>OY744539.1:88910039-89032539 GCA_963556195.1 Sepiola atlantica | reverse complement strand
CTTCTTCTTCTTCTTCTTCTTCTTCTTCTTCTTCTTCTTCTTCTCGGCCAGGGGTTTGAATAGGATAAACCTTGTATATGCGTTTAAATACACTTTGGTAGACTGTGTCTCCGACAATGAAGAAAAGAACATATACGTAGACTTGACCCTCACAACGAGACGTATAACTATGAACTTGTCTGACAGCATCGATATGGCCCGACACCAAAAAGCTAAACATTCTTACTCCTGCTCTGAACTTAAAACAATCTTTGTAGATAACAATTACATCAGACGATCAACTCAACAAACTATAACTACTGACATTAAAAACCTTCTACATAATAACTAAAAACCTTCTACATAATAACTAAAAACCTTCTACATAATAACTAAAAACCTTCTACATAATAATTAAAAACCTTCTACATAATAACTAAAAACCTTCTACATAATAACTAAAAACCTTCTACATAATAACTAAAAACCTTCTACATAATAACTAAAAACCTTCTACATAATAATTAAAAACCTTCTACATAATAACTAAAAACCTTCTACATAATAACTAAAAACCTTCTACATAATAATTAAAAACCTTCTACATAATAACTAAAAACCTTCTACATAATAACTAAAAACCTTCTACATAATAATTAAAAACCTTCTACATAATAACTAAAAACCTTCTACATAATAACTAAAAACCTTCTACATAATAACTAAAAACCTTCTACATAATAACTAAAAACCTTCTACATAATAATTAAAAACCTTCTACATAATAACTAAAAACCTTCTACATAATAACTAAAAACCTTCTACATAATAATTAAAAACCTTCTACATAATAACTAAAAACCTTCTACATAATAACTAAAAACCTTCTACATAATAACTAAAAACCTTCTACATAATAACTAAAAACCTTCTACATAATAACTAAAAACCTTCTACATAATAATTAAAAACCTTCTACATAATAACTAAAAACCTTCTACATAATAACTAAAAACCTTCTACATAATAATTAAAAACCTTCTACATAATAACTAAAAACCTTCTACATAATAACTAAAAACCTTCTACATAATAATTAAAAACCTTCTACATAATAACTAAAAACCTTCTACATAATAACTAAAAACCTTCTACATGATAACTAAAAACCTTCTACATAATAACTAAAAACCTTCTACATAATAATTAAAAACCTTCTACATAATAACTAAAAACCTTCTACATAATAACTAAAAACCTTCTACATAATAACTAAAAATCTTCCATTAACAAAATTAAATTCGAGGATAGTGAAAACACCCTAAAACGCATATAATACTAATACTATAACTTTATTAACACTACAAACAATCACACGGTTCTCGCTATAACTATCACTGAATATTTAAAAATATACATTTTTTAATTGATAACCACCTTGAAGATAGATCCTGATCGATCTGAAAGTACTAGAGCTCAAAACAAATATGCCAAATACATCGGTCTGTTCCATCTCGAAACCCGGAAACTGATAAGTTACTTAAAAATGATCAACAGAAAAATGTGCAAACACAAGTTTACCGTAATATTTAATGACATATATATAATTATTCATAAATAATGTTTGTAAATTCACCCATATACACATGTGTTTCATGCCAAACCTACAATAATCAGTATGAGAGGAGACAATTTCTGCTGGCTCCGCGGTTGGAATCCCAATACGAAAATCATATTTAACTCAGTAGTCAGAGCGCGTATCGATGTGCCCATCACCTGTTTTCTGGAAATGGAAGAGTAAATAAACGTCTTAATGAAAAATTCGGCGGCCATAAGCAGGCCGTCGATAGCACTCAATAGGTGGGCCTAAAGGGTTGCATCACACTGTAAATGACGGCTAGTTGTAACCTTACTTAAAGTGATACACCTAGCAAAAGCGTTGAATAACTATATATACATAATATTTTTCAAATTAATCCATATACACATGTGTTTCATGCCAAACCTGAAATCATCAGTATGGAAGGAAACAATTCCTGCCCTCACATTGTTTGACCCCCGATACGAAAGTATTATTTTACTCAGTAGTCAGAGCACGTACCTATGTGCCCACCCTTGATTGTCTAGAAATGGGAGAGTAAATTAACGTCTTGATAACAAATTCGGCGGCAATAAGCAGGCCGTCAAAAGGACTCAATATATATATATATATATATATATATATATTATTTTTACTCATCTACTTACACGTCACGACACAATTAATAAGCCATCATCTCAATATAAACCATACGGTCTTCATATCTCTGTGTCTTTGGTGAGGTTATATAGGATGCAAAACTGACCAAGTCCGTTACTAGCTGCATCTACAGATCCAATTAAACCATCGAAGGATCCGATTTGATTATTTTGAGTTCATTGTTCCTTCTTGTTAACAATGGTGGTGGTTCTACGATTCTTCATTATATCAATTCATCCTCCCGAAATCTGGTATATTATAAACTAGCAGGGGTTACCTGGCGTTGTCCGGGAAACACGTAAAACAATCTCTTCGTCAGTCGCCCCCTCTCCCCTGCTCCCTCTTCTACTTGCCCGGGGCAAAAGTGTAACACTCTCTCATTTTCCCGGTCGCCCCTCTATCCCCGCCCCTCACTCCTGTCGTCTGCCTCACACTTATCCCCTCTCCCCGTTGTCAGGGACAAATTGCAACACTCTATGTCTTCCTCGTTCGCCCTCTCATTCCCGCCCCCTCACGCCTATCTCTTCTCCCCTACTCTCGCCGGCGCTCCGCCTCTCCCAATGCCCGGAGACACATATAACAATCTATCTCTTTCTCGGTCGTCCCCTCACCCCGTCCTCCTCACTCACTGCCCTCTGCCCCTCTGCATTTTGCCCGAGGTAAAAAATGTTACAATCCCCTCACCCCCTCTTCCCTTACCTTCTCTCCCCGTTCCCAGGGGCAAAACTGTAATAATCCCTCTCTTTCCCAGTCGCTCCCTCTTCTCCGCCCATAATCCCTTTTCCCCTGCCTCCTCACCCTCGTTGCTCCGGGCAAAAATGTAACAATTTATTTCCTCCCCGATCGCCCCCTGATCTTATCTCCCTTACCCCATCTCCACCGAGCACCCAATCACAAATTTTGTGTTCGGTATGACGAAATCAATGTTTTCCAATCTTTCGATATCATGCTACCGAAGGATGGTCGATTTAGAAAATATCAACTTTACGGTTTTGTCGAGTATTTTAGGAGCCATTTGCAGACATACACATACACCTCTCCTTTGTATAGGATATAATCAGGAGTATCTGGCGTTGTCCGAGGCTTTTCCCACCCCGTGTTTCCCTACCTCTCTGCAGGCAAAAGTGTAACAATCTTTCTTTTTCCAGGTCGCCCCCTCCCCCTTTGACAAACCTCACATGCGCACAACGTACAAATGACGGAGAAACGAGATATTGCCGTGTCGGTTCGGCACGAAGGAATTGTCTGTTTTTCCAATTTTTCGATATTTCTCGTCCGAAAGATGGGCGATTCAGCAAATGTAAACTTTACGAGTCTGTCGAGTATCTGTGTAGCTTTTTGCAGACATACAAACATACACACACAATCGTCAACACACGCCAACACACACACACACAACTGTCTTTTATAAAATAGATGCATCTTGACCCTTGACCCGCTTATGAATTGTATATATATGTGTGTGCATAAATATGTAAATGCACATATGACGAGAAATAGATATGTCACTTATAAGTACATTACAACCGCTCAAACTAAACTATGTTTTTCTTTCTTTTCTCTCACCTCTTCGACCTATAATGTCTAAACCCAACACCCAGAAACTCTAACCTTTCCCAGAGTATATATTTTGTATATATGTATGTGTGTATATATTAAGTAAATGACAAAAAATCGTTAGTTACTACTCTTACCACTCCCTTTCACTACATACAGCATCTATTGCCTCCTGGATATTTTTTCCTACATCGTCAACCTACCAAACGAATACGGTACAACCCATCGATCAAAATAAGTTGTTTCAGCTTCACCGATGTGTTTTGTATATCTACTAGCATGTTACTTGCTTATCTACATTTCCGTAATCTAATTCTATATTTTGTATGGATTCTTGTTTTATACTTTCTCATATATGTGCATATATATATATATATACATATATATACATATATATATACATATATATATACATGTATATATATACATATATATACATATATATATACATATATATACATACATATATATATATCATAATATGAAATGAAATAATAAAATAAGGTGCCAATCAAATTTTATTAGAACTCAAAGTTCAAGCAAAGTATCTTAACGTTCTTTACTCATGAATTTTCAAAAATAGCCACTGCACCTAAACATTTAAATATGATTAATTCTAGAAATGAATTAGTTTCCAAATGTCGACATTGAAATAAATTCAAGTATGCACAGTGGAAACCACCGCCAATCCCACCGTAGCTAATTAAGTTAGACCGGGGGTGTCCAGTGTTTGAGATGTGTTCGTTAAATCCGTCTTGCCTAAAAGGTTTAGACTCTGAAGTTGTAAAAGTATAAATATCTACATTTGTAAACTCTAAATATCTTTACAACTTCTTAATTAGGAAAATTTTAACCTTAAATTAAACTTCCTAATTGGATAAAATTAAATCTTAAATTAAACTATTAATTATTAAATTCTAATTACTTTAATAACTTCGTAATTTTTAAATTCATAAATTTTCTATATTATTTGATAGGGCTAGATTTGTGAAAGCCGTTTTTTATGCGTGTTTATAGTAGCTACTCGGGGATGCGAGAGTGATTAGACGCTCTGACCTAAATTTGCACATCCCTTTCCCTTTGACCTAAACTTATGATTTGACCCAGACAGGTAACATCCGGTATGGTTGAATTGCTTTGACATATCTGTCGTTATAGGATGGCGTTTCTTTCTGTATTAACTTAGACATGTAACTTCCGCTCTGAGAACATCGTTTGGATGAGTAGGCATCTAGCGCCTTTAGTATTCCTTTCTGAGCGGCAAGAAAAGGTTTTGTTTATTTGGCTCGCGGGAGAGTGAATACTTTCAAACTTTACTCACTAGAATTATCTTTGTTGGACCCGGTGGAAGAGATTACCGTGTTTGTCAGCTCAATTCAATTTTAGTTTTATTCAAATCGGATTTAACGGATTTTCCATTTAACCAGCAAATGTTGATGTGTACTGCTCCGATTAAATCATTGGAACCCTAAATTTTGAACAGTATGATTTCTACACATAGTGAGTTTACTGAACTTTTTATTTGATTTTGTTTATTTATCGTTGTAATAATTAACATAAACATTGGATGCAATTTTCACTGCATCGATTGCGGACGCATCTCACAACATTTTCAATTTTTTCAATTTTTTCAATTTTTCATTTTTGGACTGTCACTCATTACCTGTATCAAACTTCAGTAAACCTCCTCAGTCAACCTCCTGGATATCTTTCCTCAATATGTTTTTAAATTGTATGACTCTGATCGATTGTATAGATTTAACAAAAAAGTATGTTTTTGGGTTGATATATTTGATGTTATATACATTTATGTATTTTTGTATATATTTTTATATATTTTCAAAGTGTAATTTTATTTCATGCAGTAATGTCACTGTGGTAATGGTCTACTGAGGAGAATAATTTTCTTTGAAAACTCATGAGTTAAGGACGTTAAGATACTTTGCTTGAACTTTGAATTCTAATGAAATTTGAATGGCACCTTATTTTATTATTCTATTTTATATTATGATATTAATGCTCTATCCAGTATATTGAGCTTCAGTTTTTATCCGGATGTTTCACTAATTATAAGATATTAGTTGACTCTTATATCTTTTGTTGGATTACTTTATATATATATATATATATATATATATATATATATATATAAATATATATATATATATATATATATATATAAATATATATATATACATATTTATATATATATATATATATATATATATAATCTAATATGTGTATGTGTATATCCGGTGTTTATCCCCGAGCAATGAATATAGCAACAAAAAACGAGATGTTTCAGACTAAAGTCTTATTAAATACCTGAAGCGTTGTTTTCTCATGTGAATATCGCATTCAGCCAGACAACTTTTCATACCAACTTTTCTAGCCGACCACAAAACTTGTCATATTTAATAATCCACTTCTGCAGCTTTGTTTATTTATTCGACTTTCTAAAGTCATTTTTTGACTATTTGTGTTTTTTCTTTTTTTCTTTTTTATTCCTCATCTTTCTCCTAAAAACTTCTTATCTCCAACTATTGTCCATCTTTTTTTCTTAATCCACTGCCTTCCCGCTTTTCCTGTTTTACATTTCCATAAATTCATGATCTTAAACCATTCCTTCTTTAGTTTTTGTGTCTGCTTTATTTTTACTTCTATATAAAAGTTTAGGGTGACGCTCCTCCCGTTTTTTTTTCGTGAGTTCGAATCTAACAATTGTTTTATTTTTCTAGCTAAAATTAATCAGAATCTAAAACCTGATTTTTTTGTTTTAATAGAAAGAAACAACGCAGGAAAATATTTAATAGATGTTCTAAAATTCTAATCTAATCTGCAAAATCCAGGAAACGTTTAACACCCCGGAATAGACGTGTACTTTAGATCGTTATTAATAAGTATACGTTTATTTATAGTTAAAATACATTTTTATAGTTATAATACATTTTTATAGTTATAATACATTTTTATAGTTAAAATACATTTTTATAGTTATAATACATTTTTATAGTTATAATACATTTTTATAGTTAAAATACATTTTTATAGTTATAATACATTTTTATAGTTATAATACATTTTTATAGTTATAATACATTTTTATAGTTAAAATACATTTTTATAGTTATAATTATTATTTATAGTTGTAATTGTAACATTATGAAGCGCCCTATATCGAGTAGCAAATAAATCAACTCGTATGAATTTTGACAAGGGGCTAAGTGAACGTTGAAATGACAATTACTTAGGGAAATAAATCATTTTCCACGAGTGAATAATCAGATAGATGACCTTGAGGTCAAAACACAAAGTATGAGGTTAAATGAGGTATAAACATAGGGACGATGGCGTCACTTTTGTCGTTAGCAGAAATTAAGGCTTTTCAACTGAGTTACGTGTAGGAGTTAGAGCAATTTATTCCCCAATAAGGTAAGTAATATACCCAACAATTCGCAACTGTATAAAGTAAACAGTTAGTTAAGAGAAATCTAGTCTCTCTCTAAGTTATATTTCACCAGAATAAAACCTATAACAACTCTAAGAGAAAGTTGTCGAGTCTTCTTTTCGTACAACGAAAACTTTTATTATCTAGCTCCACTGATGACGATTACGACTCTTCTAAAAAAACTTAAAATACAGCGAATGATGAGGGAAACACGAATATTTTCCATCATGTCCGATTTTTTTTTGTCAAGTGGTCGCTAATTTTAGAATTTGAAATAGCACCCCCAAATCTCGGAAAATTGAACATTTTCAAACAGTACCCCCCTCATTTATATTTAAAACATTTAAATAATTATTTGGATGAGTGGAAAAAATGTTACCACTCCAATTTATATAGAAAAGTGACCTCCCACCTTAAAATCTAAATTTTTTTTTTCAATTGCATTAAAAAAAATATTTTTTAAGGCTTGTACATGTAATCGCAAAAAATATTTTTTTAATTGCATTTAAAAAAATATTTTTTAAGGCTTGTACATGTAATCGCAAAAAATCAGTAGAATTTGAAGTTGTGAAAGGATTTATCGCCATTTTTTACAGAAATTTAAATCTTATTTGAATCAAATAAATTACTAACAGTGGATTCCTTTTCTTATTTATTATCATAAGTGATAATTTAATAGTTATGTTTTCATATTAAATAATTCTTGGTTTTAAATTCATATTTAATTTTCAAAACGAGTTTCCATCTTTTTAGTTATTGATAAGTTGCTCTTCTTGTTTATTCTCCTCGTTTACTTTAGTTTTTTCTTTCTTTATTTTTGTCTTTTTTATCACTTGATTCGTTGTTTTCTATCTTTATTTTTGTCGTTTTATTATCATTCTTTATTTCATTCCCTTCGCTTTCTTTTCATTTCTTTTTATTATCATTCTTTATTTCATTCCGTTCGCTTTCTTTTCATTTCTTTTTATTATCATTCTTTATTTTATGTGACTTTCCTTGTTTCCCTGTATGATATGATGAAGCGTGGAATTTTAAAACTTTTGAATATCTATCTTAGCTTCAATTCACCTGTTCTACAAAGGTAAATTTTATTAAATATATATATATAATAACCACAGGGTAGTAATCCAAAGAATTTCAACCGGGTTTATAAAAAGGGCTCAATATCAAATAAAGCTTTTATATATGATTAGTTTTATTTATACAGACATGTAAAAAATCTGCGATACTAGCATGTTGATGTTATCGATCAACAGCTATTATAAACTGAGATCTCTTCAGGAAGAGTTAGAATCCGATCTTAGCCTTAGATCATATTTGAAAAAAACATTTCTTTCCAAATATGATTTAAGATTAAAATCGGATTATAACTCTACATTGACAAGAGGTAATCCAGGTTCACGTGCGTATCTCATTGATCGATGTAATCATGTAATGTAATAGATTTGTAATAATAATAATAATAATAATATTAATAATAATAATAATAATAATAATAAGCTTCTATATATTAATACGATAGCGTGTGTGTTTGTGTGTCACACTTACATCAAAAACTCTGCGCATGCGTGCCGCACCTTGATTTTCGTAACATTTTCAAGTATTTCTCGTTGACTCAACGGTTAGCGACGTAGGATTTCGACGAGTTAATGTTTTCATTAGCTATTGGCAGAGCTTCATTCGAACAAAAATGCGGCTTTGTTTAGTTTTATATAAGGGTGACGCACCCCTTTTGTTAATGTATCGAATTAACAAATGGGATTATTTTAACACGCGGGTGCTTGAATAGTTTTCTTTTTCTTTTTCTATTTTTTGTTATTCGTTGCTATTTTAGGCGTTGGTTTAGTTTAGCTTTTTATATATGTTTTTGAAAGTTACATTTTTTATTTACTTTTGATTCACTTTTTATATTCTTTGTTAGCTATTGACGTCGGTTTTTGACGTCGTCCCGACTGGTTTATAGTTCGATCCCAACCAACCTCTAAGATTATTTTCTACATCAGGGGGGTAGGTAGTGAGGGGACGACCGGGAAAACACATATTAATACGATTGCGTGTGTTATTTTGTGTGTAACGCTACCGAATCTTTGTATGCTACTCTAATTCATGAGTAGAACCTTCACTAGAAATATTGTATATAAAGAGTTTTGTAAATTGTTTCATGTATTGTTCATTTTTAAAAATAAAAATACAAGGCAAATCGTATCATATTTTATTCACACATTTATTGGTTAGAACAAGTTACTTAGTATTGAAAACATCATTTCGTATAATTTACACGGGTCCAGCTAGTTATAATAATAATAATAATAATAATGATGATAATAATGATAATAATAATAATAATAATGATAATAATGATAATAATGATAATAATAATAATAATAATAATAACAATAACAATAATAACAATAACAAGAACAATAATAATTATAACATTAATAATAATAACAATAATAATAATTATAATAATAATTACATTAATAATAATAGCAATAATAATTATTATGATAATAATGAATGCAGTAAACTAGCTCAAAAAGAATACAAGAACAGACACGACTGCATGGGGAAAGTTGTACACTGGGAACCGTGCAAACGACTGCATTACGAACACGCAGACAAATGATACGAACATACACCAGATACAGTACTGGAAAACGAAAGTCACAAAATCCTCTGAGACATGGATGCTCAAACAGATAAACTTATACCAGCAAGGAGACCGGATGTCATAATAGTCAACAAGAATAAAAATCCTGCCAAATTGTAGATGTTCCCGTTTCCGCAGACCACAAAGTGAAGATAGAGGAAACAGTAAAACTAAGCAAATACATGGAACTTGCCAGAGAATTGAAAGGGATACGGAGCATGACGAAAATCGATATAAAACCAATAATCGTAGGAGCACTAGGAACAGTAAAGAAAAAACTGTAAAAAAGACTGGGAGAAATGTGAATCAAAGAGATCACTGAGACCATGCAAAGGACGCAATGATCAAAACAGCTGCAATCTTAACGAACCTCCTCGAATGCTGAAACCAACCCGCATGAGCTACGAACGGAAACTAGTCACATAGAAGTTACAATAGGAAAAAAACAAATCCACAGAAGAACACCACATACGAACAAACGAAACAGAAACTGCAAGATATCTCATAAACTGCCATCCTACCAAAAAGTGATTGCATCTGCTTTGGCTGATACCACATACAATAGTCGTGGATGGTCAAGGAGGATGAAAAGACCGAGCAGGGAGAGCACTTACAAGACCTCCACTGGATGAGTGCGGAGAGTGTTACGTAGTCGTTTATTAAAACACGTTCTTTAAATCAATCGTCACTTACTTCGAATATTCTTAGTATACTAGCACGCCGGCGCTGTCATCATCATCGTAGTCGGCTGAATGTCGCTGTCATCATCATGATCGTCTAGTGGGCTGCATTTCGCTATCATCATAATCATCATGATCATCATGATCATCATCATCATAAGCGTAGTGTGTCTGAAATCAAGTACTTTCATGCGCAGAGAGGAAAAGGCGAAAAGCGACGAAGAGTTTAAACTGGGTTTTTATTTTGGAGAGATTTTCTATTATACGAATGAAAGGCACACATTAGCATTAAATTGAGAAAGGCAACAATTGTTCTTTTTAAGTTAACTACTTAGTTAAAGGAAAAGGAGGAAGGGTTGGCAGACCAGTCGCCATCAACTCTTGCCGGAATTAAATTCCTATTTTCCTTTTTTAAATTACATCTCAAATTCACATCTGCTCGTCACAGCTTCCAGAAAAAGACTGGCTAAAACGTCTTTCACACGATATCGTGACGTCACTACACAAGGGGGCAGAATTTGTCATAACACATTTACGTTTGACCTTTCTTTGAACCCAAAACCTGAGTTCATGCTTGTTTATTTTTCTAGTCACGAGAGCGGATTGTTTTGCAGATTTTCGTGTCAGGTTAACTTGAACTGGTCCACCTAGATACTACATCCATACTAGCTGATTTAATCGTTCTTCCCATACGCCCATCCATTATGTAACAAGAGTACTTGGATCTTTCGGAGGTTTATTGCTACCCACATCTCAAAGGAGACCAATGGTCGTTACCAGTGAGAACGCAATGGTAAGCGACTGTTGCGATGCCGCAAACTCATTTATAATGGTTATCAAAAAGAGGTGGATGGTACTGGAAATCTTGGGAGGGTTGTTATCATGCAGACTCCAAGGAACATCACCGGTTATCATCAGTGAGAAATCACTGATGATTACTTGTGTGATACCTCTTAGGGAGTAAAACTAACAATAATAACAATAACAATAATAATAACATATATTGTGCTAAAATCTACACTGCTGAACATCCAGACGCGAATAAGTTCTTTATAGGAAGCACGTCAAGAAATTCATCCAAGTAAAATTCGGAAAAATGTTAAAATAAACATCCAGCTAAAAGCTTCAGTGCAATGCTCCGACTTTGTCCTTGAGTGTCAACACCTAAACATTCAATAGAATGTTTAGGTGTTGACACTCGCCGTTTTCAGTGTAAACATCACTCAATTGCCCTGTTATTACGTGACCATCTCTCGTGGCCTAATTAGACAAAGTGAACGCCTACAGATTCAAGATGTATCTGTGAACGGGGTTCGCACTCTATGACCGTCTGAGATTGTCATTTCCGTGCGCTGATGAGAGCTACATTATTTTCATAATCAGGATTTTCTTTATTTACTATAGTTGTCTCTTTCTCGTTTGTTTGTTAACTTGTACATTACTTCATAATTTCATGTTTGCTGTTTTCTCTATTTCTGAAGTTTTATTTTATTTTTAAAATTATCTTTTCATTTATCTTTTGTAATTTATTTCAATTTTAAGATTTTGATTCTTTTAATTTTGATTGTTTTAGTTTTTATATTTATATCATGTTGCTTATATCTTTATATGCATATGTCATTTCACATTAATACATCTTCTTACTTCTTTCACTCAATTATTTGTATTTATCATAGCTTATTTTTTATCTGATCCTTTCTTTTAATTTTTTAATTTTTTAATTTTTCTCTTTTTCTTTTTTTTCTTTCTTTTTTTTCTTTTTTTTCTTTTTTTTTCTTTTTCGTTTTTTTATATTTCCTTTCTTTTTTTTGTTCTTTTGCCTATTAACTAATTGTTTTTCTATATTGTTAATTTATTTTATTTTTATCTATTTTACTGTTTTTTGTTTGTTAATTAATTTTTTTCTTTTTCTCTTTTCTTTTTTACTTTTCGTTTGTTCTTTTATTCTTTTTGTTTTTTATTTTTTCCTACTTTTATTTTGTTCTCTTTGCTCATTAACTAATGGTTTATTTTGTTAACTAATTTTATTCATTTCATGACTATACATTTAATGTTATTTTATTACTTTAAATTCTGTCATTAATTTTATATTTTATTTTGTTAATTTAGATTTATTCTTTTTTTTTCTTTTTCTATTAAAAAAAATCTTTGAATAATTCTCTTCAATTATTGACTTTCTATAACTATTAATTTTTACTACTTTGCATTTTTACTTTTTTATCTTTCTTTCATTTTTCTTTCATTTTTCTTTCTTTTTTTCTTTTTTCTCGTTTCTTTTTTCTTTTTGTAATCATTACTTTCGTTTTTCTATTTCTCGTTAGTTTTTCTTTATATTATTTTCCTTCCCTTTTCTTCCAGATGTGTGCTTTTTTCGCCATTGTTCTGTTTTTTTTTTTATTTCGTTTCATCTATTTTTTCTTCTATTTTATCCATTTATTTTTTATTTTATATTCAAGTTCATTTTCATTTTTGTTACTTTTTATGGTCAGTAATATTTTCCTTATTCTTTATTCTTTTCACGTTCTTTCTTTCATTTTTTCTATCAATTTATCTTTTCTTTTCTCTTTTACCTATATTTCTTTCATTAATTTTTTTCATTCCCCTTTCTATTTCAATATAATAGTTTTATTCAATAGTTTTTCTTGTTTCCTTTATTATTTCGTCCTTTCTTTTATTGGTTCTCTTTTTTTTCTTGTATTCATTGTTCAATCTTTCTTGTAATGCCTTTGACTTTCCAACCCTTGCTCCAGTTTCCTTCCTTTTATTTCATTTATTCTTTCATATATTTCCTTTTCTTTTCTCTGATAGATTTCCTTCTTTTAAAATATACTTTTCTCTCTCCGTCTATAATTTCATCTGTTTTCCTGTTTTCCTTTCATCGTTAAATAGTATTTCCTTTTTCTTTTCTTTCTCAGACCATCCTCATCCCTCCTTCTTTATTATGTTCCACTTTTCCGTATTTTCTCCGTTCTTTATTATTTCATAGTTTTCTTTTCATTCTTTCACGGACATCTTTATTTGTTAATTTATTTTTTCACATATGCTTTTATATTCTCTTTTTATATCCTTTTCTTTCTCCGTTCTTTATTATTTCATAATTTTCTTTTCATTCTTTCATTGACATCTGTTTGCTCGTGTTATTTGTTAATTTATTTTTTCACATATCTTTTTATATTAATTCTCTTGTTATATCCTTTTCTTTCTTCGTGTATTGCTTTCCCTAACGTCTATAATTTTATTCGTTTCCTGAATAAGTTTGAACAATAGAATCGGTGGTGCATCTATTCACATGTTCATTCGCATGTCACCACACTCTTTTCAAAGTCAGACTTTTTATTCACAGTGAGAATTTAGAGTCGACGAAACGGCGTCCAAAGTTCCTTTCCTTCTGTGCATAAATTTCAATTGTGACACCGAAACGTCTCGTCCCCTCGAGAGTGTCCGACTTTAAATAGTTCTACTGGCTTTCTACAACATGTCGAAGTTAGCCAACCCTCAGTCGGACAAAGCATATTTGACACGATGAAGCATTTCGTTTTAGATTATGGTAAAGTGAGTCCATATTTTTCTCGCTCCCTCTTTTTTTTCTTAGTTTGTATGTGTAGCTAAAGATATAAAAATATGTCTATGCACAGACCACGGATAAGTTTTCTTATTTAATTAGTTTGTATGTGTAGCTAAAGATATAAAAACATGTGTATGCACAGACAACGGATAAGCTTTCTTATTTAATTAGTTTGTATGTGTAGCTAAAGATATAAAAACATGTGTATGCACAGACAACGGATAAGCTTTCTTATTTAATTAGTTTGTATGTGTAGCTAAAGATATAAAAACATCTGTATGCACAGACAACGGATAAGCTTTCTTATTTAATTAGTTTGTATGTGTAGCTAAAGATATAAAAACATGTGTATGAACAGACAACGGATAAGCTTTCTTATTTAATTAGTTTGTATGTGTAGCTAAAGATATAAAAACATGTGTATGCACAGACAACGGATAAGCTTTCTTATTTAATTAGTTTGTATGTGTAGCTAAAGATATAAAAACATGTGTATGCACAGACAACGGATAAGCTTTCTTATTTAATTAGTTTGTATGTGTAGCTAAAGATATAAAAACATGTGTATGCACAGACAACGGATAAGCTTTCTTATTTAATTAGTTTGCATGTGTAGCTTAAGATATAAAAACATGTGTATGCACAGACAACGGATAAGCTTTCTTATTTAATTAGTTTGCATGTGTAGCTTAAGATATAAAAACATGTGTATGCACAGACAACGGATAAGCTTTCTTATTTAATTAGTTTGCATGTGTAGCTTAAGATATAAAAACATGTGTATGCACAGACAACGGATAAGCTTTCTTATTTAATTATTTTGTATGTGTAGCTAAAGATATAAAAACATGTGTATGTACAGACAACGGATAAGTTTTCTTATTTAATTAGTGTGTATGTGTAGCTAAAGATATAAAAACATGTGTATGCACAGACAACGGATAAGCTTTCTTATTTAATTAGTTTGTATGTGTAGATAAAGATATAAAAACATGTGTATGCACAGACAACGGATAAGCTTTCTTATTTAATTAGTTTGTATGTGTAGCTAAAGATATAAAAACATGTGTATGAACAGACAACGGATAAGCTTTCTTATTTAATTAGTTTGTATGTGTAGCTAAAGATATAAAAACATGTGTATGCACAGACAACGGATAAGCTTTCTTATTTAATTAGTTTGTATGTGTAGCTAAAGATATAAAAACATGTGTATGCACAGACAACGGATAAGCTTTCTTATTTAATTAGTTTGCATGTGTAGCTTAAGATATAAAAACATGTGTATGCACAGAAAACGGATAAGTGTTCTTATTTAATTAGTTTGTATGTGTAGCTAAAGATATAAAAACATATGTATGCACTGACAACGGATAAGCTTTCTTATTTAATTAGTTTGTATGTGTAGCTAAAGATATAAAAACATGTGTATGCACAGACAACGGATAAGCTTTCTTATTTAATTAGTTTGTATGTGTAGCTTAAGATATAAAAACATGTGTATGCACAGACAACGGATAAGCTTTCTTATTTAATTAGTTTGTATGTGTAGCTAAAGATATAAAAACATGTGTATGAACAGACAACGGATAAGCTTTCTTATTTAATTAGTTTGTATGTGTAGCTAAAGATATAAAAACATGTGTATGCACAGACAACGGATAAGCTTTCTTATTTAATTAGTTTGCATGTGTAGCTTAAGATATAAAAACATGTGTGTGCACAGACAACGGATAAGCTTTCTTATTTAATTAGTTTGTATGTGTAGCTTAAGATATAAAAACATGTGTATGCACAGAAAACGGATAAGTGTTCTTATTTAATTAGTTTGTATGTGTAGCTAAAGATATAAAAACATATGTATGCACTGACAACGGATAAGCTTTCTTATTTAATTAGTTTGTATGTGTAGCTAAAGATATACAAAAATGCACAGACAACGGATAAGTTTTCTTATTTGATTAGTTTGTATGTGTAGCTTAAGATATAAAAACATGTGTATGCACAGAAAACGGATAAGTGTTCTTATTTAATTAGTTTGTATGTGTAGCTAAAGATATAAAAACATATGTATGCACTGACAACGGATAAGCTTTCTTATTTAATTAGTTTGTATGTGTAGCTAAAGATATACAAAAATATGTCTATGCACAGACAACGGATAAGTTTTTTTATTTAAATTGTTTGTATGTGTAGCTAAAGATATAAACACATGTGTATGCACAGACAACGGATAAGTTTTCTTATTTAATTAGTTTGTATGTGTAGCTAAAGATATACAAAAATGCACAGACAACGGATAAGTTTTCTTATTTAATTAGTTTGTATGTGTAGCTTAAGATATAAAAACATGTGTATGCACAGACAACGGATAAGCTTTCTTATTTAATTAGTTTAAAGAAATTGATCTATATCGATTCATATATTTTCAGTTTTATCAACATTTCTAGAACAAACTTCAAGCACGTTTTACTATTTCTCAATATTTCGTAGATCAGTTAATATAACTAACCATAACGCTAACCCTAACCCTAACCCTAACCCTAACTCTAACCCTAACCTTAACTTGTACATAGAGTTATACGTGTATTTCTCTAGATAATTTTGCAAGGTGTATATGTTTATACATATCTATATATATAATTCACGCCTAACTAATTAACTGATCATTATACATTTTGTAACATATCAGCTAAGAGTAAAAGTGAGTAATGTGGTATATATCTAGTTTGATTTTGTTTCATACAAATAGCGGCGAAGATTCCTTGTAATATTCTAAAGTGTTTTCGAGTGCATAATACAGTCAAAGGCTTCCATTTTTAAATTAACATATTTCAGATTTGCATTACATTTGATCCATCGAATTTAGACACTAATTAATTATTTCTAATTTCGTCTCATGACTTTTTCAGCTTAAGTCTAACGTTTAAGAAAACTTTCTAGAATGAAAATCATGAAATGGATTTTGAAAAGTATTCTTCACATGAGTATTAGTGCATGTTAATTTTAATTCTAGGAAGAGCGAAATCAAGTAATGCAAAACTGTTTTGTTCGAGGGATTAATTTTAACAGACTTCGGACGGGTAGTTCGCTAGTAAATATGTGTTTGTCCATTCACAGCGGAAATATATATATATATATATATATATATATATATATATATATATATGTATATATATATATATATATATATATATATATATATATATATATATATATATATATATTTATATGGCATTGAAGAGACTATATTTATTATTCATAATGAATTTAAGAAATTAAAAAGATGAAAGGGCAGCTGACCGGTTTCGTACCTCGCTCAACAGAGCCAAATATCGAGGTAATGTATAAGAAATATAAAAAGATGCTATGAGAATTATAGCGAGGGAAACGGGTAGAAAAAAAGAAAAAAAGTTCAATCAAATAGAAACAACATTAAGCCCGAGGAGATTTTCTCTTTGTTTGCAAAGAGAAGGTCTAAAGGACTTAATATAAATTGTTTCTAGGATCTTGAGATGATAAGGGGAGTGCGACTTACTAAGAATGGAGAATAAGTCGACACTAAGTTTAGAGGCACAGGTGCGGTTATTTATGAGATGTTGACCTATCGACGAACCATAAGTATTATTCAAATCGTCAGTTGGTAAATAATTTGCATTGCGAATTTTTGTGGGCACGTGTTGCTTGACCCGAATGTCCAATCTCTGTGACGTCATCCCGACGTAGTGCATACTGCAACTACATGCAAATAAATAAATAATGGAATTATTATGATGTGGGGGAAGGACATCTTTTCGAATAGAAGTCAAGATTGGACGAGAGGAAAAAACAACACGTGTATTCGCAGCAAAATAACATTGTTGTACAGACAAAGAGATTTGTTTGGCGAATCATATATATATATATATATATATATATATATATATATATATATATATATATATATATATATATATATATATATATATATATATACATATACATATATATATATATAAAATTTATAAATAAATATTAAATTATTAATGCGTACATATGCTTATTTCTCTCATCGGTGCAGGAAAGTAAAAATTCAAGACGGTCGAGAGGCGTGAATATATATATATATATATATATATATATATATATATATATATATATATATATATATATATATATATATAGTGTGTGTGTGCAGATTCGAATAGTTTCGATAAATATTTGAATCAGTTTAAACAGAGCATGACTTAGTTTTGAGGTTGAAATAAACTAGATATACATTACGGTTGTACACATTATAACTTATTTCGACCTTGGCTTGGTCTCCTCGGGTGTGTTTGCAACCATGGTATGGGAATTTAATTTCAATATTTATATATGTATATATATGTTTTGAATTGGTTTGAATTGCGGCTGGAAACACACCCGAGGAGACCAAGCCACGGTCGAAATAAGTTATAATGTGTACAACCCAAATGTATATGCACAGACAACAGATAAGTTTTCTTATGTAATTATTTTGAAAAGAATGTGTAGGGACTCAAAACTCAGATATCGGAGTTTTGAGTCCTTACACATTCTTTTCACCTCGCCCCCACAACTAAACGCCCCTTTAAAATATAAGGTATACACGAAACCAAAACAAATCACATTGCAAATAATAAAATTAACCCTCTTCTCCAACCACAAACAGTCACATGCAACTTAAAACAAACACCGCAGAAAATAATCACTGCAAGACACACAGGCAAAACACAGAAATGTCAATTGTTGATATAGATCCTCAAACATGATTGCCGATCGCATAATAATCTCTGCTTATCCACACCAGATAATCAGATTAAACTAAAGAACATTCGTCTTCCATGTCCGATTTATTTTCTGTTTCTGTCCATTCACAGCGGAAATAATAGACAGCAAACATACGTCACTTCGTCGATCACAGACGGCAACCAGCACCTACAAACAATCAGGTTTAACTTGAGAACATTCGTTTTCTTTATTTTCTCATTTATTTTCCTTCATTATTCACTTATTTCGCAACCCCCCACACATATGTCCGGGGATAAGTGCTCACTGTTAGCCAGATTAGAAAACTTTTATTTTTGTACAGCGTTTTCAATAACTCTGTTCACACTTCATTGAAGGCTTGAAGAAGGGACAGGTTTCCAAGAATTTCCTACAGGATATCCTAACAAAATAACAACAAAAAAAACAAATTGGGATTTTCCTTGCTTCTAAAATCGTCCAATAAACTCAGCACGAAATGGTAAGTTATACGTTTATTTGTTTTTTCTTATTATTTTTATTTAATTTTTCACCCACTTGTGAGATCATGATTTTTTGTTGACAATATACAAACACACATACACACACATGTATATATATATATATATATATATATATATATACAAGGCTTTACGGAGCCCTAAAAAAGGAGCGCGCTCCAGGAGCACGCTCCTTTTTGCTGGAGTATATTCAGCGGGAGTTGAGCGGGAGCAACTCCATTTGGGACTAAAGAGCGGTGGTTTTATCGCTATTCGTTCCTCGCTCAAAAATTATTTGATTTTTTTTTAAACATTAGTTTTGTATTCAGCTATATAAAGGAACAGTAAAGAAAGTCTCATAGTTTACTCTAAATTATTTTTTAAAATTATATATCTGGAAGAGGGAGGGAGAAGGCTCAGGCGGAAGACGATTTAATTGTAATGTTTTTAACAATCTTTTTTTTAATGTTTTATTCGTTACCCCTCTTCCCAACCCCGTCGACTTGATATCAAGCGATGAGACAGATCAAAAGCGTCATAAAGTTTTTATTGCAGTCAGCGGAAATATTAACGTTCTATTTCTTTGGAAAGATTAAAGAAAGTTAAAATACATTTGAGTTAGGGGTACGAACGATTTTGACACCATCTGAGTGCAGGTCGGGAGGGGTGCGAGAGAGAGAATTCAAAATGTTTACTAGTTGACCTGAGATAATTACTAAGGTCCTTTTAAAAAGTACACTGCTATCTTTCTGTATAATAACAACTCTGAAAATAGGCATTCTATATAGGGGAGGTAAGTTTCCCAATCAAGGTTTCAAAGTACAGTCTACCCTACTATTTAATTCATATAACTTTGAGGAGGATATATGTGGATTCATACCTTTCCTAATAAATAAGTAAAAGTTATGTTGTTTTTCTTCTCTTAGACTAGATAGTCTGCTTGACTGGATAGAAGTATGTATGTATAATACATATAGCATGAATTTTGTTTATACAAACATTATTGGTTACTTATGTTCGTTGTATTTTCAAAATGTATAATCATTAAACGAATGCAGATTACTGACTCGTGTATTATTATAGTATTCTTCTCTGCTTAAGTATTTTTTGATTTAATATTATTAATAAAATGATTACAGACATAAAGAATTTTACGTTCAATTATACTATAGGGGCCGTTCGAATTTCTCACCCATTTCGCTCGGTATTCACTTAAATGTTCGATAAAATCGATTTTGGGTTGAAATGGTACATTTTGTCCTGACAAACAATTCTAATTTATTTTTTAGCATGTATCAAATTAAACTTTTATGCCACATTTTTACCCGTCGTTTTTTCGGTGACATTTTGTTATTCTTAAATTCACGACTAGTATGTTTTAACCTTTTCATGTTTGCTTTTAAATTCGTTAAATTCCGTTAAAACCTGCTTTTATAAATAGAATGTTCAAAGTTTGTTTTTTCTGTGTAATAAAATGTTAAAGCAGTAAAAATAGCTTTAGTTCAAGGAAAACATATTTAGTCCAAGGACAAATATCTTTAGTCCAAGGAAAACCAATAAAAACCAACATGGCCGCCAGCAATTAAAACCTGGAATTAAAGTTAGATTCTCAACACTTTAAAAAGTAAATGAGAATTTTATTTCAGGACCAAAAATATAATTAAGATCAACAATCAGTTTTATCCAAAATTTGGGCGAATACCAAGCGAAATGAGCGAAAGAAAAGAGCGGTCCCTATTCTACAATTAAACCGATGTTTAAACTTAATTTAATTAAAGAAAATATCTTACATTTTAATTTTAAAAAGAAATTAATTAGACTTTCTTGCTAATTGGTTGTCTTTTTAGAACTGAAAGTAGCATGGATATATTTCTTTATCTTAAAAAATCTATTATCGAATATAAAAATTGTAAACAGTTTGTTTTTCTTAGAGATTTCAAATACAGACGTTTTCATCCTTTTTATTCAAATTTTAAATTTTAATAAATGTTTTCGCCCGACCTAGGAAAACTTAATCCAGTTCATTTTTCGGTGGAGGAAAATTTGACCTGATAATTTTTCAACTCACAAGGTCTAGGCCAGATATTTTGTATGAAATTTTAAGACATTAAATGGATCTCTGAATTGTTTATTGACATATTTTGGCCAACTTATGAGAATTTTTTTTTTTATTCAATCTTTAAAAAATAAACTTCATTGGGATTTTTTCGCTCCAAATTGTACTATTGAAAAGAAAATGGATAAATCGATTTGTTTGAAACTCCCTTGCGCGTTTCTCTGTTGTAAATAATGATATAAATTATACAATATAGTTACGCTCGTAAAACAAACAAATATTAAACAACAGTACGACGATTAATGTTGCCCTGGCTGTCTTTCCTCTTCCAGAGAAATGTTTTCTTTAAAAAGAAAAACTTGAACTGAATTTATAAATTATCTAGTAGAAAGTCATTTAAACCGGCTTTAAATTCTTAGAATATGTCCATGTATTTAAAAAAGCAAACTTGTTTTCTTGTTCTCAGGAAAGGAAAATTTACGTATAATCCTATACTCCGTCCGACATGTTCTCCGATAACTCTCAAAATATCAGTGAGATTGTGTTAAATATTATCTTACAGTCTTACACTTAAAGTGATATCTCAACCCATATTGACGAGATCCTTTGATGCCCACCCCTATCCTTCGAGCACTCATTGGCAGAATAGAACGTTTATGAAAGAAGGTATATTTTTATTATGGAGCGCTGAAAAAGAGCCGCTCTTTTTTATAGTAGTTGGAGCAGGAGTGGTTCCTTTTCGAAAATGGGGAGCGTGAGAGGAGCCAGCTCCAATTTTTTGCGTTGGAGCAGGAGCGGTAGCAGCTCCAAAAGTAGTGGAGCACGTAAAGTCCTGTATATATATATATATATATATATATATATATATATATATATATGATACAATTTTACAAATACTTTCGTTTCTTATGTTGATTTAGAAAGTTCAAAATATTAAGTTTCGTTTCTTTAATTAATTAACAATAATTACCGATATCTATTATTATATTTGTTTATGTTTTTCTGTTTAGGTTTTTGTGTGTTTGTATTCCACAATTACACCCATGTCTGTTTCTATTTTTAGCCAACATAGTCCACGCAATTATATAACACAAATGAGGCGACTTTCTTGTCTTCCTCTGCATTCAGCTTTCATTAGCGAAATCTCTTAATGATTTCCTCATGACATACGACTTAAAAGAATAATTATTTCCTGATGAATTCAATTTCGTTTTTCCTTTGCTTCTTAATGAGCCAATTCCGATTCTATGCTTAATTGATTCGACATAGTTTATGAATGGCCTGTTCATTCCTCCGCTGTATTTATTCAACTCAGCTAATAACAACGTTTCTTTTATTGACTGATTTTCAGCAAACATACAGACATTCACATTGCGTTAATCGTTCTGTAACAATATTTTTACAACGTGAATACGGCTAGACTAGTTTTATTTATTTTGCACCAACATCAGAGTAAAACACTTCGCGCTCTCAACATCTGGTCCTAAGTACGGCGCATTAACCGATTGAGACATTGAGGCAATTAATAACATGACCACATTATTAAGTATTAAATCAAAACACAGGCTACATTTTTTCTGGACCCATCTCTTCATACTCTGGTATTTAAGTTAGTGTTCTTTCTTTCTTTTACTCATCTGCATCTCTCTGTACAGTTCTTTAACAGCTGCTCTTTTGAACTGGAACTATTATTTTTCCTCTACCCCTCCCTTTCTGTACAAAACTTACTAATTTAGTAAAATGCTGGCAATTATTTGTTCCGTCAGTTTTCAATGAAAACGCTTGAAATATGAGTCATCCTGGAAAAATTTGTCTTATTAAAATGTCGTAGTGATCATAAAAAGAATTAAAATAGATCTGAGTATAAATTCAATCGTCCTCTTGTAATTATGAATAATACACATGATAGATTAATAGTTATTAAATATGAAAACTCGATGAAATCGATAGAAAATAACATATGCCATTTTACCACATGACAAAATAATCTGTAAAAATAATTCTAATTACCATGGTTTTTTTATTGACTGATTTTAGCAAACATATACATATTTACATTACGTGATTCTTTCTGTAACAATATTTTTCAATGTAAAAATGTTTACGATTACTTATTGGTTTTGTTTGCATTATATCATATAAACCTAGTTATTTCCCTGGAGGAGAAAATCAGTTTACAGGAGGCCGTTTTTTCTTTTTGGGTTGTCAGCAATTTCCCACAAAATTGTTTATACCGAACTTAAAATGGGTTCGTTTTATACGATTAATTGAACACATATTGCTATTTTCATAGAATGTTCATATTTTTCCTACCCAAGATGATGGATCCATAGACTGTGGCAGTATTTTTAATCATTCACCCTATTAGATTGTCATGACAATTAATATCAAAGTGAACACATTATTAAATTCACGACAGTAGATTGTTCGAATTCCATAGACCATACCACGTGTTAAGTTTATGTTATTCTTGGATATAATTGCATACCGTAATAATTGAAAATAGGATCCCAAAAGTATTTTGTGGAAAATGTACTGATATTTTGTTATATTTTTTAAAGTAATTTTAACAAAACCTTTATATTTTGAAAAGTACATTTTATAAAACTTTTATATTTTTTAAAAGTAATTTTAATAAAACTTTTATATTTTTAAAAGTAATTTTAATAAAACTTTCATATTTTTAAAAGTAATTTTAATAAAACTTTTATATTTTTAAAGTAATTTTAATGAAACTTTAACATTTTGAAAAGTAATTTTAATAAAACTTTTATGCTTTTGAAAGTAATTTTAATAAAACTTATATTTTTAAAGTAATTTTAATAAAACTTTTATATTTTTTAAGTAATTTTAATGAAACTTTTATATTTTTAAAGTAATTTTAATGAAACTTTTATATTTTTCAAAGTAATTTTAATAAAACTTATATTTTTAAAAGTAATTTTAATAAAACCTTTATATTTTTAAAGTAATTTTCATTAAACTTTTATATTTTTAAAAGTAATTTTAATAAAACTTTTATATTTTAAAAAGTAATTTTAATAAAACCTTTATATTTTTTAAGTAATTTTAATGAAACTTTTATATTTTGAAAAGTAATTTTTATAAAACTTTTATATTTTGAAAGTAATTTTAATAAAACTTTTATATTTTTGAAAGTAATTTTAATAAAAGTTTTATATTTTTGAAGGTAATTTTAATAAAACTTTCATATTTTTAAAAGTAATTTTAATAAAACTTTTATATTTTAAAAGTAAATTGAATAAAACTTTTATATTTTTAAAAGTAATTTTAATGATACTTTTATATTTTTGAAGATAATTTTAATTAAACTTTTATATTTTTAAAAGTAATTTTAATAAAAATTTTATACTTTTAAAAGTAATTTTCATAAAACTTTTATATTTTTAAAGTAATTTTAATGAAACTTTCATATTTTTAAAGTAATTTTAATAAAACTTTTATATTTTTAAAAGTAATTTTAATAAAACCTTTATATTTTAAAAATAATTTTAATAAAACTTTTATATTTTTAAAGTAATTTTAATAAAACTTTTATATTTTTAAAAGTAATTTTAATAAAACTTTTATATTTTTTTAAGTAATTTTAATAAAACTTTTATATTTTGAAAAGTAATTTTAATAAAACCTTTATATTTTTAAAGTAATTTTAATAAAACTTTTATATTTTTAAAAGTAATTTTAATAAAACATTTATATTTTTGAAAGTACTGTGAATAAAACTTTTATATTTTTGAAAATAATTTTAATATAACTTTTTTATTTTTTAAAAGTAATTTTAATGAAACTTTTATATTTTTTAACAATAGTTCGGTGCTAATTGTGTAATGTACTTCCACCGACTGTAATTGTCTTCTCTGAATCAGTTTCTACTTATAGAATTCATGATTCTTTTCTATGTTCAAATCAAGGCACTACACATTCTTCAATTATAATTTTCAAAATGCAATTTTGAATCTTAAATCTAAAAACATGCATTGATTTGATAACCCTACTTTCTTTCTCTGTCTTCCTAAAATCAAACGGGATTCTCATGAACAGAATTTTGTTAAAAAAACTTATCATAACCATCGGGACTATGTCTGTGACGACAACAACATGGTCGTCTTCAAGCCTTATGCCAACAAATACTTGTCAGGATGTTCTCAATTAGTCAACTTTTGTTCATTCTGTGAATATTTTTCAGTTCCCTCTTGGTGTTGTCTATCTGAAAGCTGACAATCTGATCGACCCTTATTCTCGAGTGGTGCTTAGCCGTCTTAAGTGGTAAGTCATTCGTATGAAAATCTAAAAAGACTTTCTAAAGAATGGCAGGTTTTGAATATTTTCCACAAGGGAAATCTAGCCAGCTTTGCATGCAAACAATTCTAGTATTTTTTTTGTATTCTTCACTCCCAACAAATCATAGAACGCTTCTCAGATAAGTGCAAGTGATATCGTTTTTTGAGTCTTTTATATTAGCCTTACCCTACACAAAAATCGGCTACACAAAAATCGGCTACACAAAACAACGACTACACAAAGAACGGTTACACAAAAATCGGCTACACAAGAATCGGCTACATGAAAATCGGCTACACAAAAATCGGCTTCACAAAAATCAGCTACACAAAAAAATGGCTACACAAAAAACGGTTACACAAAAATCGGCTACACGAGAATCGGCTACATAAAAATCGGCTAAATTAATCTGAACATACGTAATAGACTTGTGAAATAAAAGAGAAATAGTCGTTTCCTCTTTAACGTAACGTAGGACTTGTTTTGCCTAAGTTAAACGATCAATGTCTGAATTTTTCACATATTGTAATGATAAGGTTACAACCTAACATATATTAATACAAGTTTATGTTTTAATGCAGATTCAGCTAGCAATATTTATATCTGTAATCGTCAATTGCTTCAATGTCAAATGTACCAATTTTACTAATGCCCAGTTTAGAATGTACTTAATCCTAGCAGGGTTACCCGATGGCGCTAGGCGTCTTAATTTCCGTAAATTACGTTGATTACAGAAAACAAATAACCTACTTTATATTCTAATTTGAAATGTTGAGTGTAAAAATACTTATGCCCGGGCGAAGATCACATTTTAAAATTCTGTGTCTACAAAACAACGCGTTAACCGATTTTGTCACTGATGAAATTAAGAATATGGCTACGTAGTAATTACAGACGACTATATAGCTACGTTATAACAGTCGTATATAACATTTAGACGTTATAACATACGTATAGACAATAACGTACGTATAGACGTATATTACACACGTATATAACATTCATGCGTATAAAAATACGTAGCAACAGACGACTATATAGCTACGTTATTAAGTATATACGTAATAAAATACGACTATATAGCTACGCTATTACCAGCCGAATATATGGCAACGTTATTAAGTACATACATACTAACAGACGGCTATATGGCTACGATATTAAGTACACACGTCATAACGGACGACTATATGGCTACGGTATTTAGTACATATGCAATAACAGACGACTATATGGCTACGATATTAAGTGCATACGTAATAATAGACGGCTATATGTCTATGATATTAAGTACATACGTAATAAAAGACGGCTATATGTCTATGATATTAAGTACATACGTAATAACAGACGGCTATATGTCTACGCTATTAAGTACATACGTAATAACATACGACTATAGGCTACAATATTTAGTACATACGTAATAACATACGACTATATGGCTACTGTATTAAGCACATACGTAATAACAGACGGCTATATGTCTACGATATAAAGTGCATACATAATAACATACGACTATATAGATACTGTATTAAGTACATACGTAATAACAGACGGCTTTATGGCTACAATATTAAGTACACATGTAAAAACAGACGACTATATGTCTACTGTATAAAGCACGTACGTAATAACAGACGGCAATATGTCTACGATATTAAGTACACACATAATAGCATACGACTATATGGATACTGTATTAAGTATATACGTAATAACAGACGGCTTTATGGCTACAATATTAAGTACACATGTAATAACATACGGCTATATGTCTACTGTATACAGCACATACGTAATAAAAGACGGCTATATGTCTATGATATTAAGTACATATGTAATAACAGACGACTATATTGCTATAATATTAAGTACACATGTAATAACAGACGACTATATGTCTACGATATTAAGTACATACGTAATAACAGACGGCTATATGTCTACGATATTAAGTACATACGTTATAACAGACGGCTATATGGCTACAATATTTAGTACACACGTAATAACATACGACAATATGTCTACTGTATTAAGCACATACGTAATAACAGACGGCTATATGTCTACGATATTAAGTACACACGTAATAACATACGACTATATGGCTAAAATATTTAGTACATACGTAATAACATACGACTATATGGCTACGTTATTAAGTGCATACGTAATAACAGACGGCTATATGGCTACGTTATTAAGTGCATACGTAATAACAGACGGCTATATGACTACGTTATTAAGTACATACGTAATAACAGACGGCTATATGGTTGCGTTATTAAGTACATACGTAATAACAGACGGCTATATGACTACGTTATTAAGTACATACGTAATAACAGACGGCTATATGACTACGATATTAAGTACATACGTAATAACAGACGGCTATATGGCTACGTTATTAAGTACGTACGTAATAACAGACGGCTATATTGCTACGTTATTAAGTACATACGTAATAACAGACGGCTATATGGCTACGTTATTAAGTACATACGTAATAACAGACGGCTATATGACTACGTTATTAAGTACGTACGTAATAACAGACGGCTATATGGCTACGTTATTAAGTACATACGTAATAACAGACGGCTATATGGCTACGTTATTAAGTACATACGTAATAACAGACGGCTATATGGCTACGATATTAAGTACGTACGTAATAACAGACGGCTATATGACTACGTTATTAAGTACATACGTAATAACAGACGGCTATATGGCTACGTTATTAAGTACATACGTAATAACAGACGGCTATATGGCTACGATATTAAGTACGTACGTAATAACAGACGGCTATATGGCTACGATATTAAGTACATACGTGATAACATACGGCTATATGGCTACGTTATTAAGTACATACGTAATAACAGACGGCTATATGGCTACGATATTAAGTACGTACGTAATAACAGACGGCTATATGGCTACGATATTAAGTACATACGTAATAACAGACGGCTATATGGCTACGATATTAAGTACGTACGTAATAACAGACGGCTATATGGCTACGATATTAAGTACATACGTGATAACATACGGCTATATGGCTACGTTATTAAGTACATACGTAATAACAGACGGCTATATGGCTACGATATTAAGTACGTACGTAATAACAGACGGCTATATGGCCACGTTATTAAGTGCATACGTGATAACAGACGCCTATTCATTTCTTTTTACAGTTGCGCTATCGTTGCTGTTTTTTTGGCTAAAGTTATTCTTTTCTTTTTTCTGTTGGTTAATCTCTGTATTGTGTTTTAACAGCTGCCTTACGGGCATTATTATTTCCCTCTCTCCTCTCCCATCGTCTCTCTCTTTCTTTAGAAAAAATTAACCGATTTATTTTAAAAATCGTCGGTCATTATTTTTCACTTACACTTCCGTCGGCACCCAATGAATATGTTTGCAACATCGGTGATTCTGGGGGAAAATGTCGTACTACCAATACGATAATTTAACGTATAAACAATTTCCCAGTGATTCTGAATACAGTAGTTTTTGAATAAAAACAGCCCCATCCTTCTGTAAATATGACAAATACAAAAATAACATATTGATCAGGATTAAATAATGAAATACATAGAATTTATTGAAAGACAAAACATATTTTTTAAGATCACGGTAAATATTTGGCATAAATGACTGACGAAACATTTCTTATGTATATTTTTGTTAAGAAAACTTTGAACGGCGATTTAATGTGATAATATCGCTTCTTCGTTCATACGTGTCTTCCTCCATCTCTCGTTTTTTCCTTACATTATTGCTAAACACTTAATTCAAAACGCAGCAAAAGTATTAGCTTTGGATTCATTAAAATTTGGATATCATGCTTATAATCTTAACGACAAAGGTTGAGAGAAAAGCTTAGATCTGTAGCGAAAAGTGACGCTACAAGGTAGGTCCACAACGGCAACTGGCAGAAGGAACAGGAAAGTAAACACCTTGCCTCTGTAATTGTGGATAGAGGGGGTGTTGCAACAGATTGCCGGTGTTGCGACCTTGGTTTTGTAAACGAAGCCAAGGGCTCGTAAATAATAGTAATATGAGGCAGATTATGACCTACTGGCGGTCTCAAAAGCAAGCACTAAACTGCCACAAACAGCCTTTTTTTATTTAGCCAAAAGGGTGTCATGTGACCACTATGCACATTCACGTGGATAAATAATCAATCCAAACAAGGTAGCTGTTTTACCATCACTCTGCCAGAAGCCACCGGAAGGTAAGGACAACTTTTCCTGACAGATCTTGAAGAGATATCAAACTTGATTTCTCAACTACATGAAGTAATACTCCGTATCATTCGGATGTAAACCCCTTATTGAGTGTTTGTTTCACAGTATCTTTCGATTATTGAGCAGCAAAAGAAAGTAAAATTGTGTTCAAGCAAAAACGACTTGAATGATTATAGGCTAAATAAGAAGATATATTTTTCCTTTTTGTGGAAACTTTTTTATCGGAATCCTTGTTCTCTTTTAAAACGTTCTTCTGTCATAGTGACATTTATTTACACATCATAATACTTTGCATTTTGGTTGAATAAAACAGAGCGAAAATGTTAAAATACTAAGTAAAGGCTACTCCGATTGCGTATGCATCGGGGAATAATTGTTATATATCAACTAATGTGTAATATGTGAAATTGATTGTGTATGCATCGGGGAATAATTGTTATACACTAATGTGTAATATGTGAAATTGCCCGTCGTTTGTGGACGTCGTTGTGCAAAGATTATTTAAATACTTTTCTCGTGAAACAGAGATATTCATAGAGATATAAATGGCTTTAATATTATTGTTGGGTAACCAACAAACAATTACGACGCAACTTTATACCAAATAAAAGTTTTGCTTTAATCGTTGCATTTGTATATATCTCGGAATTAAAATAAAATTCGCACGACCATGCAAAGATATATTATTGATCAGAATGTTTAAAACAAATGATTTTAAATATAGTCATGTTTACAATTCTTGACTAAACAAAATAACATTTGTAATGAAAAAACAGTTTTCGCGATGATGTTCTTGACATACCTTGTTGATGCTGCGTTTCTTACAGACAGATATAAAACGGCAAATGGCTTTAACAAATCGAAACGAATTCGCATTTTAAAAAAGCGAACTCTTTTAAACTTAAAAAAATACCAATAAAAAAATGTATTGAAATGTTTAAGCCTAAGAAAATAGTATCTTTACTGGGATACTATTGGTTGAAGTTTATTTTTGTTTGGAGAAATGAAGAAAGTCTATTTTACAAATTGAATATTGTTTTTTATGTCCTAATATATTTCGATTTTTTTCTTGACCTAACCGATAATTGTCACTAGTGAACCCAGTTTAGACCAAGATAAAATTATAATGGTGTCTGTAAATTCTTTAAGAAATGTAACCATTATGGAAGCTTATTTGAATCTTCTGAATGTTAACATATCGATTTCTATAACATACAAGCAAAAACAGCATTCCCTTATATATATATATATATATGTATATATATATATATATATATATATATATATATATATATATATATATATATATATATATATATATATATATATATATATTAGTAGTATGTTTTTAAAAGGCTGTGAGCAATGCAAATTCAGGGTAAGATGTAAGCTGGAAGAAACAACAATAATAAATCGAATACAGAATGTGACTTACTATTTATTTTTCTTTAAAATCTTACATAACAGCAAGTGTGGTGTTATCTGTTTGTGCGATGTCTCGTCGATTATAAAAATCATTTATTTAATATTTCGGGAAAATAAACTTCCCTTTGTCAAAAATAATAAACATCAGAGGAAAATTCCGTCCGTGCAGAGAATGTGTCAAATAGATTCTAAGAGACAGAGACAGCGTAGCAGCAAACCAGTCCTGCAGAGAATAGAAATTAATAAGTTGTAAAGCTATGTTATATATATATATATATATATATATATATATATATATATATATATATATATATATATGTATGTATGTATATATTTATATATATATATACAGAGAGAGAGAGAGAGAAAAAGAGGAAGAGAGGAAGAGAGAGATTAACGGCACCCTCAGAAAATGTTTTAATGTTTAGCTCGAGTATAGTAAGCGAAGAAAGGCTGATATACATTGCTTTGAACTATACTTTAGTCGTCCTATTATATCTTAGATATAGCGTTCGAATTTGCTTACCTTCAATCATTATATGTATTGATAAAGCATGCACCTTTCCGGCGTAGTTGGCGATTTTCTGTGCTGATAGGTTAGTCATTTTGAAATCAGCTGTTTGTTCCTAAACTCACTGCAGTCAAAGCATCAAATTTTTAGACCAGAATAGCCTGACACAAGGCCATTTAGTATTTCGCACTGACAGCAGGCTGCGCTTTAACATTTTGTAGCTATGTTATTTGCTTCATGTGTTTTGTCGCATATCAACATTTTTTCTGTGTTATGCGACTGTTACAATCTAACAATTTCAATAAAACAATCGACGTTTTTGTATGCAAACAAACACATATATCAGGATTCAAGCTATTGGTTACAATTTGTTTCCGGTCAGAGTAAAACCATCTAAGCTTACTAGATTGGCAATTTTAGGTGTTTATTTATTGCTTCTATTTGTAGAAGATGTTGATTGGCAATATGTTTGGTTTGTTGGCGATCTGGGCAGTAGTTTTCTTGATATTTCGTCCTAAAGTATAACAATTGTCGAAAATAAACATTTTGGTGACAGTGTCTTTGAAATTTACAACTTCCAGACCGAAAGTTTTCCACAAATTACTTAAAAATGTGCCAATACAGACTTATATGTTTGACTAATTGCATAACAAGCTAAAAACAACAGACATTATTCCACTTGTCTTATACCAGAAATATATAAAATATTACAATTTTTGCGTGACAATTTCGTTGCCTATTATTTTACATTTTCAAAATATTTCATGGAAATGGCTGAATATCTAGAGAATAAGCTTAACAATCTGTTTTTTTCACGTTTTCTGTCATCAACTAACAAAGAATTCAGCAATTTAAACCAGCTTTTTCATGTCTTCAGTCATTAACCGACAAATAATTCAGCAATTTAAACCAGTTTTCTTATGCTTACAGCCATTATATGACAAAACATTCAGCAATTAATACCATTTTTTTACATGTTTTCAGTCATTAAATAACATAATTCACTAATTTAAAACAGTTTTGTTGATGTTTCCAGTCATTAACTGACAAAGCATTCAACAATTTGAATCATTTTTTCATGTTTTTAGTCATTAACTAACAAAGAATTCAGCCATTTACACCATTTTTTATGTTTTCAGTCAATAACTGACAAAGCATTAAGCCATTTACCCCAGTTTTTTCATTTTTTCAGTCATTAATTGACAATAAATTCAGCAATTAAAACCAGTTTATTCATGTTTTAAGAATTCAGCCATTTGCACCAGTTCTTTTCATGTTTCCAGTTAATGAACTGACAAAGCATTTAGCAATTTAAACCAGCTTTTTCATGTTTTCAATCATTAACTGACAAAGAATTTAGTCATTTACACCAGTGTTTTTATGTTTTCAGTCATTAACTGACAAAGCGTTTAGCAATTTAAACCAGTTTTTTCATGTTTTCAGTCATTAACTGACAATAAATTCAGCCATTTAAACCAGTGTTTTTATGTTTTCAGTCATTAACTGACAAAGCATTTAGCAATTTAAACCAGTTTTTTCATGTTTTCAGTCATTAACTGACAATAAATTCAGCCATTTAAACCAGTGTTTTTATGTTTTCAGTCATTAACTGACAAAGCATTTAGCAATTTAAACCAGTTTTTTCATGTTTTCAGTCATTAACTGACAAAGAATTCAGCAATTTAAACCAGTTTTTTCATGTTTTCAGTCATTAACTGACAAAGAATTCAGCAATTTAAACCAGTGCTTCAGACAATTTTAGACAGCACTTATTTCTACTCTGACCCCTTTGCTCCTACCAACACGAATGGACAGTTTGCATGTTAGGCATAATGTTTGCTTCAGTTCATATATTTCTAGTTTTAAATCAACAATTTGTTGTAATGATGATTGTTATGATTTCGGTGATCTTCCTGCATTTCATGGATACACTATTGTAGAAATAGTGCAATCAGTGATATTTATTCTTCATTCTATTCTAGAGTCTACCTCAAATAAATAATATGTTAGAAGCGTCTATGTAAGATATCTGATTGCTGGTGACAGTTGTTGATAAGCAGGCGACTGTGTTCTAAATCTGAACGTGACAATACTTGTCGTATATTTGTATATGAGCTGGAGTTAACACGTCCATCTAATAATATCTTCCTTTTATGACACACCATCTAAGTTTGTTTAGTTTAATACTGACACGCAATACAACTTATTGTATAAAAGTAAACTCATATAAATCAGCATTGTACGACATTTTTGTTGGACTCCTAGAATCAGATATTTACGGAAGAAACCACATGAAGGTTGTCAACATCCACACGTGAAAGATTGACTGATTTCGAACTTTGCATAGCCAGGTCGTAAATCAACGTCATTATCCACTTAACCACAGCCACTTTTTGACTAATCATATAATATTAGCTTAAAGCAGGTAAACATTTTACGGATAGCCTTAAGGAAAGTGTCATTCTACAAATATGTTTCGTATTTCTTCACATATGTTTCTTATTGAATAAGATATATTCGGAAAGATTGTATCTTGGCATAATGAATTCCATAGTAGGTGATTTTATCGATTCGAACAATTTGATGCTTACAGTCCATGATAATATACGTGTATCATAAATAGCAGGTTCACCCCTACAGACATCTGTCAAAACATGGCATCTTACATTGGGCCAGTGTCGCGTGATGTCAGTTCGACGTTTGAGTTTCGATCCCGACTTGAGGCTGGTCTAGCTGCACTGAATAAACTGTGATACAGCGAAACAGTATGTATGTGGATTACGATATATATACATATATATATGTATATATATATTTAATTATTATCTACATACGTATATGTTTCATCCTTACGTAATCATCAGTGTAGAGATAACCGTTCAAACCAGTCGCTTGATTCGTACCCCGGAACCGGAGTACTCTTTAACTGAATTCCGGTCGCTCTAATGAATAAGACTACATTAAACGGCTGCGGACTACATGAAAATAAATCTTATTTATGTGTCAAGTAGACGAACAACTATAGTGAGCCGTTAAAACACGGTTCACCAGTAGCTTATATATATATATATATATATATATATATATATATATATATATATATATATATATATAAATTCACATACAGATCGTAGTTATCAGCACTATAATTTATTTCGATCTCCCGGTATCTTTAAAATGCTAACGAGATCACTACATTATGTAGTTGTCCAGTTAGCATTTTGAAGAGGCCAAGAGGTTGAAATAAATTATAGTGCTGACAACTACGATGTGTATGTGATTTTTTTTTCTAGATTTTATTCTTCCTCTGTTTCGTACATTAGGCTCTCATATTCGAATTTCTTACCGAAATTATTCAGTTTAAAACTATATAAATATATTTACATATATATTTTGGTACATAAAAATTAGTGCAACATTCGTACCGTCGGTGTCAAGCACAGACTCAGCCATCCAGCTCTCTTCAGCTTCTGTTGTCATCTGTTTCGGAAATGTGAAGTCACGTGTCACTCTCGTTTGGACGCGTTATTTGCTTAGAGTTTTATGTATGTTTGTTTAAATTTAGTGTAAGAAAGGTTTAATAAGGTTTGAAAAAAGGGTGTGGGTGAAAAGTAACAGTTGAGTTTTAAACCGGAGAAGATTTAAAGAGATATAAAAAAAATAAAAAAATATTACTATATAAATCCCGTGAACCAATATTATGAGTATGGTATATTTAGCCGTTACTGTTTTGGGGGTTAATGATGTGTCTTCTAAAGGAATTAGGAAGAGGAAATGGAGTTAAGGATTAAAAAGGTTGAAAGGAACAACATTAATTAAATTCAAGTTTAAATCATGGATTCAAGGACTTTAAATCAATCACAGATGGTATTTAAATAAAGATATCATCCGGGCGGTCAAGGTCAGTAACTCTGCAGGTTTTTTTTTTAATGATTTGTATTCTGAATTTAACATTATTAACTAAGGTATAGTGAACACTTATGGAGGTGATAACATTGGTATGCTGATTAAAACTGGTTTAGAGATAAGAGTAAGGATTGGGTCGGCAAGATTGGTTCTGTTTGGGAGACATTGGAGATTAGCATTATAACCGAGAAATGATAGCGACTTATGGGAGTAATAATAATGTGAAATGGGAGTGTTACCCTCTCACTGACTGGAAAAATATTTTTGGGAAATTTATAATAATTGCTTTTGAAAAGTAGTGTGGATATTGGTTGATTAAGGTATTTGTTCGTATTTGTTCATTTTATTTATATTCATGAGGGGTGATAGTTGGGAAAGTTTCCGGAGTGGAATTCGGTATTTAATGTGGCAATTATGGAGTTATGTATTTGGCAGACGGAGGGGGCTGTAACTAGACTTTTATGTGTATCGGTAAGTTCACTTTATGAGTAGTGCTTGTCTCCTGTGGATGCATCCCTTAAAGATTTCAATTCGAATATTGAAACAGACTGTATTTGGGTCAATGATGGCCCTTAATGTATGGAATTTTTCAGCGTCACACAGAGGACATCTATTTATAGCCGGGGAAAGGATGGTCTTCTGTCAATTACTTTCCATTTGATGGTGAAGGGTATATTTTCATCTTTATGTTTCCATATTCGGGTCGCAAGTGCCGTATTTGCCTTGTTTTTGTATCTGAAGGTGTTTCCGTGTGCGTATAATCTTAGCTTGAAACTTCCCTGCGTCATGCCAATGTATTTTTCTGCTCTACCGGAAGTCTGGTTTGTGACGGTGTCTTTATATACGAGAGAATCAATTTTGTAATTCTCTTCTAGGGACATGTGTTTTTGTCCTGGCATGAGCATCCTGCATTTGCAATTGCTTTGGGCTCTGCAGAGATGATGGTTCTAATTGATGGGGCAGGGGAGTAGCTAACCTTAATAGAATTTCTGTTAAAATGTTTGTCACGCAACCACAACGGGAATACACTAGCTATATTTAGGAAAGATTTCAAAAACTCGGTTTCAAAATTACCATTAAAACAAAATTAGACCAAATAGATTTCCTAGATACCACACTGAACCTTACAAATAACACACCCACAAACCTTTCCAGAAACCCAATACAACACTCCAATATATACACAACGACTCCTGCCAACCCCACTGTTTTAAAAAAACAAAACAATAATGTTAGCCAAAGAATTTCAAACCTCTGATCCAGTCCCGAAATGTTCAACCAGGCAGCATCCTATTACAAGAAAGCGCTCCGCGACAGCGGATTCAGAGGAGATATCTCATACACCCCCACCCAAGACCAACCACAGGGGAGCCTGGTTTTCCCCACCCTATTCCACCAATACCAAGACAAAGGTATGAAACCCTTTCCTAAACTTACTAGACAAACACTTCCCCCCACATACAACCTGCACACACTTTTTAACAGAAATTCTATTAAGGTCAGCTACTCCACTGTCCCATCCATAAGAAAAATCATCTCTGCAAAGCCCAAGGCAATTGCAAATGCAGGACAAACACAACTGCCCCCTAGAGGGGAATTACAAAATTGATTCTCTCGTATATGAAGCCACCGTCACGCACGAGACTACCGGTAGAGCAGAAAAATACATTGACATGACGCAGGGAAGCTTCAAGCAAAGATTATACGCACACAGAAACACCTTCAGATACAAAAACAAAGCAAATACGGCACTTGCGACCCGGATAAAAATTAAAAATAAAATACAAATTTAGTGTAAGCAAGGTTTAAACCGGATGGCTAAGTCCTTCTATGCTTGAAACCGACGGTGCGAATGATGGACTAATTTTTCTGTACCAAAAAAAATAAATATTACGCTCCAAATTTAAAATTTTTAACTTTAATTCTCAATTAATCGAGCACTCTGCTGGGATTTATCCTGCTATATTACAAAGAAGTTATATATATATATATATATATATATATATATATATATATATGTGTGTGTGTGTGTATATAAATTGACCATAATGTTTCTTAAGTGTTTGCGTCTGTTCTCATTTCACTTTTTAATTCGATGGTTCAACTCTCATCTCAATCATATTTCAATCCTTTCTTTCAGACAATTCCTTGAGAGTGACGTCTCGCTTACGACGGCATTGACGTTTCTCGATTTCGCCCAATGATTTTATTCGCTAATGAAAGATAGAAAAACATCAACTTAAGCGTATTTCTCCATCGATACCGAAATCGATAAAACCAATTCGGTTCCTACTTCATTGCTTTTTATGTTATAATTTTCTCTTTTTTTCTGGTTTTAAGTGCAGCGGAATTCCCAACCGAAGAGGCTAATCTGACCAGACAGCAGTTCATTTGCGGCAAGATCAGAAAGAAGCGAGAGAAAAGAAGAAGAAAAACTCTTTTGTCGCTATTGTCGCTGTTGATTGCTGAAGATTTGCCGCTTTTTTTAACGCCAGTCAAGTCCGTAGAACTTAAATAGCCTCATTGATTTTAGCGCAGTTTTCTTCTTCTTCTTCTTCTTCTGTTTTCTTCTTCTTCTTCTTCTTCTTCTTCTTCTTCTTCTTCTTCTTCTTCTTATTGTTATTCCTCTTCCCCCCTCTTCTTTCTTTTTATTGTTCTTCTTGTTATTCTTATTTCTTTGTGTTATTCCTCTTCTTTTCTTCCTCTTTCTCCTCTTATTCTGCTTCTGCATCGTCTGATTGTTATTCCTCTTCCTTTCTTCTTTTTCTTCCTACACGCCGTCGTCTTGCTCCTTGTTTCTTCTTCTTCTTCTTCTTATTCTTCTTCCACCTCCTCTTCCCTTCCTCTTTCTTCTTCTTGTTCTTCTTGTTGTTGTTCTTTCTTTTTTATTATTCCTCTTCTTTTCTTCCTCTTCCCTTTCTTCTTCTTCTTTTTCTTCTTCTTCTTCTTCTTCTTCTTCTTCTACTTCTTCTTCTTCTTCTTCTTCTTCTTCTTCTTCTTCTTCGTCCCTCCTTATTTTCTTTTCCTTCTTTTTCTTCTCTGTCTGCCTTACGCGTTATAACCTATTTACCTTGAATAGCTTTGCATAAAATACAGACGTGGTGGTTTCATGATTTGAGACTAAAAGCCTTTCTCTTTTTTTATTTTATACGAATAAAATTATGTCTCCTCGCTGTAATTTAAAAAAGTACTGAATGTATTTCGATCAAATTTGCCAGGAGGGTTGGTTGTGATGGAGAAGATATAATAAACTCAGGCAACAGGCAATAACCCATTTCCCTTAAAGGAGGAGGTAATTCCCGGTAGGATGATTAAAGTGATACTACACTTAAAGTCTAGTCAAAAGGATAGATTAAATTCCCGGTTATCTTTTTAATTTGTCTGTTAAGTATCTAAAACTTTTTATTTAATACAATTCTTTCTTAGCTACACATCATGTTTCCCTTACTTTGATATTCCCATAGAAAGTTTTATAAATCTAACCTATAAAATTATATTGTGATATCTGGTAATAGTTGGATATAAATAGATTCTGATAAGCCAAATTGCATACGTTATTGTTGTACCATGTTATTGACGTCATAATTACGTACATCTCTACATGGTATTAAGATATATGTAGTCCCGAGTGGACAATTGACAATATGGAATACATTTAAAGTATGAGGGAAAATTCACAATCACCAAGTAAAATAACTCATATTTTTATTATTGAAGAATATCAAAATGTGTCTCCCTTACAACCAAACTGTATTTCTTTTCCTGTATAAGTTTGAAATGCGCGTACGATAAAACATAATCAAAAAGATGACTTGACTTCATCCCGAGTAACGCCGGGTAAGTAGAGTTAGGTAATTATAAAACCGTTGTATTTATTCCTTTTTTTTTACTTAAGTTGAAATGTTGTCATTTTATACACATCTTTTACTTTTGTTTTTACTCTAACTTCTGTCTACATGGCTTGTTGCACTTTTCTATATTTTGCCAAATAGATTTGATTTAAATACTTATTTTTATTCTTATATTTCATAATAACTTTAGCAAACTGTATTCCTTATATACTTCATGCCCTTTGAAAGAAGCACATCGTCACAGAATTAGATGGTGAGGCGAAAAGTTAGAATATATATGAAAAGATCAGCTTCGATACCTATCTAGTCGGAAGATTGAACAGTGTAGAGTCCTATGAACTTATAACCTAACCGTCAGATCATTGCAAAATGAATTATTATTAACAATACTAGCAAAGTTTGCTAGTCGTTTTATTTAATTGCTCAATAAAAGTGTTTGTTTTTCTTTTTCAAAACAGAAAAAAAGAAAATCACCCCATCCTTCATTTTAATAAATAAAACACGGAATAATAAAAACAGTTTTTAAACAAACATTACCCATTACAGCGTAAAATGAAAAACAAAAGATCCCAAACTCACATCGAAAAAAAGGTGTATTTAAAATAAAATCAACAATTAAAAAAATTAAATACACGGTTCTAAATTTAGTTATTTAATTGCTCAGTAAAATGTGTTTGTTTTTTACAAAAAATAGTAATTTTTAAATCAATTATTTTTTAAATTGAACAATTTGATTCAATAAATGTGTGATTTAAAACATCATTTCGAATAAGATTAAAAAACAAAACGTTTTAATAAAAATTCAAAGTAAATATATCATTTTTGAGCGACTCGTACGATAAATCTCAGAGAATATGTCATTTATATGTTATTAATCAAATAAAGCGCCCCCGTCTTCTTTCAATCTCTCTCTATCTATCTCTTTTGATCTCTCTCTTTCTCCCTCTCTCTTTCTGTGCGTTCGAAATAGAACGTTATACTTAATAATCAGAGGGCGCGTACCCAAATGTTGGAATGGCCGCCGACTGTTCCATCATATTCCATTACAATCTAATTAATTACGTAACTCAATTATATAGATAAAAACAATTAATTAAATTATATTAATAATTTTACATCTATGTTTAAGTCTATGCGTGATTTGTTAATAACATCTAACTCACGAATTTCCTACAGTTTTTGTTTTATCGCTATTTAATTGAATGTCGGGACACTATGATGATCGTCTCATCAGTAGGAATTATGATCATAACTGTTCTTCACACTCCCTGGACCTTAATCAACAAGATGTTTATCTAAAACATAACATCTATTAAAACAATAGCCAGATTATTCCTGAACTGAAGATAGCTATCGCAGCCCAAATCAGGACAGTGCCAAGAAAGGTAATTTAACACATAGTAACCCCAACCCTAACCCGGTAAGTTCATCATTAAACAGCAACAACACGGAGTCTGTTAAATATTTGTAAGTGAAACGTTTGGCTGGCATCAAAGTGTAGTATCTGTCCCGATGGATGCTGCACCCTATAGACCGGTGTCGTCTTGTCATTCGGGGCTTGATTCCGTCGGTCTGTGGGTTTGTCCTGTGCAGTTCTAGGAGGTGTAGACTCCCAGGATTTGCCTCCCCTCTTTGGGAAGGTGTAAGTTTATTGCTTACTGCCTGAGGCGCCCCTACCGGGGAATGCCGACGGGGCTGCCCAGGCAATTTTTAATGGCCAGAGGGCTCCCCTTTCTCGGGCGCTGGCTTTTCAAGCCCCACTTTCCCGACCAGACCTTGGGTCACATCTTACCTTGTGGGAGTAAGATAAAACTGGCCTTGTGCCTAACCTCCTGAAGAGGAGTAAATAATACGTAGTCAAAAAAAGAGGCTTAGAATAAAGTGTATTTGTACAAAATGTACTGCAGAAAGGATTGTGAATTTTATGAACGATTCTATGGTGGCATAGTTCGTGGGTCACCGTGTATATATTTTGATAAACACTATCTAACTGTGACGTAGGGGGTTGATAGGTGAGAAATAAAAAAACAAACCATCAGTTCGTCCAATGGTGATACGAACGCTGATATGCACATATTCGCCGTTTATCTCTCAAATCTGTGATCTTAAGAACTTTCAATTGAAAATATATTTTGAAAACACCACAGTTATTGCATTGCGATGAAGCATAATCACCGATTATGAACGAATCACTACTCGCACGTTACACCAACAAAGAGAGGGCCAGCCAGCGAAACGTTACACCAACAAAGAGAGGTCCAGCCAGCGAAACGTTACACCAACAAAGAGAGGTCCAGCCAGCGAAACGTTACACCAACAAAGAGAGGTCCAGCCAGCGAAACGTTACACCAACAAAGAGAGGTCCAGCCAGCGAAACGTTACACCCTGCATAGATATGGCTCGTCATACAAAAACAAAAAAACATCGATTTTAATTAATTCACACGTGGAAATACAGATAAAGTTACTGGCGATTACGTAAAATGAATCTTACAGTCAGATTCATATTTTGTGAAACGTAAATCTGATGGATTATAGTAATTTATACTAAATATAATATTGTTAAAGTGACTGCGTTCTTTCCGTTTGTGTATTGCTTTATCATCGGTAAATTAATGGGATGTCATTAAGCTAATTTGTTTTTCGGCGACCAATACGTTATAGAGAGCGTCCTCACCAAATGAATAAACAAGAGAGAACGTCAAGATTGATTGATAACAAATAAGAAAGAAAACGATCAATCAGCAAAGATTAGTTGTGTCGGTTTAGCAAAACAAAACAAATGAGAGTGCGAAGGTAAGAAGAGCAGGCAATTAGTTTATTTTGCGTCTTTGTTTTACAAATTTGCTTTTTTAAAACAAATAGACTTGTTTGTAGCGAGGCAAGATCACGTTTGAAAACTCAATAACAACCTGATTGCTTGAATATCACCGCAATGCAACTCTTGTAAAATAACAGATTCTGTTTAATTGATCTACTATGAAATTGCCTCTAATAGATTAAGTTGTGCAGCATTAGATACAAGAAAATGGTTGATATTTCCTTAATTTAAATAAATTATGCTTAAGTCACATAAGTGTTCAGTTTGACTCGAAAAGGTTAAACCAATAAATTATTCCGGTTGAATTCGAGTCAGTGATCCTTCGATTAACAGCCGAACCCGTTCATCGAATCAGCTTTTTCAAGAAAAGAGAATTGTTTTGTAGTGAGACAATATCACCTTTGACATGTCAACAACAACAACCTGATTGCTTGTCAAACAGAACGTTAATAAACACCGCGATATCATTCCGATTTAATAACAACTGCTCGCTTATTTTATAAAATACATTATCTACAATTAGTAATATTTTTCAGCATTAATTACGACACAAAATTGTTTATATGCCGTTGTCCAGACTAAAGAATACCGAAGTGAACAGCTACATTTACGAGCCTGAACAATTATGAAATATGCATCTGCAATGGACGAGTCGGTTGTGACAGTCGCACAACGAAGCGAAAGGCGACTTCCCACACCCAGCACAAGCCCAATGACAACACTATACACTGCAATTCTATTGGTTAAACTCTATGTCAAACTCTATGTCAAACTCTATGGTCATTGTTTGAGCACGGAACGCGCAAGACTCGCATATCTTGAGAGTATAAGGGAAAAGAAGCAGGAGACATAGTGTCAGTACTGGTGTATTTTCCAGACAATTCATGGATGACGGTCTACGATTTATCTTGACGGACATTTGGTCATGTTTGAAACAAAGTGCGCCAATATTACGGATTTGGTCCAAGGTAGGCATGCAGATTCTAGATTTCCATAAGCAAGGTGTGTCACAGCGGGCGATCGCAGCTAAAGTAAATCGCAGTAAAACTGTGTTTTTCAACTTTCTACAGAACAATGGCAAATAGGAAAAAGCGAAATCCACTGGCAGGCTCTCCAAAATTTCTCCTGCATTCAGTAGGAGAATGAGACGGGTTGTTGTGAAAGACAGTGCACTTTCTTCTAGTCAAATTAAGGCAGTCACAGATGCTGATTGCAGTCCAGTAACCATCAGACGACACTTATGACAAAAAGGCATGGTAAATAAAAAGCGTACACACATTCCTCGGCTGTTTCCACGTTACAAGGTGGAGCGCTTATGGTTTGGTCGTGAATACCAAACATGGGACGTTGAGAAGTGGGAGAAAGTCCTGTTTTCTGATAAGAAAAAATTCAGTTTAGATGGTCCTGATGGCTTCCACGATATTGGCATAACAAAAACATGCCTCCTGAAATGTTCTCCATACTTCATAGTGGTGGAGGATCCCTAATAGTGTGGGGTGCCTTTTCTTAAAGAGGGACGATGGAGCTCCAGGTGGTGCAGGGTCGTCAGCACAGCGGTTGTAACCAGCCGCTGTGCTGACGAGCCTGTTAGCATGCTACAAAAAGCATCGTTGATGACGACTGACCATCGTTTGTGTGGGGATGGGTTAGGGTTATTCCCACAGGATAATGCTGCAATCCACGCTGCACGAGGGACCTTGATCTTTCTACAAGAAATGGGGTCCATCTATTGGGACATTCTTCATGCTCACTGGACTTGAACCGAATTGAAAATGTTTGGGAATGGATTACAAGATATGTTTATCGAAATGGCAAACAATATTCATCAAAAATGAACTTCGTAAAGCCATCTCCAGAAGCTGGAGCAACACCCTCCGCATCTTAATTGACACGCTTATTTCTAGCATGCCCCAAATAATTGTTGAAGTCATCAATACCACTGAAGCTAGAACTCATTATTACATTTGGTTGTTGAATGTTTTCATATACTTTTCGTACAATTTCGTAGAATTTTTGTCTCTGGTCTTATAATTTTGATCAAGTGTAACATGACTCATTTTATAAAAATGTTCATTTCTTAATGAAATATTTTGAATGTTAATTTCTTAATGAAATATTTTGAATGTAGCTTTTGGTTTCCATAACCTTTTAGATTGTAGTATTGGTAACATTAAGTCGAAGAAGTTTGAAATCTATCCTTAAAAAAGGTTTCTTTTAAAAGATTTTCAAGTAGATAACATTTGGGATCAGGAGTGTATACTGGCTTGGAGATGCCTCTCCTCCCAAAATGTTTATGGAGCTGTTACGAAAGTGTGTCAGGTCATGGACAAATTGGAAATGAATGCGTAAGTCGATGCATTCACGGCGAATACGCATGTAATTGGGAGTGAATTGCAGGAGTGTAGACGACGATGCACACATGTTTGCATCTCGAACCACAGAGATGCCCATCTACAAGTGCATATTGATAAATAGGATTGCCATATTAGACAGTCATTCTCAACGGACGGATATACATTCTCAGAATTAATGTGAAGCTTTTCATAAATAGTCTAGTTCTTTATATCATGCTATCTTAAAACTTGTATTTCTGGAAGACAAACACGGTGAATATCAGCAACATATACGCTCTTGTATACGTGGTTTCTGGTATAATCATCAAGTCGCATCTTGTGTTATTCAGAGCTAATTGGATACGAGCGCGAACACTTGTCAGGCAGTATCAGGGTGTTGTTAATTAAGGTTTTTCAGAGAGAAAAATGGTAATCGACGTTAGGAATGAGCGTGTAATATGGCAGATTTTTGTATAGTGTTCACGTAAAGAAGTCATTTTCAATGTGTGTCATATGGGTTCTCTTTTATAGAGATCCGTTAGGAAAATGTTAGTTCTCTTCTTTAGCAGATCCCGACGTATCGATTAAGATAAAAGACTGTTAGGGTTCGGCATTGGTTTGTTTCGATGTTGACCTTCTGGTTTTGATTTGTAGATCTTTATCTTTAAACTCTTTCCTGAAATATTTTAGTTTGAAAAAATAGTGTAGCATTTGTTTTCTGTTCCCTGTAAACTGTATATATGATACTCATACGTGGATATATTTGTCCCGTTTCTGACTAAACAATTGACAAGCATTTATTTAAACATGTAAATATCGATTCACTGAGCAAACATAATTTACGTTTGTCAAAGAAACGACGGAAACGCCATGGTTTCATTCACAATAACAACTCAGGAGTAAATATTAAAAAATATAATATAATGTAATCGCAGTAGTTCCCCCTTATACACTTTTAATAAATGTCGCACATTTCATAAAATAAAATAAAATAAAATAATTATTATAAAAGAGTAAAAAGTAAAGTAAAAAAAGTAATAAAAGTCTCTTACTAAAACAGCAAGTAGACAAATAGATGTTTCTTAGACACTATTTTTCTTAGACACTAAACTCATTGCATAACGTAACATTGAAAATGTAGCCTGCATCTAGCTCTACCCTCGTGAGTTGAGAAGTAAATAGAGACAGTTAACAAAAACTAAAGAAGTGAACGGCAGCAAATATCTAGATACATAACTCTCATGGCACTGGTACAGTGTGTGACCCATACATAACTCGCATCTAATATCATTACAGACGTTGGCACTGGTACAGTGTGTGAGCCATACATAACTCGCATCTAAGATCATTACAGACGTTGGCACTGGTACAGTGTGTGACCCATACATAACTCGCATCTAATATCATTACAGACGTTGGCACTGGTACAGTGTGTGAGCCATACATAACTCGCATCTAATATCATTACAGACGTTGGCACTGGTACAGTGTGTGAGCCATACATAACTCGCATCTAATATCATTACAGACGTTGGCACTGGTACAGTGTGTGACCCATACATAACTCGCATCTAATATCATTACAGACGTTGGCACTGGTACAGTGTGTGACCCATACATAACTCGCATCTAATATCATTACAGACGTTGGCACTGGTACAGTGTGTGACCCATACATAACTCACATCTAATATCATTACAGACGTTGGCACTGGTACAGTGTGTGACCCATACATAACTCGCATCTAATATCATTACAGACGTTGGCACTGGTACAGTGTGTGACCCATACATAACTCGCATCTAATATCATTACAGACGTTGGCACTGGTACAGTGTGTGAGCCATACATAACTCGCATCTAATATCATTACAGACGTTGGCACTGGTACAGTGTGTGAGCCATACATAACTCGCATCTAATATCATTACAGACGTTGGCACTGGTACAGTGTGTGAGCCATACATAACTCGCATCTAATATCATTACAGACGTTGGCACTGGTACAGTGTGTGAGCCATACATAACTCGCATCTAATATCATTACAGACGTTGGCACTGGTACAGTGTGTGAGCCATACATAACTCGCATCTAATATCATTACAGACGTTGGCACTGGTACAGTGTGTGAGCCATACATAACTCGCATCTAATATCATTACAGACGTTGGCACTGGTACAGTGTGTGAGCCATACATAACTCGCATCTAATATCATTACAGACGTTGGCACTGGTACAGTGTGTGAGCCATACATAACTCGCATCTAATATCATTACAGACGTTGGCACTGGTACAGTGTGTGAGCCATACATAACTCGCATCTAATATCATTACAGACGTTGGCACTGGTACAGTGTGTGACCCATACATAACTCGCATCTAATATCATTACAGACGTTGGCACTGGTACAGTGTGTGACCCATACATAACTCGCATCTAATATCATTACAGACGTTGGCACTGGTACAGTGTGTGAGCCATACATAACTCGCATCTAATATCATTACAGACGTTGGCACTGGTACAGTGTGTGAGCCATACATAACGCGCATCTAATATAATTACAGACGTTGGCACTGGTACAGTGTGTGAGCCATACATAACTCGCATCTAATATCATTACAGACGTTGGCACTGGTACAGTGTGTGAGCCATACATAACTCGCATCTAATATCATTACAGACGTTGGCACTGGTACAGTGTGTGAGCCATACATAACTCGCATCTAATATCATTACAGACGTTGGCACTGGTACAGTGTGTGAGCCATACATAACTCGCATCTAATATCATTACAGACGTTGGCACTGGTACAGTGTGTGAGCCATACATAACTCGCATCTAATATCATTACAGACGTTGGCACTGGTACAGTGTGTGAGCCATACATAACTCGCATCTAATATCATTACAGACGTTGGCACTGGTACAGTGTGTGAGCCATACATAACTCGCATCTAATATCATTACAGACGTTGGCACTGGTACAGTGTGTGAGCCATACATAACTCGCATCTAATATCATTACAGACGTTGGCACTGGTACAGTGTGTGAGCCATACATAACGCGCATCTAATATCATTACAGACGTTGGCACTGGTACAGTGTGTGAGCCATACATAACTCGCATCTAATATCATTACAGACGTTGGCACTGGTACAGTGTGTGAGCCATACATAACTCGCATCTAATATCATTACAGACGTTGGCACTGGTACAGTGTGTGAGCCATACATAACTCGCATCTAATATCATTACAGACGTTGGCACTGGTACAGTGTGTGAGCCATACATAACTCGCATCTAATATCATTACAGACGTTGGCACTGGTACAGTGTGTGAGCCATACATAACTCGCATCTAATATCATTACAGACGTTGGCACTAGTACAGTGTGTGAGCCATACATAACTCGCATCTAATATCATTACAGACGTTGACACTGGTACAGTGTGGGACCCATACATAACTCGCATCTAATATCATTACAGACGTTGGCACTGGTACAGTGTGTGAGCCATACATAACTCGCATCTAATATCATTACAGACGTTGGCACTGGTACAGTGTGTGAGCCATACATAACTCGCATCTAATATCATTACAGACGTTGGCACTGGTACAGTGTGTGAGCCATACATAACTCGCATCTAATATCATTACAGACGTTGGCACTGGTACAGTGTGTGAGCCATGCATAACTCGCATCTAATATCATTACAGACGTTGGCACTGGTACAGTGTGTGAGCCATACATAACTCGCATCTAATATCATTACAGACGTTGGCACTGGTACAGTGTGTGAGCCATACATAACTCGCATCTAATATCATTACAGACGTTGGCACTGGTACAGTGTGTGAGCCATACATAACTCGCATCTAATATCATTACAGACGTTGGCACTGGTACAGTGTGTGAGCCATACATAACTCGCATCTAATATCATTACAGACGTTGGCACTGGTACAGTGTGTGAGCCATGCATAACTCGCATCTAATATCATTACAGACGTTGGCACTGGTACAGTGTGTGAGCCATACATAACTCGCATCTAATATCATTACAGACGTTGGCACTGGTACAGTGTGTGAGCCATACATAACTCGCATCTAATATCATTACAGACGTTGGCACTGGTACAGTGTGTGAGCCATACATAACTCGCATCTAATATCATTACAGACGTTGGCACTGGTACAGTGTGTGAGCCATACATAACTCGCATCTAATATCATTACAGACGTTGGCACTGGTACAGTGTGTGAGCCATACATAACTCGCATCTAATATCATTACAGACGTTGGCACTGGTACAGTGTGTGAGCCATACATAACTCGCATCTAATATCATTACAGACGTTGGCACTGGTACAGTGTGTGAGCCATACATAACTCGCATCTAATATCATTACAGACGTTGGCACTGGTACAGTGTGTGAGCCATGCATAACTCGCATCTAATATCATTACAGACGTTGGCACTGGTACAGTGTGTGAGCCATACATAACTCGCATCTAATATCATTACAGACGTTGGCACTAGTACAGTGTGTGAGCCATACATAACTCGCATCTAATATCATTACAGACGTTGACACTGGTACAGTGTGGGACCCATACATAACTCGCATCTAATATCATTACAGACGTTGGCACTGGTACAGTGTGTGAGCCATACATAACTCGCATCTAATATCATTACAGACGTTGGCACTGGTACAGTGTGTGAGCCATGCATAACTCGCATCTAATATCATTACAGACGTTGGCACTGGTACAGTGTGTGAGCCATACATAACTCGCATCTAATATCATTACAGACGTTGGCACTGGTACAGTGTGTGAGCCATACATAACTCGCATCTAATATCATTACAGACGTTGGCACTGGTACAGTGTGTGAGCCATACATAACTCGCATCTAATATCATTACAGACGTTGGCACTGGTACAGTGTGTGAGCCATACATAACTCGCATCTAATATCATTACAGACGTTGGCACTGGTACAGTGTGTGAGCCATGCATAACTCGCATCTAATATCATTACAGACGTTGGCACTGGTACAGTGTGTGAGCCATACATAACTCGCATCTAATATCATTACAGACGTTGGCACTGGTACAGTGTGTGAGCCATACATAACTCGCATCTAATATCATTACAGACGTTGGCACTGGTACAGTGTGTGAGCCATACATAACTCGCATCTAATATCATTACAGACGTTGGCACTGGTACAGTGTGTGAGCCATACATAACTCGCATCTAATATCATTACAGACGTTGGCACTGGTACAGTGTGTGAGCCATGCATAACTCGCATCTAATATCATTACAGACGTTGGCACTGGTACAGTGTGTGAGCCATACATAACTCGCATCTAATATCATTACAGACGTTGGCACTGGTACAGTGTGTGAGCCATACATAACTCGCATCTAATATCATTACAGACGTTGGCACTGGTACAGTGTGTGAGCCATACATAACTCGCATCTAATATCATTACAGACGTTGGCACTGGTACAGTGTGTGAGCCATACATAACTCGCATCTAATATCATTACAGACGTTGGCACTGGTACAGTGTGTGAGCCATACATAACTCGCATCTAATATCATTACAGACGTTGGCACTGGTACAGTGTGTGAGCCATACATAACTCGCATCTAATATCATTACAGACGTTGGCACTGGTACAGTGTGTGAGCCATACATAACTCGCATCTAATATCATTACAGACGTTGGCACTGGTACAGTGTGTGAGCCATGCATAACTCGCATCTAATATCATTACAGACGTTGGCACTGGTACAGTGTGTGAGCCATACATAACTCGCATCTAATATCATTACAGACGTTGGCACTGGTACAGTGTGTGAGCCATACATAACTCGCATCTAATATCATTACAGACGTTGGCACTGGTACAGTGTGTGAGCCATACATAACTCGCATCTAATATCATTACAGACGTTGGCACTGGTACAGTGTGTGAGCCATACATAACTCGCATCTAATATCATTACAGACGTTGGCACTGGTACAGTGTGTGAGCCATACATAACTCGCATCTAATATCATTACAGACGTTGGCACTGGTACAGTGTGTGAGCCATACATAACTCGCATCTAATATCATTACAGACGTTGGCACTGGTACAGTGTGTGAGCCATACATAACTCGCATCTAATATCATTACAGACGTTGGCACTGGTACAGTGTGTGAGCCATACATAACTCGCATCTAATATCATTACAGACGTTGGCACTGGTACAGTGTGTGAGCCATGCATAACTCGCATCTAATATCATTACAGACGTTGGCACTGGTACAGTGTGTGAGCCATACATAACTCGCATCTAATATCATTACAGACGTTGGCACTGGTACAGTGTGTGAGCCATACATAACTCGCATCTAATATCATTACAGACGTTGGCACTGGTACAGTGTGTGAGCCATACATAACTCGCATCTAATATCATTACAGACGTTGGCACTGGTACAGTGTGTGAGCCATACATAACTCGCATCTAATATCATTACAGACGTTGGCACTGGTACAGTGTGTGAGCCATACATAACTCGCATCTAATATCATTACAGACGTTGGCACTGGTACAGTGTGTGAGCCATACATAACTCGCATCTAATATCATTACAGACGTTGGCACTGGTACAGTGTGTGAGCCATACATAACTCGCATCTAATATCATTACAGACGTTGGCACTGGTACAGTGTGTGAGCCATGCATAACTCGCATCTAATATCATTACAGACGTTGGCACTGGTACAGTGTGTGAGCCATACATAACTCGCATCTAATATCATTACAGACGTTGGCACTAGTACAGTGTGTGAGCCATACATAACTCGCATCTAATATCATTACAGACGTTGACACTGGTACAGTGTGGGACCCATACATAACTCGCATCTAATATCATTACAGACGTTGGCACTGGTACAGTGTGTGAGCCATACATAACTCGCATCTAATATCATTACAGACGTTGGCACTGGTACAGTGTGTGAGCCATGCATAACTCGCATCTAATATCATTACAGACGTTGGCACTGGTACAGTGTGTGAGCCATACATAACTCGCATCTAATATCATTACAGACGTTGGCACTGGTACAGTGTGTGAGCCATACATAACTCGCATCTAATATCATTACAGACGTTGGCACTGGTACAGTGTGTGAGCCATACATAACTCGCATCTAATATCATTACAGACGTTGGCACTGGTACAGTGTGTGAGCCATACATAACTCGCATCTAATATCATTACAGACGTTGGCACTGGTACAGTGTGTGAGCCATGCATAACTCGCATCTAATATCATTACAGACGTTGGCACTGGTACAGTGTGTGAGCCATACATAACTCGCATCTAATATCATTACAGACGTTGGCACTGGTACAGTGTGTGAGCCATACATAACTCGCATCTAATATCATTACAGACGTTGGCACTGGTACAGTGTGTGAGCCATACATAACTCGCATCTAATATCATTACAGACGTTGGCACTGGTACAGTGTGTGAGCCATACATAACTCGCATCTAATATCATTACAGACGTTGGCACTGGTACAGTGTGTGAGCCATGCATAACTCGCATCTAATATCATTACAGACGTTGGCACTGGTACAGTGTGTGAGCCATACATAACTCGCATCTAATATCATTACAGACGTTGGCACTGGTACAGTGTGTGAGCCATACATAACTCGCATCTAATATCATTACAGACGTTGGCACTGGTACAGTGTGTGAGCCATACATAACTCGCATCTAATATCATTACAGACGTTGGCACTGGTACAGTGTGTGAGCCATACATAACTCGCATCTAATATCATTACAGACGTTGGCACTGGTACAGTGTGTGAGCCATACATAACTCGCATCTAATATCATTACAGACGTTGGCACTGGTACAGTGTGTGAGCCATACATAACTCGCATCTAATATCATTACAGACGTTGGCACTGGTACAGTGTGTGAGCCATACATAACTCGCATCTAATATCATTACAGACGTTGGCACTGGTACAGTGTGTGACCCATACATAACTCGCATCTAATATCATTACAGACGTTGGCACTGGTACAGTGTGTGAGCCATACATAACTCGCATCTAATATCATTACAGACGTTGGCACTGGTACAGTGTGTGAGCCATACATAACTCGCATCTAATATCATTACAGACGTTGGCACTGGTACAGTGTGTGAGCCATACATAACTCGCATCTAATATCATTACAGACGTTGGCACTGGTACAGTGTGTGAGCCATACATAACTCGCATCTAATATCATTACAGACGTTGGCACTGGTACAGTGTGTGAGCCATACATAACTCGCATCTAATATCATTACAGACGTTGGCACTGGTACAGTGTGGGACCCATACATAACTCGCATCTAATATCATTACAGACGTTGGCACTGGTACAGTGTGTGAGCCATACATAACTCGCATCTAATATCATTACAGACGTTGGCACTGGTACAGTGTGTGAGCCATACATAACTCGCATCTAATATCATTACAGACGTTGGCACTGGTACAGTGTGTGAGCCATACATAACTCGCATCTAATATCATTACAGACGTTGGCACTGGTACAGTGTGTGAGCCATACATAACTCGCATCTAATATCATTACAGACGTTGGCACTGGTACAGTGTGTGAGCCATACATAACTCGCATCTAATATCATTACAGACGTTGGCACTGGTACAGTGTGTGAGCCATACATAACGCGCATCTAATATCATTACAGACGTTGGCACTGGTACAGTGTGTGAGCCATACATAACTCGCATCTAATATCATTACAGACGTTGGCACTGGTACAGTGTGTGAGCCATACATAACTCGCATCTAATATCATTACAGACGTTGGCACTGGTACAGTGTGTGAGCCATACATAACGCGCATCTAATATCATTACAGACGTTGGCACTGGTACAGTGTGTGAGCCATACATAACTCGCATCTAATATCATTACAGACGTTGGCACTGGTACAGTGTGTGAGCCATACATAACTCGCATCTAATATCATTACAGACGTTGGCACTGGTACAGTGTGTGAGCCATACATAACTCGCATCTAATATCATTACAGACGTTGGCACTGGTACAGTGTGTGAGCCATACATAACTCGCATCTAATATCATTACAGACGTTGGCACTGGTACAGTGTGTGAGCCATACATAACTCGCATCTAATATCATTACAGACGTTGGCACTGGTACAGTGTGTGAGCCATACATAACTCGCATCTAATATCATTACAGACGTTGGCACTGGTACAGTGTGTGAGCCATACATAACTCGCATCTAATATCATTACAGACGTTGGCACTGGTACAGTGTGTGAGCCATACATAACTCGCATCTAATATCATTACAGACGTTGGCACTGGTACAGTGTGTGAGCCATACATAACGCGCATCTAATATCATTACAGACGTTGGCACTGGTACAGTGTGTGAGCCATACATAACTCGCATCTAATATCATTACAGACGTTGGCACTGGTACAGTGTGTGAGCCATACATAACTCGCATCTAATATCATTACAGACGTTGGCACTGGTACAGTGTGTGAGCCATACATAACTCGCATCTAATATCATTACAGACGTTGGCACTGGTACAGTGTGTGAGCCATACATAACTCGCATCTAATATCATTACAGACGTTGGCACTGGTACAGTGTGTGAGCCATACATAACTCGCATCTAATATCATTACAGACGTTGGCACTAGTACAGTGTGTGAGCCATACATAACTCGCATCTAATATCATTACAGACGTTGACACTGGTACAGTGTGGGACCCATACATAACTCGCATCTAATATCATTACAGACGTTGGCACTGGTACAGTGTGTGAGCCATACATAACTCGCATCTAATATCATTACAGACGTTGGCACTGGTACAGTGTGTGAGCCATACATAACTCGCATCTAATATCATTACAGACGTTGGCACTGGTACAGTGTGTGAGCCATACATAACTCGCATCTAATATCATTACAGACGTTGGCACTGGTACAGTGTGTGAGCCATGCATAACTCGCATCTAATATCATTACAGACGTTGGCACTGGTACAGTGTGTGAGCCATACATAACTCGCATCTAATATCATTACAGACGTTGGCACTGGTACAGTGTGTGAGCCATACATAACTCGCATCTAATATCATTACAGACGTTGGCACTGGTACAGTGTGTGAGCCATACATAACTCGCATCTAATATCATTACAGACGTTGGCACTGGTACAGTGTGTGAGCCATACATAACTCGCATCTAATATCATTACAGACGTTGGCACTGGTACAGTGTGTGAGCCATGCATAACTCGCATCTAATATCATTACAGACGTTGGCACTGGTACAGTGTGTGAGCCATACATAACTCGCATCTAATATCATTACAGACGTTGGCACTGGTACAGTGTGTGAGCCATACATAACTCGCATCTAATATCATTACAGACGTTGGCACTGGTACAGTGTGTGAGCCATACATAACTCGCATCTAATATCATTACAGACGTTGGCACTGGTACAGTGTGTGAGCCATACATAACTCGCATCTAATATCATTACAGACGTTGGCACTGGTACAGTGTGTGAGCCATACATAACTCGCATCTAATATCATTACAGACGTTGGCACTGGTACAGTGTGTGAGCCATACATAACTCGCATCTAATATCATTACAGACGTTGGCACTGGTACAGTGTGTGAGCCATACATAACTCGCATCTAATATCATTACAGACGTTGGCACTGGTACAGTGTGTGAGCCATGCATAACTCGCATCTAATATCATTACAGACGTTGGCACTGGTACAGTGTGTGAGCCATACATAACTCGCATCTAATATCATTACAGACGTTGGCACTAGTACAGTGTGTGAGCCATACATAACTCGCATCTAATATCATTACAGACGTTGACACTGGTACAGTGTGGGACCCATACATAACTCGCATCTAATATCATTACAGACGTTGGCACTGGTACAGTGTGTGAGCCATACATAACTCGCATCTAATATCATTACAGACGTTGGCACTGGTACAGTGTGTGAGCCATACATAACTCGCATCTAATATCATTACAGACGTTGGCACTGGTACAGTGTGTGAGCCATACATAACTCGCATCTAATATCATTACAGACGTTGGCACTGGTACAGTGTGTGAGCCATGCATAACTCGCATCTAATATCATTACAGACGTTGGCACTGGTACAGTGTGTGAGCCATACATAACTCGCATCTAATATCATTACAGACGTTGGCACTGGTACAGTGTGTGAGCCATACATAACTCGCATCTAATATCATTACAGACGTTGGCACTGGTACAGTGTGTGAGCCATACATAACTCGCATCTAATATCATTACAGACGTTGGCACTGGTACAGTGTGTGAGCCATACATAACTCGCATCTAATATCATTACAGACGTTGGCACTGGTACAGTGTGTGAGCCATGCATAACTCGCATCTAATATCATTACAGACGTTGGCACTGGTACAGTGTGTGAGCCATACATAACTCGCATCTAATATCATTACAGACGTTGGCACTGGTACAGTGTGTGAGCCATACATAACTCGCATCTAATATCATTACAGACGTTGGCACTGGTACAGTGTGTGAGCCATACATAACTCGCATCTAATATCATTACAGACGTTGGCACTGGTACAGTGTGTGAGCCATACATAACTCGCATCTAATATCATTACAGACGTTGGCACTGGTACAGTGTGTGAGCCATACATAACTCGCATCTAATATCATTACAGACGTTGGCACTGGTACAGTGTGTGAGCCATACATAACTCGCATCTAATATCATTACAGACGTTGGCACTGGTACAGTGTGTGAGCCATACATAACTCGCATCTAATATCATTACAGACGTTGGCACTGGTACAGTGTGTGAGCCATGCATAACTCGCATCTAATATCATTACAGACGTTGGCACTGGTACAGTGTGTGAGCCATACATAACTCGCATCTAATATCATTACAGACGTTGGCACTGGTACAGTGTGTGAGCCATACATAACTCGCATCTAATATCATTACAGACGTTGGCACTGGTACAGTGTGTGAGCCATACATAACTCGCATCTAATATCATTACAGACGTTGGCACTGGTACAGTGTGTGAGCCATACATAACTCGCATCTAATATCATTACAGACGTTGGCACTGGTACAGTGTGTGAGCCATGCATAACTCGCATCTAATATCATTACAGACGTTGGCACTGGTACAGTGTGTGAGCCATACATAACTCGCATCTAATATCATTACAGACGTTGGCACTGGTACAGTGTGTGAGCCATACATAACTCGCATCTAATATCATTACAGACGTTGGCACTGGTACAGTGTGTGAGCCATACATAACTCGCATCTAATATCATTACAGACGTTGGCACTGGTACAGTGTGTGAGCCATACATAACTCGCATCTAATATCATTACAGACGTTGGCACTGGTACAGTGTGTGAGCCATACATAACTCGCATCTAATATCATTACAGACGTTGGCACTGGTACAGTGTGTGAGCCATACATAACTCGCATCTAATATCATTACAGACGTTGGCACTGGTACAGTGTGTGAGCCATACATAACTCGCATCTAATATCATTACAGACGTTGGCACTGGTACAGTGTGTGAGCCATACATAACTCGCATCTAATATCATTACAGACGTTGGCACTGGTACAGTGTGTGAGCCATACATAACTCGCATCTAATATCATTACAGACGTTGGCACTGGTACAGTGTGTGAGCCATACATAACTCGCATCTAATATCATTACAGACGTTGGCACTGGTACAGTGTGTGAGCCATACATAACTCGCATCTAATATCATTACAGACGTTGGCACTGGTACAGTGTGTGAGCCATACATAACTCGCATCTAATATCATTACAGACGTTGGCACTGGTACAGTGTGTGAGCCATACATAACTCGCATCTAATATCATTACAGACGTTGGCACTGGTACAGTGTGTGAGCCATACATAACTCGCATCTAATATCATTACAGACGTTGGCACTGGTACAGTGTGTGACCCATACATAACTCGCATCTAATATCATTACAGACGTTGGCACTGGTACAGTGTGTGAGCCATACATAACTCGCATCTAATATCATTACAGACGTTGGCACTGGTACAGTGTGTGACCCATACATAACTCGTAATAGTAATACTTGCGTGGAGGGATATTTCCCCGAAATAGTGTGATATACGAGCTCTACACTTACTTCTCTATGACACGAAGCCGCACTGAAAGTAACTAATATTTCTATACAAAAATTAGTAAAACAGCTTAAACAAATAGAAAGAAAATAATGTTTACCTTTTCCATTTGTCTTGTTTTCGGTCCTCACTTTATATACCCGGCATATTTCTGTATTGTTAATCGCCTTCTATAAATTGTCGTTTTCTATATAATACACACAGTGCTTCAAGCAAATCTTAAAAGTATATATATTATGTTTTTGAAGTGCGGATCAAAAAGACTAGCAATACAAAAACTAATAAGATACATTGAGTAGATAAATAGACAGGAATATAGACTGGTTGAGATTCTCCATGAGAAGATGGAATTACGGCAAGCATTCTTCAAGATGGGGTGAACCAATCGCAAAGATTCTGAACAGCTTTTAAAAGTAATGCCTTAACAAATGTAAAATGTCATCAACTAGAAAAATGTGTCAGTTACCATCCCCTACAGAAAAGGGGACTTGAAAGATATGAAGAACCACATCCTTATGAACCTACTGTCTGTTGGTTCCATAGTATTCTTCCAAATTCTCCTTAAAACGATGCAAAAGACATTTGACAAAAACCTATCGAGAGATGAAGCTTGTTTCTGGCCTCGATTTTCCACCATCGACAACATTCCATATGTAAGCGAATGTAAAGAGAAATCTTATCAGCACAGTATACAACTTTGTTTTGCTTTTGTAGACTATGAAAAAGCATTCGACTTCATCAGATTTACTCCTATGTCCACAGCTTTAAAAGTCACGGAGTTGACAGTGCTTATATCAATTTGTATCAGGACCTTTACGAGGGAGCCACAGCAACTGTAAAACTCCAACAGGATAGTGAAAAGATCAATATAGAAAAAGGTACCAGAAAAGGGGACAACAGTTCAACAAACCTCTTTCAATTTTGGTGTGTTATATATGGATAATTCTTACTACTGCTTGAAAACTCTTTGGGATGAACGGTGTGTTATATATGGATAAGTATTACTACTACTTGACACTTCTTTAGGATGCACGGTGTGTTATATATGGAAAATTCTTACTACAACTTGATAACTCTTTGAGATGCACGGTATGTTATATATGGATAATTCTTACAACTACTTGACAACTCTTTGAGATGCACGGTCTGTTATATATTGATAATTCTTACTACTACTTGATAACTCTTTATGATGCACGGTGTGTTATATATGAATAATTCTTACTACTTCTTGATAACTCCTTGAGATGCACGGTGTGTTATATATGAATACGTCTTACTACTACTTGACAACTCTTTGAGATGCACAGTGTGTTATATATGGATAATTCTTACTACTACTTGATAACTCTTTGTGATGCACGGTGTGTTATATATGGATACATCTTACTACTACTTGATAACTCTTTGAGATGCACGGTATGTTATATATGGATAAGTCTTACTACTACTTCACAACTTTTTGAGATGCACAGTGTGTTATATATGGATAATTCTTACTACTACTTAACAACTCTTTGAGATGCACAGTGTGTTATATATGGATACTTCTTACTACTACTTGATAAATCATTGAGATGCACGGTGTGTTATATATGGATACTTCTTACTACTACTTGACAACTCTTTGAGATGCACGGTGTGTTATATATGGATATTTCTTACTACTGCTTGATAACTCTTTATGATGCACGGTGTGTTATATATGAATAATTCTTACTACTACTTGACAACTCTTTGAGATGCACGGTGTGTTATATATGGATACTTCTTACTACTACTTGACAACTCTTTGAGATGCACGGTATGTTATATATGGATACTTCTTACTACTACTTGATAACTCTTTATGATGCACGGTGTGTTATATATGAATAATTCTTACTACTACTTGACAACTCTATGAGATGCACGGTGTGTTATATATGGATAATTCTTACTACTACTTGACAACTCTTTGAGATGCACGGTGTGTAATATGTGGATAATTCTTACTACTACTTGATAACTCTTTATGATGCACGGTGTGTTATATATGAATAATCCTTACTACTACTTGACAACTTTTTGAGATGCACGGTGTGTTATATATTGATAATTCTTACTACTACTTGACAACTCTTGGAGATGCACGGTGTGTTATACATGGATAATTCTTACTACTACTTTACAACTCTTTAAGATGCACGGTGTGTTATTTATGGATTAATCTTACTACTACTTGACAACTTTTTATAATGCACGGTGTGTTATATATGGATAATTCTTACTACTACGTGACAACTCATTGAGATATTCGCTGTGTTATATATAGATAATTCTTACTACTACATCACACTTTTTTAGATGCACGGTGTGTTATATATGGATAATTCTTACTACTACTTGGTAAGCTCATTGAGATGAACGGTGTGTTATGTATAGATAATTCTTTCTACTACTTGACAACCTTTTGATATGCACGGTGTGTTCTATAGGGATAATTCTTACAACTACTTTACAACTTTTTAGGATGCACGGTGTGTTATATGTGGATAATTTTTACTACTACTTGACAACAAATTCAGAAGCACGCTGTGTTATATATGGATAATTCTAACTACTACTTGACAATTCTTTAGGATGCACGGTGTGTTATATATGGATAATTCTTACTACGACTTGAAAACCCATTCCGATCAGGGTGTGTTATATATGGATAATTCTTACTACTACTTGACAACTCTTGTAGATACACGGTGTGTTGTATATAGATAATTCTTACTACAAATTGCGAAATTTTTGAGATGCACGGTTTGTTATATATGGATAATTCTTTCTACTACTTGTGAAGCTCATTGAGATGCACGGTGTGTTATGTATGAGTAATTCTTACTACTACATAACACCGTTTTGAGATGCACGGTGTGTTATACATGGATAATGTTTTCTTCTACTTGACAACCTTTTAAGATGCACGGTGTGTTATGTATGGGTAATTCTTACTACTACTTGATAACTCTTTAAGATGCACGGTGTGTTAGATAGCGATAATTCTTACTACTTCTTTACAACTGTTTAGGATGCACGGTGTGTTATATGTGGACAATTCTTACGACTACTTGACAACTGTTTAGGAGGCTTGGTGTTATATATTGATACTTCTTACTACTATTTGACAACTTTTTGAGATGCACGGTGTGTTATATATGGATAATTCTTACTACTACTTGACTACTTTTTTAGATGCACGGTGTGTTATATATTGGTAATCCTTACTACTACTTGACACTTCTTTGAGATGCACGGTGTGTTATATATGGATAAAACTTACTACTACTTTACAACTCTTTGAGATGCACGGTGGGTTATATATGGATAATTCTTACTACTACTTTAAAACCAATTCAGATGCACGGTGTGTTGTGTATGGATAATTGTTACTACTACTTGAAAACCAATTCAGATGCACGTTGTGTTATGTATGAATAATTATTACTACTACTAGACAACTCTTTGAGATGCACGGTGTGTTATATTTTGATAATTCTTGCTACTACTTGAAAACCAATTCAGATGCACGGTGTGTTATATATGGATAATGCTTACCACCACTTTACAACTCTTTAAGATGCACTGTGTGTTATACACGGATTATTCTTACTACTACTTTACAACTCTTTAGGATGCACGGTGTGTTATATATAGATAATTCTTACTACTACTTGACAACTCATTGAGAAGCTCGCTGTGTTATAAATAGATTATTCAAACTACTACTTGACAACTCTTTAGGAGGCACAGTGTTATATATAGGGATAATTCTTACTACTACTTGACAACTCTTTAGGATGCACAGTGTTATATATAGGGATAGTTCTTACTACTACTTGACAACTCTTTGAGATGAACGGTGTGTTATATGTGGATAATTCTTACCACTACTTGAAAACCAATTCAGATGCACGGTGTGTTGTATAGTGATAATTCTTACTACTACTCGACAACTCTTTAGGATGCCCGGTGTGTCATATATGGATAATAATTATTACTACTTTACAACTCTTTGAGATTAACGGTGTGTTATATATGGATAATCCTTACTACTGCTTGAAAGCTCTTTGGGATGAACGGTGTGTAATATATGGACAATTCTTACTACTACTTGACAACTTTTTAGGATGCACGGTGTGTTATATATTTGTTATTCTTACTACTACCTGACAACTCTTTGAGATGCACGGTGTGTTATATAGTGATAATTCTTACTACTATTTGACAACTCTTTGAGATGCACGGTGTGTTATATATGGATAATTCTTACTACTACTTGACAATCCATTCAGATGCACGGTGTGTTGTATATGGATTATTCTTACTACTACTTGACAACTCTTTGAGATGCACGGTGTGTTATATATGGATAATAATTATTACTACTTTACAACTCTTTGAGATTCACGGTGTGTTATATATGGATAATCCTTACTACTGCTTGAAAACTCTTTGTGATGAACGGTGTGTTATATATTGATAATTCTTACTACTACTTAGCTTTTTGAGATGCACGGTGTGTTATATATGAATAATTCTTACTACTACTTAACAACTTTTTGAGATGCACGGTGTGTTATATATTGATAATTCTTACTACTACTTGACAACTCTTTGAGATACACGGTGTGTTATATATGGATAAGTCTTACTACTACTTCACAACTTTTTGAGATGCACGGTGTGTTATATATGGATACTTTTTATTACTACTTGACAACTCTTTGAGATGCACGGTGTGTTATATATGGATAATTCTTACTACTACTTGACAACTTTTTAGGATGCACGGTGTGTTATATATTTGTTATTCTTACTACTACCTGACAACTCTTTGAGATGCACGGTGTGTTATATAGTGGTAATTCTTACTACCACTTGACAACTCTTTGAGATGCACGGTGTGTTATATATGGATAATTCTTACTACTACTTGACAACTCTTTGAGATGCACGGTGTGTTATATATGGATAATAATTATTACTACTTTACAACTCTTTGAGATTCACGGTGTGTTATATATGGATAATCCTTACTACTGCTTGAAAACTCTTTGGGATGAACGGTGTGTTATATACGGATATTTTTTACTACTACTTGACAACTCTTTAGGATGCACGGTGTGTTATGTATGGATAATTCTTACTACTACTTGACAACTCTTTGAGATGCACGGTGTGTTATATATGGATAATTCTTACTACAACTTAACAACTTTTGAGTTGCACGGTGTGTTATATATTGATAATTCTTACTACTACTTAACTTTTTGAGATGCACGGTGTGTTATATATGAATAATTCTGACTACTACTAAACAACTTTTTGAGATGCACGGTGTGTTATATATTGATAATTCTTACTACTACTTGACAACTCTTTGAGATGCACGGTGTGTTATATATGGATAATTCTTACTACTACTTTACAACTCTTTAAGATGCACGGTGTGTTATTTATGGATTAATCTTACTACTACTTGACAACTTTTTAGGATGCACGGTGTGTTATATATAGATAATTCTTACTACTACTTGACAACTCTTTGAGATGCACGGTGTGTTATATATGGATAATTCTTACTACTACTTGACAACTTTTTGAGATGCACGGTGTGTTATATATGGATAATTCTTACTACTACTTGACAACTCTTTGAGATGCACGGTGTGTTATATATGGATATTTCTTACTACTACTTGATAACTCTTTATGATGCACGGTGTGTTATATATCAATAATTCTTACTACTACTTGACAACTCTTTGAGATGCACGGTGTGTTATATATGGATACTTCTTACTACTACTTGACAACTTTTTAAGATGCAGGGTATGTTATATATGGATACTTCTTACTACTACTTGACAACTCTTTCAGATACACGGTGTGTTATATATGGATAATACTTACTACTACTTGACAACTCTTAGAGATGCACGGTATGTTATATATGGATACTTCTTACTACTACTTGACAACTCTTTGAGATGCACGGTGTGTTATATATAGATACTTCTTACTACTACTTGACAACTCTTTGAGATGCACGGTGTGTTATATATGAATAATTCTTACTACTACTTGACAACTCTTTGAGATGCACGGTGTGTTATATATGAATAATTCTTACTACTACTTGACAACTCTTTGAGATGCACGGTATGTTATATATGGATACTTCTTACTACTACTTGACAACTCTTTGAGATGCACGGTGTGTTATATATAGATATTCTTACTACTACTTGACAACTCTTTATGATGCACGGTGTGTTATATATGAATAATTCTTACTACTACTTGACAACTCTTTGAGATGCACGGTGTGTTATATATGAATAATTCTTACTACTACTTGACAACTCTTTGAGATGCACGGTATGTTATATATGGATACTTCTTACTACTACTTGACAACTCTTTGAGATGCACGGTGTGTTATATATGGATAATTCTTACTACTACTTGATAACTCTTTATGATGCACAGTGTGTTATATATGAATAATTCTGACTACTACTTGACAACTCTATGAGATGCACTGTGTGTTATATATGGATAATTCTTACTACTACTTGACAACTCTTTGAGATGCACGGTATGTTATATATGGATAATTCTTACTACTACTTGATAACTCTTTATGATGCAAGGTGTGTTATATATGAATAATCCTTACTACTACTTGACAACTCTTTGAGAGGCACGGTATGTTATATATGGATACTTCTTACTACTACTTGACAACTCTTTGAGATGCACGGTGTGTTATATATGGATAATTCTTACTACGACTTGATAAATCTTTAAGATGCACGGTGTGTTATATATTAATAATTCTTACTACTACTTAACAACTCTTTGAGATTCACGGTGTGTTATATATGGATAATTCTTACTACTACTTGATAACTCTTTATGATGCACGGTGTGTTATATATGAATAATCCTTACTACTACTTGACAACTTTTTGAGATGCACGGTGTGTTATATATTGATAATTCTTACTACTACTTGACAACTCTTGGAGATGCACGGTGTGTTATACATGGATAATTCTTACTACTACTTTACAACTCTTTAAGATGCACGGTGTGTTATTTATGGATTAATCTTACTACTACTTGACAACTTTTTAGGATGCACGGTGTGTTATATATAGATAATTCTTACTACTACTTGACAACTCTTTGAGATGCACGGTGTGTTATATATGGATAATTCTTACTACTACTTGACAACTTTTTGAGATGCACGGTGTGTTATATATGGATAATTCTTACTACTACTTGAAAACTTTTTGAGATGCACGGTGTGTTATATATGGATACTTCTTACTACTACTTGACAACTCTTTCAGATACACGGTGTGTTATATATGGATAATACTTACTACTACTTGACAACTCTTAGAGATGCACGGTATGTTATATATGGATACTTCTTACTACTACTTGACAACTCTTTGAGATGCACGGTGTGTTATATATAGATACTTCTTACTACTACTTGACAACTCTTTGAGATGCACAGTGTGTTATATATGAATAATTCTTACTACTACTTGACAACTCTTTGAGATGCACGGTGTGTTATATATGAATAATTCTTACTACTACTTGACAACTCTTTGAGATGCACGGTATGTTATATATGGATACTTCTTACTACTACTTGACAACTCTTTGAGATGCACGGTGTGTTATATATGGATAATTCTTACTACTACTTGATAACTCTTTATGATGCACGGTGTGTTATATATGAATAATTCTGACTACTACTTGACAACTCTATGAGATGCACTGTGTGTTATATATGGATAATTCTTACTACTACTTGAAAACTCTTTGAGATGCACGGTGTGTTATATATGGATAATTCTGACTACTACTTGATAACTCTTTATGATGCACGGTGTGTTATATATGAATAATCCTTACTACTACTTGACAACTCTTTGAGAGGCACGGTATGTTATATATGGATACTTCTTACTACTACTTGACAACTCTTTGAGATGCACGGTGTGTTATATATGGATAATTCTTACTACTACTTGATAAATCTTTAAGATGCACGGTGTGTTATATATTAATAATTCTTACTACTACTTAACAACTCTTTGAGATTCACGGTGTGTTATATATGGATAATTCTTACTACTACTTGATAACTCTTTATGATGCACGGTGTGTTATATATGAATAATCCTTACTACTACTTGACAACTTTTTGAGATGCACGGTGTGTTATATATTGATAATTCTTACTACTACTTGACAACTTTTGGAGATGCACGGTGTGTTATACATGGATAATTCTTACTACTACTTTACAACTCTTTAAGATGCACGGTGTGTTATTTATGGATTAATCTTACTACTACTTGACAATTTTTTATGATGCACGGTGTGTTATATATGGATAATTCTTACTACTACGTGACAACTCATTGAGAAAATCGCTGTGTTATATATGGATAATTCTTACTACTACATCACACTTTTTAAGATGCACGGTGTGTTATATATGGATAATTCTTACTACTACTTGAAAACTCTTTGGGATGCACGGTGTGTTATATATGGATAATTCTTACTACTACTTGGTAAGCTCATTGAGATGAACGGTGTGTTATGTATAGATAATTTCTACTACTACTTGACAACCTTTTGAGATGCACGGTGTGTTATATATGGATAATTCTTACTACTACATGACAACTGTTTAGGATGATCGGGGTGTTATATATGGATAATTCTTACTACTACTTGACAACTCTTTGAGATTAACGGTGTGTTATATATGGATAATTCTTACTACTACTTGACAACATTTACAGATGCACGGTGTGATAGATATTGATAAATTCTTACTACTACTTGACAACTCTTTGGGATGCACGGTGCGTTATATATGGATAAGTCTTACTACTATTTGACAACTCTTTGAGATGCACGGTATGTTATACATGGATAATTCTTACTACTACTGGACAACTCTTTGAGATGCACGGTGCGTTATACATGGGTAATTCTTACTAGTAATTTACAGCGATGGTGGAAGTCGGGGATCAATCACTATGAACCTTGGGTGTTAAGTTAAACGTTATGTTTACTAACCAGTAGATGAAACAACAAGGGCCCTTCATTTTTGAAATCTGTAGAGAGATAGGCCCCGAACATTTATTCCTGATGACACACAACTATGCTGTTTGTTATGCGGGACTATCTACTTGATGCACTATAACAAGCTGCATCTTCTATCTAATCTAGAGTATAAACTCTAACTATTAATTATCTTCTATCTCATCTAATACTCAAACTATTAATTATCTTCTATCTCATCTAATACTCTAACTATTAATTATCTTCTATCTCATCTAATACTCTAACTATTAATTATCTTTTATCTCATCTAATACTCTAACTATTAATTATCTTTTATTTCATCTAATACTCTAACTATTAATTATCTTCTATCTCATCTAATACTCTAACTATTCATTATCTTTTATCTCATCTAATACTCTAACTATTAATTATCTTCTATATCATCTAATACTCTAACTATTAATTATCTTCTATATCATCTAATACTCTAACTATTAATTATCTTCTATCTCATCTAATACTCAAACTATTAATTATCTTCTATTTCATTTAATACTCAAACTATTAATTATCTTCTATCTCATCTAATACTCTAACTATTAATTATCTTCTATTTCATTTAATACTCAAACTATTAATTATCTTCTATTTCATCTAATACTCAAACTATTAATTATCTTCTATCTCATCTAATACTCAAACTATTAATTATCTTCTATCTCATCTAATACTCTAACTATTAATTATCTTCTATCTCATCTAATACTCTAACTATTAATTATCTTCTATTTCATTTAATACTCTAACTATTAATTATCTTCTATCTCATCTAATACTCAAACTACTAATAATATTCTATATCATCTAATACTCAAACTATTAATTATCTTCTATCTCATCTAATACTCAAACTATTAATTATCTTCTATTTCATTTAATACTCTAACTATTAATTATCTTCTATATCATCTAATACTCAAACTACTAATAATATTCTATATCATCTAATACTCAAACTATTAATTATCTTCTATCTCATCTAATACTCAAACTATTAATTATCTTCTATCTCATTTAATACTCTAATAATTAATTACTAATTACAATCAATACTAATAATATTACTAATATTAAATATTTTTGAAAAATTTAACTACGTAGAAGTAAGGTGTGTTATAAAATGACACGCATTCTCCAACTACTACTATTGCTATTACTGACATTACTGTTACTAATAATATAAATAAATGCTAATGGCATTGGAACAATTGAAAATATTTGTACGTGAAGAGCCCCTCGGACGCCAACTCTAATAAATACTACTAATAATAATAATAGAAAACACTTATTGATTAAAACGTTTGGGCTACATTTTACCACGTGTGTCATATTTTTATATATTAAAACTGTGTTCTGCGGCTACGGTATTTAAATGACATCCCGTAGCTGCAATCAGTTCTCCATGCTAGTCCCAGGTCATCTGGCCTTGTCATGCGCAAGTGGCCGTAGGCAATGAAGTTGTTTCGCTGTACGTAGTGGTCCTAGTCCATACTGCTTGAGGTCAGCACGTAGTGTCATAAGAGGGTAACGATTATACTACTACTACTACTACTACTACTACTACTACTACTACTACTACTACTACTAACTACTACTGCTACTAACTACTACTACTACTACTATCACTAATATTACTGTTACTAATAGTAATATAAACATATTGCTGGGATATGAACTATTCGATCGAATTGCACTTGAAGAGCCATTTGGCGCCGAATTTAATAAACTACTAATTACGATAATTAAGTACACCGTCAACCGCACTTTTTGCATTTTATCGGCAAAGTATCAATAAATCAGGAGAACACGAAAGTTATTCGTTCTGTCATCAAGTGAAAGGTACACTCATTTCTGATGTACGGTGTATCAGTGTAATTCTATCACTCCACAACCAATACAGCAATGTGTTTCTGTATAGCAATGTAACTGTTGTGGACAATTTTCGAAATGAAGTCGAGACATGTTCGTATCTGTCATAAGGTATTATTCTTCATCTCTACATCCCGACAAACGCGTAATCCAATTGGGTGCACATTCTCTCTTCTTATTATACGATGATCTTCTTAGTTTGATAGCGGAACTGTCATTTTGTTCCTCAGCGTTGACAGTTCTGGAGTGTTTTTATCTCTGCATCATCGGTTTTCCGTATTTACTTTGTTATCATTTGGTGCTTTATACAGCCTCATTCCATGCATATTCTATGCGAAAGAATAACAATTCGACCACGTTCAACTCAAAGAAAAAGGCAGCTTCTTTTGATACGGATTGGCATCAGAAATAGTCTACGATGCCAATCTTCATCGTACAAGCATTTCGGATACAGATTTTGATATCTTCTTTGAAATCAGCTTTTACTAAAACTATCTGGTCGGCTTTTAAATGTTGGATCTAACTCAAGGGAGGCGCGAGAGCGCTCTATCCTTTAATAGACTTAAAAAAAACGGCCTATGCTAGAAATCTCATTTCTTTGATCAATCATAACTCAAAAACCAATAAACCAAATTCGTTAAAACTTTGCACAACATTTTTTGGATACGTTTTATAAGTGTGTAGAATTTCAGCATCATTAGTCAAGGCAACCCAGATATCCAGAAAGGTCAGGCATGATTTTGTGTTATCCGTGTGTACGTACGTACGTATGTGCCATCCTGTATCTCATCAACTATTTGATGGATTCAGCTGATTTTTGGCAGAGATAGAGGTTCTGAGGTTTAGTTGATGGCATTTAAGTTTCAGTTTAACATATGCCTTAGTTTTTCAGAAAATTCCAAAAATAACGTAAAATTGACCATTGTATTGAGACAAAAGTAATGACATTCCATGATGTTAAGATGAAAATTCATATACACAAAATGTACAAAAGCAAGGAAATTCCCAAATGTTTACACTTTTATTGTCATTAAGAGAATGCGAGCACAACAGGGCTATGTATTTTACTGGTAGGAATTTTTCTTCAGCGCACCTCACACACCTCATCCGCTCATGCATAGAGATTTATACTGTATACCCTTAATGACAATAAAAGTGTCAAAATTTAGGAAATTTCCTTGCTTTTGTACATTTAGTGTATATGAATTTTCATCTTAACCCTATTAAGGGCACATGATTTCAGTATACTGGCATTTTTCATGGAATAACATTTAAGTTGACAAATCAAACTTTGATTGCAAGTTTTCACTAAATACCGCACTTCGCTATCATCGTAATCAGGTGAGCAAGCAAACTTGCTAATGGCTACTTATGGAAATAAAACAGACACATTTGAAAAAATAGAGGAGCAAACTCTGAATAACACTGCACTTCATTTCATCCTATTCTGTCGACACACGTTTATTTCAATTTAGATTGAGTGAAACCATCGAAAACAAACTATCCATGAATACATAGTGTGTAATCTTAGTACTTGACAAAAAGAGGCGAGACAACGTTGGCCTACTTCATTAAACCGTTATCACATAATGTCTCATGTTGAGTTTTAAAAAGTACCTCAACGGAAATTGCAATAAACGTATTTACCAAAAATAATTGGAAACTAAATTAAATAATCTACAACAATGCCGAAAATGGCCAACGAGTTTATTATATATTCGACCCACTCATTTTTATTCATAGCTTCATCATGTTTTGATAAAAATTATTAACCAGTTTTACGTAACCAGTTTTACTTTAAAAGTTTTACTCTTTACAAATACTTCACATGTTGATGTTTCCTTCCACCTTCTTACAAATAATGGCATGATTTTCTTATTTAAATCACACGATGTGTTGATTTTCTAACATATTTCACTTTACTACATTTTCAGGCGTGCCTCAAACATGTTGTCAATTTTCTTATTAAAAAAGCGCCAATCTTCGCATAACATCGACCGGACCATACTCATCCTAACGTCTTCTATAACGTGACGTGCTCTTGCACATTTACTGTGATTCAACCCCTCGGAGTCAATACCAGCAACATGAGAGACAAATAGAGAAAAACAACTATAAGATAGTCAAGCCTGACAAAGTTGTTCTACAACGAAAGGTTGCATGATGTGTTGATTTTAAAAATATTTAATTTAAATACATTGTCATGAGTGCATTAAAGATGTTGTTAATTTCCATATTTAAATATATGCATATATATAAATATATATATATATACATTTATATATACGTGTATATATATATAAATATATATATATATAAATAAACATATATATATATAAACATATATATAGATATATAAATATAGATATATAAATATATATATATATATATAAATATATAAATTATAAATTGAGAATAAACACCCTTTTATATGCAAGATATATTTATTTTTTTTTTACATCTATCTTATAAATTTCGGAGATATACTACATCTTCAGAGATTCTTGTTTTTTTTTTTAATTTATCATAAAAATAAACAAACTTTTTACTTTTGTTCATCGATAAAACGTCATTGTGTTGGGATTGACGTAATGTCCGCGTGTGGTGTAATTCGCGGTTCTTGTGTTAGAACGGAAATGCGCCGGGCACGCTGGTATTTTAAAATATTGGGCGTTCATTTCTTTAATAAGTAACGAAGGATAAGTATTATGAATTAAGAATAAAAGCCCTTTTCAATGCAAGATATATTTATTTATTTTTTTACATATATATACATTTATATATATATACTTATGCCTATATATACACATATATATATATACACTTATGAATATGTATACACATATTTATACTTATACATATTTATACATTTATATATATATACTTATGCCTATATATACACATATATATATACTTATGAATATGTATACACCTATTTATACTTATACATATTTATACATATACATACTTATGGATATATATATATATATATACTTATGCATATATATACATATACATATATTCTTATATATATACATATATATACACATATATGCTAATGCATATATATTTTCATATATATAATAATATATATACATCCATATATATGCACATATATACTAATGCATATATATTTTCATATATATACTTATATATATATACATGTATATATACACATACACATATATGTATATGCACGTATATACATAGACGTATATATATATACTCATATATACATATATATAAACACATATACGTGTATATATACATATATATACATATATATATACATATTAGTGTACATATATTAATATACATATATATATATATTAATATACTGTTATAAACACATACATATATATGTATACGTATATATATATATACATATATATATTAATATACATATCATATATATATAGTAATATACATAATCATATATACAGTAATATACATGAGCATATATATATACATATGCATATACATATACATACATATACATATACATGCACATATATACATGTACATATACTAACACACATATATATATATACATGTACATGTAAATGCACACATATATATACATGTACATATATACATATACACATATGCATATATATACATATACACATATATATATATACATATACGTATGTATACATATACATATATATACATATATATGCATTTACATATATATGCATGTACATATATATACATATATATGCATTTAAATATATATACTTATATATATATATACATATACATATATATGAATATACATATATATATATATACAGATCAATAAATATATATATATATATATATGCATATATACATATACATACATGTATATACATATAATCTTTTCATATCTACTACAAAAAACATCCATTGTAAAAACATCACCATCACAACAACCGGCATGACTTCTAAAAATAAATTGAACCTAGGTCACCCTATTAATCCGATATATATTTCCTTACAAAACAATTTTAATCTGACATAGAAATATAAACATTCACCTCTGAAGCAATTTAGGATTTATAAAACACTATCTTTCATTAAACACTATCATTTATTAAACACTATCATTTATTAAACACTATCTTTCATTAAACACTATAATTTATTAAACACTATCATTTATTAAACACTATAATTTATTAAACACTATCATTTATTAAACACTATCATTCATTAAACACTATCATTTATTAAACACTATCATTTATTAAACACTATCTTTCATTAAACACTATAATTTATTAAACACTATCATTTATTAAACACTATAATTTATTAAACACTATCATTTATTAAACACTATCATTTATTAAACACTATAATTTATTAAACACTATAATTTATTTAACACTATCATTTATTAAACACTATCATTCATTAAACACTATAATTTATTAAACACTATCATTTATTAAACACTATCATTTATTAAACACTATCTTTCATTAAACACTATAATTTATTAAACACTATCATTTATTAAACACTATAATTTATTAAACACTATCATTTATTAAACACTATCATTTATTAAACACTATAATTTATTAAACACTATAATTTATTTAACACTATCATTTATTAAACACTATCATTCATTAAACACTATAATTTATTAAACACTATCATTTATTAAACTTATATTTATTAAACACTATAAAAGCGTATTTACAATTTAAAATGGCCCCATGTCTGATGTTTTGTATTTGTGAAAAGGCCAGAAATATAAAGTCTCGTATTTACGAATACAAACTGGACCTAAACCCCAACAATCCACTAACGCACTCGTCATACACAGAAACAGTCACACGCACAATTTCGATTTGACAAATTACACCTTCCTCAAGACCGAGTACTCTCTCCTACGTTGCCATATTTCACGCCAATGCTTAAATAACTGCGATCCCATGTAAAGTAACATTTGTTTTACTACATTTCATCCATATTTCAATTATGTTCTTTTTCTTCTCTCCATGTACAACACTAAGTTAATTAAGAAGTTAAGAACATTCTTTTCCTCTTTCCATGTACAACATTAAGTTCATAAAGAATTTAAGAACATTCTTTTATTCTTTCCATATACAACACTTAGTTAATAAAGAAGTTACAACATCCATTTCTTCTTTCCTTGTACAATACAAAGTTAATTAAGAAGTTAAGAACATTCATTTCTTCTCTTCATGCACAGCACTTAGTTAATAAAGAAGTTAAGTTCATTCTTTTATTCTTTCCATGTACAACATTAAGTTTACAAAGAAGTTAAGAACATTCATTTCTTTCTTTCCATGTTGTCACGAATGCCGCCGGTCGGGACCACCGAAAGACATTTACGTGACAATGATAAAAAAAAAAGTTTTTAAAAAAAAGTTTTAAAAAAAAGTCCGGAGTGGCTCGTATTATCCCAGATTCAAATAAAACGTGATATGGGATGGGGATTTCTCCAATATAAGACACCGTCAGGAAATACAACAAAAAGGTGCGAAGAAACGACAAAAGACTTTAGGATTTAAATTTTATATTCATTTATTTAATGAAACTGTATACTAGAAAAAAAACGGGAGTGTTTCTATAAAACAAAACGAAATAAAACATCAAAACAAAAGTATATTCTTAAGAAGAGGGGGGATTGTCTATCCTATCCCTAGAGTAACAGGATTCATTTCTACACAAAAAAATATACACATATATAACAGCCCTAGGTGGCGAATGTCCGTGAAGAGATATTCAGGTTGTCACTTACAACTGGATGCATTGTTCGACCCAGAGTCGACATCTCCAGCATGTCGTCGAAGCCGTACCTCCTTGCACATGTAGTCTTGAAATACATTTTTTTCTCAGGAAAACAATTCCTGGCTGGTTACTTTTTCTCCGCTTAGTTCAGCGGAGCGTCTCGCCCGAGCCGAGGGCGGCTATAATTCCATCTTCAACAGGCTCTCTCGCCCGAGCCGAGGGCGGCTATAATTCCATTTTCAACAGGATCTCTCGCCCGAGCCGAAGGCGGCTATAATTCCATCTTCAAATTCCATTTACAAAAGGCCCCTGCCTTTCCTCGCGACTTTCTTGTCAACGGTTGTTCATTTCTTCCCCGTTCAGCACAGAGGTATTCGGGAAGACTGACTATAGTTGTCCTCAAAGTATGTCCGTCTTAACCCGGCAGCTAACGTACTTCCTTGCCGGCATACTTCGCCCTCTGTGTCTCGTTAACTTCCTGTCGACTGTTCTACTTCGCGTGTGGCTCTCGTGCGACTAAAGTTTTTTTTTCTTCACTCTCTCTATTTTTATCTCTTTTCCTGACGTCATTATATTAATTTCTCGGTCGTGTATAAATGTGCAAAAATGAATACTATCTCTCTCCGTAAACCGGAGTCGTAAGTTCGAATCCCGATAGCTCTCCCTACATTTTGTAACAATGTACAACACTAAGTTAATAAAGAAGTAAAGAACATTCATTTCTTTTTTCCATGTACAACACTAAGTTAATAAAGAAGTTAAGACAATTAATTTCTTCTTTCCATGTAAAACATTAAGTTAATAAAAAAGTTAAGAACATTCTTTTCTGCTTTCCATGTACAACACTAAGTAAATAACGAAGTTAAGAACATTCATTTTTTCTTTCCATGTACAACACTAAGTTAATAAAGAAGTTAAGAACATTAATTTCTTCTTTCCATGTATAACACTAAGTTAATAAAGAAGTTAAGAACATTAATTTCTTCTTTCCATGTACAACACTAAGTCAATAAAGAAGTTAAGAACATTAATTTTTTCTTTCCATGTACAACACTAAGTTAATAAAGAAGTTAAGAACATTAATTTCTTCTTTCCATGTATAACACTAAGTTAATAAAGAAGTTAAGAACATTAATTTCTTCTTTCCATGTACAACACTAAGTTAATAAAGAAGTTAAGAACATTAATTTCTTCTTTCCATGTACAACACTAAGTTAATAAAGAAGTAAAGAACATTCATTTCTTTTTTCCATGTACAACACTACGTTTATACAGAAGATAAGAACATTCATTTCTTCTTTTCCATGTTAAACACTAAGTTAATAAACAAGTTAAGAACATTTATTACTTATTTCCATGTACTACACTAAGTTAATTAAGAAGGTAAGGGAATTACTTTCTTCTTTCCATGTACAATTCTCAGTTAATTAAGAAGTTAAGAGCATTGATTTTTTCTTTCCATGTACCACACTTAGTTAATAAAGAAGTTAAGAACATCCATTTCTTCTTTCCTTGTACAACACTAAGTTAATAAAGAAGTTAATAACATTCTGTTCGTCTTTCCATATACAACACTAAGTTAATAAAGAAGTAAAGACATTCTTTTCTTCTTTCCATGTAAAACACTAAGGTAATAAAGAAGTTAAGAACATTCATTTCTTCTTTCCATGTACAAAACTTAGGTAATAAAGAAGTTACGAACATTCTTTTCTTCTTTACATGTACAACACTTAGTAAATAAAGAAGTTAAGAACATTCATTTCTTCTTTCCGTGTACAACACTCAGTTAATTAAGAAGGTAAGGGAATTCATTTCTTCTTTACGTGTACAACACAAAGGTATAGAGAAGTAAACAAATTTTTTTTTCTTCTTTCCATGTACAACACAAAGTTATAGAGAAGTAAACAAATTGTTTTTCTTCTTTCCATGTACAACACTAAGTTAATAAAGAAGTTAAGAACATTCTTCTCTTCTTTCCATGTACAACACTAAGTAAATAAACAAGTAAAGAGCATTAATTTTTTCTTTCCATGTACAACATTAAGTTAATAAAGAAGTTAAGAACATTCATTTTATCTTTCCATGTTCAAAACTAAGTTAATAAAGAAGTTAAGAAAATTAATTTCTTCTTTCCATGTACAACGCTAAGTTGATAAAGAAGTTAAGAACATTCATTTCTTCTTTCCATGTACAAAACTAAGTAAATAAAGAAGTTTAGTACATTTATTTCTTCTTTCTATGTACAACAGTAAGTTAATAAAGAAGTTAAGAACATTCAATTCTACTTCCCATGTACAACTTTAAGTTGATGAAGAGGTTAAGGACATTAATTTCTTCTTTCCATGTACAACACTACGTTTATACAGAAGTTAAGACCATTCTTTTCTTATTTCCATGTACAACACTGTTTATTAAGACGTGCAGAACATTCACTTCTTCCTTCAATGTACAACACTTAGTTAATAAAGAAGTACAGAACATTAATTTCTTCTTTCTATGTACTACACTAAGTTTATAAAGAATTTAAGAACATTCATTTTTTCTTTCCATGTACACCACTAAGTTAATAAAGAAGCAAAGAACATTAAGTTTTTCTTTCCATGCACAACACTAAGTTAATAAAGAAGTTAAGAACATTCATTTCTTCTTACCATGTTCAACACTAAGTTTATAAAGAAGTTTAGAACATTCTTGGCTTCTTTAAATGCACTACACTAAGATTATAAAGAAGTTAAGAACATTCCTTTTATCTTTCCATGTACAACACTAAGTTTATAAAGAAGACCAGAACAGTCATAGCTGCTTTCCATGTACACCACTGAGTTTATAAAAAAGGTAAGAACATTAATTTCTTTTTTCCATGTACAACACTAAGTTAATAAAGAAGTTAAGAAAAATATTTTCTTCTTTCCATGTACAAAACTAAGTTTATTAAGAGGTTAAGAACATTAATTTCTTCTTTCCATGGACTACACTGAGTTAATTTTGAAGGTAAGAGGATTCATTTCTTCTTTAAATGTATAACACTAAGTTAATAAAGAAGTTAAGAACATTCTTTTCTTCTGTCAATGTACAACACTAAGTTAATCAAGAAGTTAAGGACATTCATTTCTTCTTTCCATGTACAACATTAAGTTAATAAAGAAGTTGAGAACATTCATTTCTTCTGTCAATGTACAAACTAAGTAAATCAAGAAGTAAAGAACATTCATTTCTTTTTTCCATGTACAACACTAAGTTAATAAAGAAGTTAACACCATTCATTTCTTCTTTCCATGTAAAACACAAAGTTTATAAAGAAGTTAAGAGCATTCATTTCTTCTTTCCATGTACAACACTAAGTCAATAAAGAAGTTAAGAACATTCATTCTTTCTTTCCATGTATACACGTAGTTAATTAAGAAGTTAAGAACATTCATTTCCTCTTTCAGTGTACAACACTAAGTTCATAAACAAGTTAAGAACATTCTTTTCTTCGTTCCATGTACAACACTAAGTTAATAAAGAAGTTAAGAACATTGATTTCTTCTTTCCATGTAAAACATTAAGTTAATAAAGAAGTAAAGAACATTCATTTGTTCTTTCCATGTACAACACTAAGTTTATTAAGACGTTTAGAACATTCATTTCTTCTTTCCATGTACAACACCAAGTTAATTAAGAAGTTCAGAACATTTATTTATTCTTTTCAATGTACAACACAAAGTTAATAGAGAAGTAAAGAACATTCTTTTCGTCTTTCCATGTACAACACTAAGTCAATAAAAGAAGTTAAGAACATTCATTTCTTCTTTCCATGTACAACACTAAGTTAATAAAGAAGTTACGAACATTCATTTCGTCTTTCCATGTACAACACGTAGTTAATTAAGAAGTAAAGAACATTCATTTCTTCTTTCCATGTACAACACTAAGTTAATAAAGAAGTTAAGAACATTCTTTTCTTCTTTCCATGTACAACACGTAGTTAATAAAGAAGTTAAGAACATTCGCTTCTTCGTTCCATGTACGACACTAAGTTAATAAAAAAGTTTTGAACATTCATTTCTTCTTTCGATGTACAACACTAAGTTAATAAAGAAGTTAAGAACATTTATTTCTACTTTACATGTACAACACTACGTTAATAAAAAAGTTTTGAACATTCTTTTCTTCTTTCAATGTACAACACTCAGTTAATAAAGAAGTAAAGAACATGCATTTCTTCTTTCCATGTAAAACACTAAGTAAATAAAGAAGTTTAGAACATTCATTTTATTTTTCCATGTAAAACACTTAGTTAGTTAAAAATTGAATAACATTCATTTCTTCTTTCCATGTAAAACACTACGTTAATAAAGAAGTTAAGAACATTCATTTCGTCTTTCGATGTACAACACGTAGTTAATAAAGAAGTTAAGAACATTCGCTTCTTCGTTCCATGTACAACACTAAGTTAATGAAGAAGTTAAGAACATTCATTTCTTCTTTCCATGTAAAACATCAAGTTAATAAAGAAGTTAATGACATTCATGTCTTGGTTCCATGTACGACACTAAGTTAATAAAGAAGTTAAGAACATTCATTTCTTTTTTGCATGTACTACACTAAGTTATACAAAAAAGTTAAGAACATTCATGTCTTCTTTCCATGTAAAACACTAAGTTAATAAAGAAGTTAAGAACATTCATGTCTTAGTTCCATGTACGACACTAAGTTAATAAAAAAGTGAATAACATTCATTTCTTCTTTCCATGTAAAACACTACGTTAATAAAAAAGTTAAGAACATTCATTTCGTCTTTCCCTGTACAACACGTAGTTTAGTAAGAAGTTAAGAACATTCATTTCTTCTTTCGATTTACAACACGTAGTTAATAAAGAAGTTAAGAACATTCGCTTCTTCGTTCCATGTACAACACTAAGTTAATAAAGAAGTTAAGAACATTCCTTTCTTCGTTCCATGTACAACACTAAGTTAATAAAGAAGTAAAGAACATTCATTTCTTCTTTACATGTACAACACTAAGTCAATAAAAAAGTTATGAACATTTATTTATTCTTTCCATGTACAACACTAAGTTAATAAAAAAGTTATGAACATTTATTTCTTCTTTACATGTACAACACTAAGTTAATAAAGAAGTTAAGAACATTGCTTTCTTCTTTCCATGTAAAACACTAAGTTAATAAAGAAGTAAAGAACATTCATTTCTTCTTTACATGTACAACACTAAGTTAATAAACAAGTTAAGTACATTCATGTCTTCTTTCCATGTACGACACTAAGTTAATTAAAAAGTTAAGAACATTCATTACTTCTTTCGATGTACAACACTAAGTTAATAAAGAAGTTAAGAACATTAAGTTCTTTTTTCCATGTACAACACGTAGTCAATAAAGAAGTTAAGAACATTCGCTTCTCCGTTCCATGTACAACACTAAGTTAATAAAGAAGTTAAGAACATTCATTTCTTCTTTCCATGTACAACAATAAGTTAATAAAGAAGTTAAGAACATTCATTTCTACTTTACATGTACAACACTAAGTTAATTAAGAAGTAAAAAGCATTCATTTCTTCTTTCAATGTACAACACTCAGTTTATTAAGAAGTAAAAAACATTAATTTCTTCTGTCAATGTACTACACTAAGTTTATAAAGAAGTTTAGAACATTCATTTTATTTTTCCATGTAAAACACTTAGTAAAAAAGTGAATCACATTCATTTCTTCTTTTCATGTACAACACTGCGTTAATAAAGAAGTTAAGAACATTCATTTTATCTTTCCATGTACAACACTGAGTTAATAAGAATTTAAGAACATTCCTTTATTCTTTCCATGTAGAATACTCAGTTAATTAAGAAGTTAAGAGCATTGATTTTTTCTTTCCATGTACCACACTTAGTTAATAAAGATGTTAAGAACATTCATTTCCTCTTTCCATGTATAACAGTAAGTTAATAAAGAAGTTAAGAACATTCAATTCTACTTCCAATGTACAACTTTAAGTTGATGAAGAGGTTAAGAACATTCATTTCTTCTTTCCATGTACAACACTAAGTTAATAAAGAAGTTAAGAACATTAATTTCTTCTTTCCATGTATAACACTAAGTTAATAAAGAAGTTAAGAACATTAATTTCTTCTTTCCATGTACAACACTAAGTTAATAAAGAAGTTAAGAACATTCATTTCTTCTTTCCATGTACAACAATAAGTTAATAAAGAAGTTAAGAACATTCATTTCTACTTTACATGTACAACACTAAGTTAATTAAGAAGTAAAAAGCATTCATTTCTTCTTTCAATGTACAACACTCAGTTTATTAAGAAGTAAAAAACATTAATTTCTTCTGTCAATGTACTACACTAAGTTTATAAAGAAGTTTAGAACATTCATTTTATTTTTCCATGTAAAACACTTAGTAAAAAAGTGAATCACATTCATTTCTTCTTTTCATGTACAACACTGCGTTAATAAAGAAGTTAAGAACATTCATTTTATCTTTCCATGTACAACACTGAGTTAATAAGAATTTAAGAACATTCCTTTATTCTTTCCATGTAGAATACTCAGTTAATTAAGAAGTTAAGAACATTCATTTTATCTTTCCATGTACAACACTAAGTTAATAAGAATTTAAGAACATTTATTTATTCTTTCCATGTAAAACACTACGTTAATAAAGAAGTTAAGAACATTCATTTTATCTTTCCATGTACAACACTAAGTTAATAAGAATTTAAGAACATTTATTTATTCTTTCCATGTAAAACACTAAGTTAATAAAGAAGTTAAGAACATTCATTTTATCTTTCCATGTACAACACTAAGTTAATAAGAATTTAAGAACATTTATTTATTCTTTCCATGTAAAACACTAAGTTAATAAAGAAGTTAAGAACATTCATTTTATCTTTCCATGTACAACACTAAGTTAATAAGAATTTAAGAACATTTATTTATTCTTTCCATGTAAAACACTACGTTAATAAAGAAGTTAAGAACATTCATTTTATCTTTCCATGTACAACACTAAGTTAATAAGAATTTAAGAACATTTATTTATTCTTTCCATGTAAAACACTAAGTTAATAAAGAAGTTAAGAACATTCATTTTATCTTTCCATGTACAACACTAAGTTAATAAGAATTTAAGAACATTTATTTATTCTTTCCATGTAAAACACTACGTTAATAAAGAAGTTAAGAACATTCATTTTATCTTTCCATGTAAAACACTAAGTTAATAAAGAACATTCATTTCTTCTGCATAATTGTCCAGTTGATTATGTTATAGTATTTTTTGTTGGTTTTGCTGCATTTAAGAACAACAATAATCTTCTCTGGTAAGGTATCAAGCTAAATGCTGTTACATAAGGTAACATTACTTTGAGATTTTCATATTGATTTTCATAAACGACCTCCTAGTCAATCCAACGTTCAAACTCCTCGGCCTAACATTCACAGGTAACATAAATAGGAACACATTTATTGAAGATATTTCCAAGGCTGCTACAAAGAAGGTGGGCTTCCTTTTACCGTGCTAGAAAACTTCTCACACCTGACATTATCCTATTGCTCTACAAAGCTACTATCCGCCCATGCACGGAGTATTGTTGCCACATCTGGGATTGTTCATCATCCAATATCTTCCCCCTCTTAGACAAGACCCAAAACAGAGTCGCTAACTTAATAGGTACATCATTATGCACCAAGCTCCAGCCGCTATTCCATCGCCGCAATTTTTTACAAGTACTTCAATTGATTGTGCCCCGATGAACTTGCTGCTCTTTTGCCCCTTCGTCGTACATACACTAGACTAACCCGACAATCAGCTAAATCCAATGCATTCACTGTGGAATTCCCCAAATGCCAGAAAGCCTTCTACTCAATAGTTTCTTTACTCGTGTTGCCGGTCTCTGGAACTACCTCCCTGCTCTGTGTTTCCCTGAATGTACCGACATGCAAGCATTTTGAACTAATATGAACAGAACTCTCGCTGCACACCTCCTTACTTAGGATGACCTCCCAAACTAACACATACTTTGCAATAACACTCAGTTGCCATTTACGTCTACAGTGGCGGTCTGCCTTGTTTGGGGGTCAATTATGATAAAAAAAGGTGCACCATTCCTCGTATGACCCATTGTATAGCCATGTCGAGATGATCTTATTTGGGTTTTGAATACTATGTTATTTTGAATATTTGGTCAGAGTTTACTTGTAGGGTGAAGTATCCTCATGTCCGGTTTTCCTGACAAACCCTTGTACAGAGAGACTGAAAACACTCGGCCAAAAAATAGAGATATAAAATAAAACTATGCTTTTATTGAAGAACAACGTCTTAGGTAAACGAATAGCTATACACTTTCTGGTGTACAATGTAAAACTACGGCTCGAATGTGTTTTGCAAGCGAATATAATTGTTGCAGACATTTTCCGATATAAAGTAGCGCCATTTTATTTCTCTGCCAGAATGAATTCTTCCAAATTCTACAAAGGCTTAAACCAATTCTATAGATATTGCCTCTTTTTCTACGTTGTTTCTCAAGGTGTTGGTTTGCTAGCAACACTGTCGTATCGTTTCTTTCTGTAGACTCTCGTGGAGTGTCTTTTATCTTCATATAATCGCCGTTGAGTTTTTCTTTACTTTGCTATTAGATTGAAGTTTACAGATTTGGTGATGGATGTTTTCACATGCAATACACAGGATTAGTTTCTCGGTGTTATTCTGGATTAGACAGCAAAATAATAAATCACTTTACTTCTATACTATTACTTATGGAGACTAGCGAAAATAGACTCTTAACGGTTGTCTATTTTTGCTAGGCTGTCGCGTTCTTGGGTGGTGAGACATTTTTAGTTAAAAAAAAATTTGTCTTCGAATATTTTTTGTTTTAAATAGAAAAAAAACAACATTTTTTTTCGGGGGGGAGGGGTCCGCCAAAAAAAAATTGGGGGGTGGGGGGTGAAATCCCCTCCCCTTAAAAAATTGAGCGCGAACGCTGATACCAAACTATATCGAAGAACGAGTTATTATACGATCATTCATTGCTTACTGAAAGAAATGAAAAAAAAACGGTAGCTCAGTCGATAGCGTATCGGACAGTTGACGTAAAGGTTGCGACTTCGAATCACAGCCTGTTTATTTATATTTGTATTTGTTATGTTTCTGACTTTGAAATTAATTAAATAGTAATTACCTCTCCGCCCATCTCCCGTTTACAAAAATTCTCGGCAACGGACAGACAGACAGACAGACAGACAGAAAGACAGACAGAGAAGGTGCTCGTTATATTATAAGTTGACTAGCGAAAATAGACCCCCTAAGGGTCGTCTATTTTGCTAGGCTGCCGCGTTCTTGGGTGGTGAGACAAAGAAATAAAAAATTGTCTCCGAATCTTTTTTTTGTTTAAAAAGAAAAATTTTCCTTTTTTTTTTTTTTTTTCGCGGGAAAATTTTTTTGGGGGGTGCGGGAAATTTTTTTGTTTTTCGCGCCAAAAAAAAAAAAATTGGGGGGGGCGAAATTTACACCCCCAACCGACCCCTTCCCCCGCCCCTCTCTAAAACAATCGAGAGCGAACGTAGACCCCCAATGTATTTCCAATGAACAGTTATACGATCATTCATTTGTAACTGGAAGAAGTTGAAAAAAAACGGGTTCTTTATTAAAATTAAATAGGATTTTATCACTTGTCTTGGTGGAGTAGAGGGTAGCGCGTCAAGGTTTCGAGTTCGAATCGTAGCCTGGACGCTTAAATGATTTATTGTTTATTTCTGAAATTACGTTTACAAAAATTCCCCAAAACGGACAGACAGACATCCTGATTCTTGCCACGTTTTCACTTATAATCGCAGCCTCGTCTTGAAATTTCGTTCTTCCTTAATCTAATAATGTTATTTAATGTTATATAATGTAAAAAATTTAATTTATTAATAATAGTTTCCTAATTCTACAAGTATACAAATATTATGAACGCTGACTTGAAAAGCTTAATTAATTAAATGTTAATTACTCGAGCCCCCTCCCCTCTCCCTTCTGTTTACAAAAAATCCCAAGGACGGACAGACAGACAGACAGACATCCTGACAGAGAAAGTGCTCGTTATATTATAAGTGGACAAGCCAAAATAGCCTCCCTACGGTCGTCTATTTTTGCTAGGCTGCCGCGTCGGAAATGAACGCTCACCAGTAAACCGATGGAGACTCAGTCATATTTCTTGGATGGGTAGACATCGATTTTCTTTGTTTATAACTAAGAATATTTTTAGTTTAAAAACAAATAAAACATTTTTAATACATTTTTTACCCACTCCCTCCAAAAGTTTTTTTAACCCTCCCCCATAAATACTAATATTTTCAGTTTAAAAAAAAGTTCGCCCCCCCCCCCCAATTTATTTTTTGCCCTTCTCCGTAATAGTAATATTTTCAGTAAGAAAAAGAGAAAAAAAAAGAGAAATGTCTACGGCCCCCATAAATTTTTTTTTTACCCTTCCCCATTAATAGTAATGTTTTCAGTTATAAAAAAAAAAAAATGTTACCCCCCCCCAATTTTTTTTTTGTTACCCTTCCCCATGAATACTAAAATGTTCAGTTAGAAAGAAAAAAAGAATAAAAAAAAATTTTTCCCTCCCCAATTCATAGTTAAAAAAATGTAAACAAATTAGTAGGCGCCTCGGTCATATCAAAGAACTAATGTTTAAATATGCTATTGAAGGCGCCTACGTCATATCGAAGAACCAGTTTTGTTATTTTTCCAAAACGGTTACCCATTTAGTAATGGCCGAGATATTTGTTGCTTAACTTCCATTTAAAATAAAACACCTTTGCTTATCAACGTAATGAATGTAAAGACTGATAATGTGAAAAGATCCTCTCAAAATGACGTCACTTCCGGACTAACCGGGAGAATGAATCAGCAATTTAGTTTTCAAAAATGGTCACCGATTTACTAATGGCTCGGATATGCCTTGTTTACTTTGAACTTTTAGTAGAAAACATTCTCTTAAAAACGTAATGTAAATAATGAATGAAAACTGTTAAAAAAATCCTCTCACAATGACGTCACTAAAGAGGGGAGGCGAAGGACAGACCCATAGACCGGCGTAAATGAAGACCCGAAGGCCAAGACAATACCAGTGAAGACCCGAAAGCCAATATAATACCAGTCTATGTGGTTCAGTATCCATCGGAACAGATACTACACTTTGATCTTAGTCAAAAGGCCGAGAAAGCCTTGAAATTTTAACAATAATCGCCATTGGAAGTATGGTTGAGAAAACACCCTGGTTGATGAAGAAAATGGCTTTAATTAATTGTATGAATAATTTTTATTAATATCACCTTATCGGAACGTATTGTAAATACATATGGAAACTTGATAATAGCAGTTTTAAGTGTATATTTGTAAATCTGAATTTAATTGAAGGTTAAAAATAATGTATTATGTAAATGAGGAAGCCCGTCTAGTGTCTAAACGACGTTTATTAAGGGTATATAAGGCCGTTGAAATCTATTAATTTTAGTATGATTCTTGCCACGTTTTCACTACTAATCACAGCCTCGTCTTGAAATTTCGTTCTTCTCTAATCTAATAAGGTTATTTAATGTTATCTAATGTAAATTAAATTAATAATAGTTTCTTAATTCTACAAGGATACTAATATTATGAACGCTGACTTGAAAAGCTTAATTAATTAAATGATAATTACTCGAGCCCTCCTCCCTCCCCTCTCTCTTCTGTTTACAAAAATTCCCCAGGACGGACAGACAGACAGACATCCTGACAGAGAAAGTGCTCGTTATATTATAAGTGGACTAGCGAAAATAGACTCCCTAACGGTCGTCTATTTTTGCTAGGCTGCCGCGTTCTTGGTGTGTGAGACAAAGAAAAAAAAAATTTGTCTCAGAATACTTTTTTTTTGGAAGAAAAAAAAATTTTTTTTTTTTTTTTTATTAGGCGGAAAAATTTTTTTTTTTTTTGGCGGGAAAATTTTTTTTTTTCGCGCCAAAAAAAAAATGGGGGGGGGGGATTCTCCCCCCCCTAGCGACCCCTCACCCCCCCTAAAACAATCGAGTGCGAACGCAGACCCAATGTATTTCCAATGAACAGTTATACGATCATCCATTTGTAACTGGAAGAAGTTGAAAAAAAAACGGATTCTTTATCATTTAAAATTAAGACCATTATATCACTTGTCGTGGTGGAGCAGATGATAGCGCGTTCGGCAGTTAGCGTCAAGGTTTCGAGTTCGAATCGTAGTCTCGGCGCTTAAATTATTTATTGTTTATTTCTGAAATTACGTTTACAAAAATTCTCCAGGACGGACAGACAGACAGACAGACAGAGAAGGTGCTCGTTATATTATAAGTGGACTAGCGAAAATAGACTCCCTAACGGTCGTCTATTTTTGCTAGGCTGCCGCGTTCTTGGGTGGTTAGACAGAGCAAATGAAAAAAATTTGTCTCCGAATACTTTTTTTGTTTAAAAAGGAAAAAAAATTTTTTTTTTTTTTTTTTTTTTATTAGGCGGAAAAAAAATTTTTTTTTTTTTGGCGGGAAATTTTTTTTTTTTTGCGCCAAAATTTTTTTTTTCGCGCCAAAAAAAAAATGGGGGGGGGAATTCTCCCCCCCCCTCGCGACCCCTCCCCCCCCTAAAACAATCGAGTGCGAACGCAGACCCAATGTATTTCCAATGAACAGTTATACGATCATCCATTTGTAACTGGAAGAAGTTGAAAAAAAAACGGATTCTTTATCATTTAAAATTAAGACGTTTATATTACTTGTCGTTGTGGAGCAGATGATAGCGCGTTCGGCAGTTAGCGTCAAGGTTGCGAGTTCGAATCGTAGTCTCGGCGCTTAAATTATTTATTGTTTATTTCTGAAATTACGTTTACAAAAATTCCCCAAAACGGACAGACAGATATCCTGACATCCTGACATCGTGACAGAGAACCTGCTCGTTATATTATAAGTGGACTAGCCAAAATAGCCTCCCTAACGGTCGTCTATTTTTGCTAGGCTGCCGCGTCGGAAATGAACGCTCACCAGTAAACCGATGGAGACTCAGTCATGTTTCGTGGGTGGGTAGACATCGATTTTCTATGTTTCTAACCAAGAATATTTTTAGTTTAAAAACAAATAAAACATGTTTAAAACATTTTTTTACCCACTCTCTCCGAAAGTTTTTTTCACCCTCCCCCAAGAATACTAATATTTTCAGTTTAAAAAAAAGGTCGGCCCCCCCCCAAATTTATTTTTTGCCCTTATCCGTAATAGTAATATTTTCAGTTAGAAAAAGAGAAAAAAAAGAAATAATATCTACCCCCCCTAAATTTCTTTTTGTACTCTTCTCCATGAATAGTTATATTTTTAGTTAGAAACAGAAAAAAAAGACAAAAAATTTTACCCTCATACCCCCCAAAAAAGAAAAGATATTTGTCACCCTTCCCCATGAATAGTAATATTTTCAGTTAGAAAAAGAAAAAAGTTTTTACCCCTCTCCCACCAAATTTTTTTATTTTACCCTTCCCCATGAATAGGAATTGTATTTAAGTTAAAAAAAAAAATTAATAAAAAAATTTTTTACCCGCCCCCCCCAAAATTTTTTTTTATTTACCTTTCCCCATGAATAGTAATATTTTCAGTTAGAAAAAGGAAAAAAACATTTCCCCCCCCCCCAATTTTTTTTTTGTTACCCTTCCCCATGAATAGTAATTTTTTTAGTTAGAAAAAGAGAAAAAAAAAAAAAATTTTTACCCCCCCCCACCCCAAAAAAAAATTTTTTTTGTTACCCTTCCCCATGAGTAGTAATATTTTCAGTAAGAAAAAAGAAAAAAAAAAAAAAATTTTCCCCCCCCCTCACCCAAAAAAAAATTTTTTTTGTTACCCTTCCCCATGAGTAGTAATATTTTCAGTTAGAAAAAGAAAAAAAAAAAAAATTTACCCCCCCCCCTCACCCCCCCCCAAAATTTTTTTGTTACCCTTCCCCATGGATTGGGATGTTTTCATTTCAAATAAAAAACAAAAAAATTTTACCCCCCCCCCAAAAAGAAAATATTTTTTGTTACCCTTCCCCATGAATAGTAATATTTGCAGTTAGAAAAAGAAAAAAAAAAAAAAATGTTTCCCCCCCCCACCCCCCCAAAAAATTTTTTTTTTTACCCTACCCATGAGTAGTAATATTTTCAGTAAGAAAAAAGAAAAAAAAAAAAAAATATTCCCCCCCCCACCCCAAAAAAAAATTTTTTTTGTTACCCTTCCCCATGAGTAGTAATATTTTCAGTTAGAAAAAGAAAAAAAAAAAAAAATTTACCCCCCCCCCACCCGGAAAAAAAAAAAAATTTTGTTACCCTTCCCCATGAGTAGTAATATTTTCAGTTAGAAAAAGAAAAAAAAAAAAAAAATTTTACCCACCCCCCCCCCACCCGAAAAAACAAAATTTTTGTTACCCTTCCCCTTGAATTTGAATGTTTTCAGTTGAAAAAAAAAAAAAAAAAATTTTACCCCCCCCCCCAAAAAAAATTTTTTTTTTGTTACCCTTCCCCATGAATAGTAGTAATGTAACCAAATTAGTAGGCGCCTCGGTCATATCAAAGAACTAATGTTTAAATATGCTATTGAAGGCGCCTACGTCATATCAAAGAACCAGTTTTGTTATTTTTCCAAAACGGTTACCCATTTAGTAATGGCCGAGATATTTGTTGCTTAACTTCCTATTTACAATAAAACACCTTTGCTTATAAACGTAATTAATGTAAAGACTGATAATGTGAAAAGATCCTCTCAAAATGACGTCACTTCCGCTCTAACCGGAAAGATGATTCAGCAATTTAGGTTTCCTAAATGGTCACCGATTTATGAATGGCTCGGATATGCCTTGTTTACTTTTAACTTATAGTAAAAAACATTCTCGGTACAACGTAATGTAAATAATGAATGAAAACTGTGAAAAAATCCTCTCACGATGACGTCACTACCGGATAAACCGGAAGTATGAGTCAGCAATTTAGTTTTCCTGAATGGTCACCGATTTACTAATAGCTCGGATATGCCTTGTTTACTTTTAACATTTAGTAGAAAACATTCTCTTTACAACGTAATGTAAATAATGAATGAAAACTGTGAAAAAAATCCTCTCACAATGACGTCACTAAAGAGGGGAGGAGAAGCCTGGGAGGGTGGACCTCCTAGAACTGCACAGGACAGTCCCGTAGACCGGCGTAAATGAAGACCCGAAGGCCAAGACAATACCAGTGAAGACCCGAAAGCCAAGACAATACCAGTCTATGTGGTTCAGTATTCATCGGAACAGATACTACACTTTGATCTTAGCCAAAAGGCCGAGAAAGACTTGAAATTTTAACAATAATCGCCATTGGAAGTATGGTTGAGAAAACACGCTGGTTGAGGAAGAAAATGGCTTTAATTAATTGTATGAATAATTTTTCTTAATATCACCTTATCGGAACGTATTGTGAATACATATGGAAACTTGATAATAGCAGTTATACGTGTATATTTGTAAATCTGAATTTAATGGAAGGTTAAAAGTAATGTATTATGTAAATGAGGAAGCCCGTCTAATGTCTAAACGACGTTTATTAAGGGTATAAAAGGCTGTTGAAATCTATTAATTTTAGTTGTATTCTTGCCACGTTTTCACTTCTAATCGCCGCCTCGACTTGAAATTTCTTTCTACTCCAATCTAATAAGGTTATTTATAGTTATCTAATGTAAATTTAATTAATTAATAATAGTTTCCTAATTCTACATGTATAAAAATATTATGAACGCTGACTCGAAAAGCTTAATTAATTAAATCTTAATTACTCGAGACCCCCCCCCCGCTCTCTTCTGTTTACAAAAATTCCCAAGGACGGACAGACAGATATCCTGACATCCTGACATCGTGACAGAGAACCTGCTCGTTATATTATAAGTGGATTTCGTATCTGAAGCCAAACTATTAATTGTATGATTCTACTATCTTTTACTGATTAATTCAGTAGATAGCATAGGATCTAGTCTGTGGTTATGATACCATCCTCCCAGGCATAACCTCCTTCTTTGGAGATAGTGTAACATCTGTATTATGGTCATGATACCATTCTCTCAGGCATTACCTCCGCATTTTAGGGGAGGTAATGTAGTATATTCTCTGTTGTCATGTTACCGCTCTCCCAGGCATTACCTTCTTATTTTGGTGTAGTATGGCATCAGGTGGATTCATATAATTCTTAGATAAATAAATTTAATGAATGGTTTTTGCGTCGATTAGATTTAAATATGTACATTTTTGTGCAAATATTGTTGTTTATTTAAAATATTAAAATTGTCCTTATATAGTCCTCGCACCCTGTCGAATGAGGCTGCATAAATACAAGAACAATATAGAAAAACATACTATGAAATCAAGGGAACTGAAACTGCCTTAATAGAAATAATAAAAGTAGTAACACCAGTATCGGTTGGTACCACAAAAAATGGGCGTCGAAGGTTAAGGAGGATAGAAAGACTGGAGAAGGAAGGCACCGTCCAGACCTCCAGTGTAAAAGTACTGAACAAATATATTGCTACGCAAATTCCAGAGACTACTGAACATCTGGGAAGAGACTTGTTGTCGCATACTCCAGGAAACACCACCTGTTGTAACCGATGACTGCATGAGAATTGCAATGGTGTAAATAGTAAGTGATATAAGTGGCGACACCAGTGGTCGAACCACACGAGCCAACTCAGACACATCTGACTATCAGACATTTATATTTTAGGCTAACATGATTTGTAGTGACACATTTTTGTGACCAAAATTGCAAAATTGAGTCCGATCAAGTAAGGGGTTTTCGAGTTATCAACGTTTCCATAGCATAAATTAAAAAATAGTTTATACATTAGGTAAGGCCAAGATGAAACTTTGCCAACGTTTTCAGGTAGAGGTTGACGTCTTATGATTAATTTATATTCTTGTTTTTATACGAAAAATCACCCCCCAATAATATTTAGTTTTCGCTGCCGATGTAACCAAACGGTCCACGCATGTAAGACATTTGTAACAAAAGCCGTCGTACTGATGAGATGTGTTTCTTGTGTATCATTACTCACGCATGTTCTTTCTGTATGCTTTGTTCTGTTTCTATTCCAAATTATCTGTGGCAGGTCTATTACCGTGTCTCGTTCTTCATATACATATCGTCGACTGGTTAGGGTTTTTATGATGAAGGGTGTTTTGCTGCGACATTCGTGTGTTAATCATGATCGTTAACTGAAAAAAAGGAGAAATACAACTTTAAGCTTATTCTTTATACCTAAATAAATGAGTTCAAACAAATCAGAATCTATATAATAACACGCTAAAGCATTTCATGTTCGTACCTACGTTATCACCTTTCACACACATTCACAAAATGAGATCATCTTATCAGAAATGATTGTGATTGGCGATTGATCTGATGTTGCTAAGGTAAAACATTCCGACTTTACCTATTTTAAAGTAAGTTGTTCCCAAATCAAAGTGTGTCGCTCCGTCGACTAAAACAGTACATTTTTAAATAAATACATTTCAAAAAGTGACATTGGTTTTATAGGTTTGAAGGATATTTAGCTGACAATTATTTTTACGGTAAGAATAACCACAATATTTAACTTTTTTAAATGACTTAAATAAATAAAAATAAAAGAAAGAAAGAAAAAAGAGCCATATTCATTTTATTTATTTAAAGAATGAAAATGACAGACATTTATTCTTTAAAATGTATATTGTTATTAACAGTAAACGTAGATTAGCGTAGAAATCACCGTGGAATATCCACGAGGTCCCGTAAACGATATTCTAATATGGAATACTAAATTTGGTATTAGATATAGAAATAATTACTCCGATTATTAGTAATTATTCTTAATCTGATAAAAAATATATCTTTATTGTTGACTCGAATTTGAAACTCTTGCATAATCACATTCACTTTTGTCTGGTAATAATGTTTAAATTGTGAATTAGGTAGAATGAAAGAAGTGTTTAATTTTGGTGACACATTTCTGCGAGTAATTGTTTTCACGTTAGAATCTTTTTCTTGTCTCTTATTGAAATTAAGTATACGAATTAAATTTCACCAGACATTTGAATTACAAAATGCTGTCAAAGATGAATTACCGTTTATTACTTTAACCAATCCAGTTTAGTAATCACTATATGTATTATACTTAACATTAAACTATTCATAAATAGACGTAGAATAATTTCTAAAATGAAATCAGCTTTTAAAGTCATCAGTCAGCATAACGCATACCCCCTCACCCCTATAAAGAGAGGTTGGAGATATGTGTGTAGTGTGCATCGGTACATAGAGAGAGAGAGAGAATAGAGTGTGAGAGTGGATGAGAGAGTGCGAGTTAGGCTGACATCACGAGGACGAAAAAGAGCCAATAGACTATTGTTAAATTTAATAAGGAATAGGTAAAATAAATACGTTCTCATATAATGATGTTGAGCCATCGTTTGAACCTTCTGTCAGTTTTATTTCTATTGACTAGAATATATATATATACATATATATATATATATATATATATATATATATATATATATATATATATATATATATGCATAAATATATAGATGCATATGTATATATATATGCATATATATACAAACAAATACATGTTGGTCTTTATTATAAAACATAAAATAAGGCTTTGTTTTCAATTGCTGGAGAAACACTTAATTGTGTCTGTATGTGATATCGATATTTGAGGCTTTGATTTCGAGCAGAGTAACGAGTCGCTCCAAAATACTCACTGATCGAAAATTATACGATGCCGATGTCGAACCAATTTTTCGTGAAAGCCTTCAATCATATAATGAGGCAATCGGTGTTCATCTTCTCCAGCTAATCGATTTATTATTATTGATAATGTTATTTTCAAAATTGTTTTTATGAGCGGCAAAGTTCAGCGATTAGCTATTCGAAAATAACCTGCAGTTTGTAGTCGAGATTGCTTCCCGTAACATGACTTCCGCCATTATAAGGAACAACGTCGACGTTAACTTTCACGATTAGGTCCCGAATGAGACAATACACGAAAATAGAATCCATTTACGATGGCTGAAATAGATTACGGCATTAGAAATGTTGGGAGGAATCTGAACGACCTTGCGGGAAAAAACAGTATTAGTAATAAGACGTGGAAACTAAATTTGGACTTTAAAATGGAAGGATTTTTTGTGATAATTGAACGATGGACGATGATGTTATGGTAGATAACTATTTTAGAGCACATTATTTACATGTCTATTTATCGAATATCAGTCTATACTGATACATGCAAAGTGTAATATATATATATATATATATATATATATATATATATATATATATATATATATATATAGTGAATGCTTTTATTCAAACATGTACAAGGTCTACTACACTGGCATGTCGATGTTATCGATCTACAGCTCTCAAGAGCTGAGGTCTCATCAGGCAGAGAATTATTTTTTTATCCAAGCTCGTTGCTGAATTCCAGGGAGAATGAAGTCAAGCAAAAAAGAAGAGGAGAAAGGAATAAAAGTCATGTGACCGATTTAAAAAATATGATTGCCGTTAGAAATTAATATTTTCATTTTTTTTATATCCAACGCTGAGCTGGGGTAGAAAGGGGGGGGGGGAGGAAAAGAAAAAAAGAAGAGAAGGAAAAGGAAGAAAAATATAATTGCCGTTAGAAAAGTTTAATTTACAGCTATTTATATTTTTATTTTTTATTTTTATCCAACGCTTAGCTAGGGTAGGGGGGAGGGGGGTTGAAGGAAAAGAAAAAAGAAAGGGAAAGGGGAGAGGGGTAGAGGGATGTTAGGGGTGGATGTCTATAGCCATTTAGGATTTGTTGCGGGCTGAGAATGGTTAATGTAAGATTCGAGTTAAATTCATATTTATTTTTATCCAGCGCTGGGCTGGATAAAAAGGGGGGTCGGGGGAGATGAAACAAGAGAGAAAGAGAAGATAAAGAAAGAGAAGGAGGGGAGGTGTCAAGGTTGTCGTGTCTGCTTCCTGTATATTGCGTTGTCTCAATTTATTTCAATGCAGACATATAACAATTACATGACAAAAAGCTTACGGGGATATTTTAGTTTAAATTATTATTAGTGATTGATTTATGACCTTAATATTAATAAATTATGCTATTATATTTTGATCAATTGGCATTTAATTTTGATTATTGTGATGGATAGTTAAATGTATTTTAAATAGTATTTATCAGTTAATTAATAAAACATAGTGGTAATTATTTTTATTTTTAGTAAGATTCATATATGGATTAGTGGCAGTAATATTAGTAGATTTAGTTCTAGATAATAATGAGTTAAAATATATTGGGAATTATTTTTGGTAAGGATCGTATATAAGTTTATGACATTGATATTGATGGATTATACTATTATGTTTAGTTTTAATTATTTTGGAGTATAAATAAATGTATTTCGATTATAAGTAATAGTTAGTGATGGATTGATAAAACATATTGGTAATTGCTTTTATTTTTAATGGAAGTTATATACGGATTAATTTCAGTGGTATAGATAAATTTTAGTATTCGTTGTAATCCTATTACTAATGGTGGGGTTAACACCTGTAATAATATTAGTGGGAAGGTGTTCTAGTTAAAGTTGTAAACGCAAGTTATGGTCTATGAAGAGAGGGGATTAGAAATGGTGGGGGCCAGTAATTTTGATTAAAGTGATCAGTATATAATTATTTAAAAATTGATTTTGGTAATATGTGGTTTACTTTTGTGGGATTTTGTGAGCTGGATGTTGAACGCATACACGCACCCGGGCATACATATAAATACATATATGCACATGTATACACAGACATTCATATATGTTCATTCTCTTGAGTGTGTGAATAAAAGAATAGTGGTGCTAACAGATTGTGTGCTCAGCATTTGGGTGATGTGTGGCTAACATGAGCGAGGATAAGCGAATAATATTTATAGTCGAGAACGAATGGCGAAATAGTGGGAGGTAGTTACAACCTATAAATTCAGGTTCTGTGATTCTCTTTCTTATTGTTGTTGTGGTTCTGCCATTCTCTTGTTGTTGTTGTGGTTCTGCCATTCTCTTGTTGTTGTTGTGGTTCTGCCATTCTCTTGTTGTTGTTGTGGTCCTGCCATTCTCTTGTTGTTGTTGTGGTTTTGCCATTCTCTTGTTGTTGTTGTGGTTCTTCCATTCTCTTGTTGGTGTTGTGGTTCTGCCATTCTCTTGTTTTTGTTGTGGTTCTGCCATTCTCTTGTTGTTGTTGTGGTTCTGCCATTTTCTTGTTGTTGTTGTGGTTTTGCCATTCTCTTGTTGTTGTTGTGGTTCTTCTATTCTCTTGTTGGTGTTGTGGTTCTGCCATTCTCTTGTTTTTGTTGTGGTTCAGCCATTCTCTTTTCGTTGTTGTGGTTCTGCCATTCTCTTGTTGTTGTTGTCGTTCTGCCATTCTCTTGTTGTTTTTGTGGTCGAGCCATTCTCTTGTTATTGTTGTGTTTCTGCCATTCTCTTGTTGTTGTAATGGTTCTGCCATTCTCTTGTTGTTGTGGTGGTTCTGCCATTCTCTTGTTGTTGTTGTGGTTCTTCTATTCTCTTGTTGGTGTTGTGGTTCTTCCATTCTCTTGTTGGTGTTGTGGTTCTGCCATTCTCTTGTTGTTGTTGTGGTTCTTCCATTCTCTTGTTGGTGTTGTAATTCTACCATTCTCTTGTTGTTGTTGTGGTTTTGCCATTCTCTTGTTGTTGTTGTGGTTCTGCCATTCTCTTCTTGTTGTTGTCGTTCTGCCATTCTCTTGTTGTTGTGGTGGTTCTGCCATTCTCTTGTTGTTGTTGTGGTTCTGCCATTCTCTTGTTGGTGTTGTGGTTTTGCCATTCTCTTGTTGTTGTTGTGGTTTTGCCATTCTCTTGTTGTTGTTGTGGTTCTGCCATTCTCTTGTTGTTGTTGTGGTTCTGCCATTCTCTTGTTGTTGTTGTGGTTCTGCCATTCTCTTGTTGTTGTGGTGGTTCTGCCATTCTCTTGTTGTTGTTGTGGTTCTGCCATTCTCTTGTTGTTGTTGTGGTTCTGCCATTTTCTTGTTGTTGTTGTGGTTCTGCCATTCTCTTGTTGTTGTTGTGGTTCTGCCACTCTCTTGTTGTTGTTGTGGTTTTGCCATTCTCTTGTTGTTGTTGTGGTTCTGCCATTCTCTTGTTGTTGTTGTGGTTCTGCCATTCTCTTGTTTTTGTTGTGGTTTTGCCATTCTCTTGTTGTTGTTGTGGTTCTGCCATTCTCTTGTTGTTGTTGTGGTTCTGCCATTCTCTTGTTGTTGTTGTGGTTCTGCCATTCTCTTGTTGTTGTTGTGGTTCTGCCATTCTCTTGTTGGTGTTGTGGTTTTGCCATTCTCTTGTTGTTGTTGTGGTTTTGCCATTCTCTTGTTGTTGTTGTGGTCCTGCCATTCTTTTTTTGTTGTTGTGGTTCTGCCATTCTCTTGTTTTTGTTGTCGTTCTGCCATTCCCTTGTTGTTGTGGTGGTTCTGCTATTCTCTTGTTGTTGTGTTGGTTCTGCCATTCTCTTGTTGTTGTTATCGTTCTGCCATTCTCTTGTTGTTGTTGTGGTTCTGCCATTCTCTTTTTGTTGTTGTCGTTCTGCCATTCTCTTGTTGTTGTTGTGGTTCTGCCATTCTCTTGTTGTTGTTGTGTTTTTGCCATTCTCTTGTTGTTGTTGTGTTTCTGCCATTCTCTTGTTGTTGTTGTGGTTCTGCAATTCTCTTGTTGTTGTTGTGGTTTTGCCATTCTCTTGCTGTTGTTGTGGTTCTTCCATTCTCTTGTTGTGGTTGTGGTTCTGCCATTCTCTTGTTGTTGTTGTGGTTTTGCCATTCTCTTGTTGTTGTTGTCGTTCTGCCATTCTCTTGTTGTTGTGGTGGTTCTGCCATTCTCTTTTTGTTGTTGTCGTTCTGCCATTCTCTTGTTGTTGTTGTGGTTCTGCCATTCTCTTGTTGTTGTTGTGGTTCTGCCATTCTCTTGTTGTTGTTGTGGTTCTGCCATTCTCTTGTTGTTGTTGTGGTTCTGCCATTCTCTTGTTGTTGTTGTGGTTCTGCACTTCTTTTGTTGTTGTTGTGGTTTTGCCATTCTCTTGTTGTTGTTGTGGTTCTGCCATTCTCTTGTTGTTGTTGTGGTTCTGCCATTCTCTTGTTGTTGTTGTGGTTCTGCCATTCTCTTGTTGTTGTTGTGGTTCTGCCATTCTCTTGTTGTTGTTGTGGTTCTGCCATTCTCTTGTTGTTGTTGTGGTTCTGCCATTTTCTTGTTGTTGTTGTGGTTCTGCCATTCTCTTGTTGTTGTTGTGGTTCTGCCATTCTCTTGTTGGTGTTGTGGTTCTGCCATTCTCTTGTTGTTGTTGTGGTTCTTCCATTCTCTTGTTGGTGTTGTAATTCTACCATTCTCTTGTTGTTGTGGTGGTTTTGCCATTCTCTTTTTGTTGTTGTGGTTTTGCCATTCTCTTGTTGTTGTTGTGGTTCTGCCATTCTCTTTTTGTGATTGTGGTTCTGCCATTCTCTTGTTGTTGTTGTGGTTCTGCCATTCTCTTGTTTTTGTTGTCGTTCTGCCATTCCCTTGTTGTTGTGGTGGTTCTGCTATTCTCTTGTTGTTGTGTTGGTTCTGCCATTCTCTTGTTGTTGTTATCGTTCTGCCATTCTCTTGTTGTTGTTGTGGTTCTGCCATTCTCTTTTTGTTGTTGTCGTTCTGCCATTCTCTTGTTGTTGTTGTGGTTCTGCCATTCTCTTGTTGTTGTTGTGGTTCTGCCATTCTCTTGTTGTTGTTGTGGTTCTGCCATTCTCTTGTTGTTGTTGTGGTTCTGCCATTCTCTTGTTGTTGTTGTGGTTCTGCCATTCTCTTGTTGTTGTTGTGGTTCTGCCATTCTCTTGTTGTTGTTGTGGTTCTGCCATTCTCTTGTTGTTGTTGTGGTTTTGCCATTCTTTTGTTGTTGTTGTGGTTCTGCCATTCTCTTGTTGTTGTTGTGGTTCTGCCATTCTCTTGTTGTTGTTGTGGTTCTGCCATTCTCTTGTTGTTGTTGTGGTTCTGCCATTCTCTTGTTGTTGTTGTGGTTCTGTCATTCTTTTGTTGTTGTTGTGGTTTTGCCATACTCTTGTTGTTGTTGTGGTTCTGCCATTCTCTTGTTGTTGTTGTGGTTCTGCCATTCTCTTGTTGTTGTTGTGGTTCTGCCATTCTCTTGTTGTTGTTGTGGTTCTGCCATTCTTTTGTTGTTGTTGTGGTTTTGCCATACTCTTGTTGTTGTTGTGGTTCTGCCATTCTCTTGTTGTTGTTGTCGTTCTGCCATTCTCTTGTTGTTGTTGTGGTTCTGCCATTCTCTTGTTGTTGTTGTGGTTCTGCCATTCTCTTGTTGTTGTTGTGGTTCTGCCATTCTCTTGTTGTTGTTGTGGTTCTGTCATTCTTTTGTTGTTGTTGTGGTTTTGCCATACTCTTGTTGTTGTTGTGGTTCTGCCATTCTCTTGTTGTTGTTGTGGTTCTGCCATTCTCTTGTTGTTGTTGTGGTTCTGCCATTCTCTTGTTGTTGTTGTGGTTCTGCCATTCTTTTGTTGTTGTTGTGGTTTTGCCATACTCTTGTTGTTGTTGTGGTTCTGCCATTCTCTTGTTGTTGTTGTCGTTCTGCCATTCTCTTGTTGTTGTTGTGGTTCTGCCATTCTCTTGTTGTTGTTGTGGTTCTGCCATTCTCTTGTTGTTGTTGTGGTTCTGCCATTCTCTTGTTGTTGTTATCGTTCTGCCATTCTCTTGTTGTTTTTGTGGTCGAGCCATTCTCTTGTTATTGTTGTGTTTCTGCCATTCTCTTGTTGTTGTGGTGGTTCTGCCATTCTCTTGTTGTTGTTGTGGTTCTGCCATTCTCTTGTTGTTGTTGTGGTTCTGCCATTCTCTTGTTGTTGTTGTGGTTCTGCCATTCTCTTGTTGTTGTTGTGGTTCTGCCATTCTCTTGTTTTTGTTGTGGTTCTGCAATTCTCTTGTTGTTGTTGTGGTTCTGCCATTCTCTTGTTGTTGTTGTCGTTCTGCCATTCTCTTGTTGTTGTTGTGGTTCTGCCATTCTCTTGTTGTTGTTGTGGTTCTGCCATACTCTTGTTGTTGTTTTGGTTCTGCCATTCTCTTGTTGTTGTTGTGGTTCTGCCATTCTCTTGTTGTTGTTGTGGTTCAGCCATTCTCTTGTTGTTTTTGTGGTTCTGCCATTCTCTTGTTTTTGTTGTGGTTCTGCCATTCTCTTGTTGTTGTTGTGGTTCAGCCATTCTCTTGTTGTTGTTGTGGTTCTGCCATTCTCTTGTTGTTGTTTTCGTTCTGCCATTCTCTTGTTGTTGTTATCGTTCTGCCATTCTCTTGTTGTTGTTGTGGTTCTGCCATTCTCTTGTTGTTGTTGTCGTTCTGCCATTCTCTTGTTGTTGTTGTGGTTCTGCCATTCTCTTGTTGTTGTTGTGGTTCTGCCATTCTCTTGTTGTTGTGGTGGTTCTGCCATTCTCTTGTTGTTGTGGTGGTTCTGCCATTCTCTTGTTGTTGTTGTGTTTCTGCCATTCTCTTGTTGTTGTTGTGTTTCTGCCATTCTCTTGTTGTTGTTGTGTTTCTGCCATTCTCTTGTTGTTGTTGTGTTTCTGCCATTCTCTTGTTGTTGTTGTGTTTCTGCCATTCTCTTGTTGTTGTTGTGTTTCTGCCATTCTCTTGTTGTTGTTGTGTTTCTGCCATTCTCTTGTTGTTGTGGTGGTTCTGCCATTCTCTTGTTGTTGTTGTGGTACTGCCATTCTCTTGTTGTTGTTGTGGTTCTGCCATTCTCTTGTTGTTGTTGTGGTTCTGCCATTCTCTTTTTGTTGTTGTGGTTCTGCCATTCTCTTGTTGTTGTTGTGGTTCTGCCATTCTCTTGTTGTTGTTGTGGTTCTGCCATTCTCTTTTTGTTGTTGTGGTTCTGCCATTCTCTTGTTGTTGTTGTAGTTCTGCCATTCTCTTTTTGTTGTTTGTGGTTCTGCCATTCTCTTGTTGTTGTTGTGGTTCTGCCATTCTCTTGTTGTTGTTGTGGTTCTGCCATTCTCTTTTTGTTGTTGTGTTTCTGCCATTCTCTTGTTGTTGTGGTGGTTCTGCCATTCCCTTGTTGTTGTGGTGGTTCTGCCATTTTCTTGTTGTTGTTGTCGTTCTGCTATTCTCTTGTTTTTGTTGTGGTTCTGCCATTCTCTTGTTGTTGTTGTGGTTCTGCCATACTCTTGTTGTTGTTTTGGTTCTGCCATTCTCTTGTTTTTGTTGTGGTTCTGCAATTCTCTTGTTGTTGTGGTGGTTCTGCCATTCTCTTGTTGTTGTGGTGGTTCTGCCATTCTCTTGTTTTTGTTGTGGTTCTGCAATTCCCTTGTTGTTGTGGTGGTTCTGCCATTCTCTTGTTGTTGTGGTGGTTCTGCCATTCTCTTGCTTTTGTTGTGGTTCTGCCATTCTCTTGTTGTTGTTGTTGTCGTTCTGCCATTCTCTTGTTTTTGTTGTGGTTCTGCCATTCCCTTGTTGTTGTTGTGGTTCGTTCATTCTCTTGTTGTTGTTGTGGTTCTGCCATTCTCTTGTTGTTGTGGTTCTGCCATTCTCTTCTTGTTGTTTTGGTTGAGCCATTCTCTTGTTGTTGTTGTGGTTCTGGCATTCTCTTGTTTTTGTAGTGGTTCTGGCATTCTCTTGTTGTTGTTGTGGTTCTGCCATTCTCTTGTTGTTGTTGTGGTTCTGCCATTCTCTTCTTGTTGTTGTCGTTCTGCCATTCTCTTCTTGTTGTTGTGGTTCTGCCATTCTCTTGTTGTTGTTGTCGTTCTGCCATTCCCTTGTTGTTGTGGTGGTTCTGGCATTCTCTTGTTTTTGTTGTGGTTCTGCCATTCTCTTGTTGTTGTTGTCGTTCTGCCATTCTCTTGTTGTTGTGGTGGTTCTGCCATTCTCTTGTTGTTGTTGTCGTTCTGCCATTCTCTTGTTGTTGTGGTGGTTCTGCCATTCTCTTGTTGTTGTTATCGTTCTGCAATTCTCTTGTTGTTGTGGTGGTTCTGCCATTCTCTTGTTGTTGTTGTGGTTCTGCCATTCCCTTGTTGTTGTTGTGGTTCTGCCATTCTCTTTTTGTTGTTGCGGTTCTGCCATTCTCTTGTTGTTGTGGTGGTTCTGCCATTCTCTTGTTGTTGTGGTGGTTCTGCCATTCTCTTGTTGTTGTTATCGTTCTGCAATTCTCTTGTTGTTGTTGTGGTTCTGCCATTCTCTTGTTTTTGTTGTGGTTCTGCCATTCCCTTGTTGTTGTGGTGGTTCTGCCATTCTCTTGTTGTTGTTGTGGTTCTGCCATTCCCTTGTTGTTGTGGTGGTTCTGCCATTCTCTTGTTGTTGTGGTGGTTCTGCCATTCCCTTGTTGTTGTGGTGGTTCTGCCATTCTCTTTTTTTTGTTGTGGTTCTGCCATTCCCTTGTTGTTGTGGTGGTTCTGCCATTCTCTTGTTGTTGTGGTGGTTCTGCCATTCTCTTGTTGTTGTTGTCGTTCTGCCATTCCCTTGTTTTTGTGGTGGTTCTGCTATTCTCTTGTTGTTGTGTTGGTTCTGCCATTCCCTTGTTGTTGTGGTGGTTCTGCCATTCTCTTGTTGTTGTTGTCGTTCTGCCATTCTCTTGTTTTTGTTGTCGTTCTGCCATTCTCCTGTTGTTGTGGTGGTTCTGCCATTCTCTTGTTGTTGTGTTGGTTCTGCCATTCCCTTGTTGTTGTGGTGGTTCTGCCATTCTCTTGTTGTTGTTGTGGGTCTGCCATTCTCTTGTTGTTGTTGTCGTTCTGCCATTCTCTTGTTGTTGTGGTTGTTCTAGTATCGATGGAGACCAGATTGTTCAGTTACTTTCATAGAGATTCGTTCTTTGATTACTACCAGACATTTTTGGCGTTGGTCGCTTCAAGAGTATTCTTTTTTTGCCACCCCAACTGTCGCAGACTCTCTTCTGGGTATCGACAGAAAGTAGATTTTCGACAATATATGCAACAAAATCGTCGTTCACACAATGATTAGTTCTGCTGATTTACTTAATATCAAAACAAAGTTTAACTTCAATGAATTGTTGATATTTTTAAACATATTATAAATAGTTGCGTGACTAACTCGCATAGAAACCGAAGACAAGAATACTGTAATTTGTCTTGATTTAATGACTTCATTTAATAAACTAAATTCAGTGAAAGTCATGAAATAAATGTAAATTGAATAGCAAGTGTCCTTATTGTAGTATGTCCCTGCGTTGAATACACTTACCATATGCCTTCGAATAACAGAATTTACCGAGTATTAACGGAGTCGGCCGATCGATGTATTGTTCCGTAATGATGAATTTGACACCTTTCCTACTAAATTTGTTTTTAGTGATTTGTTTGAATTCTTTGAAGTACTATCGATTAATTCACCGAAGTCATGTTTACAAATCGATTATCGCAACTTGATTATCTTCTTTGTTTTTCGTTTTAAAATCTATTTTAAGCGAAACGTTGAGTTTTTCTAAAATCAATATTTGGCGGATATTACTATGTTACACCTTACGACGGGTGAATAGATCCTTTAAACCCGACGGTCGTCGTTATCATCATCATCATCATCATCATCATCATCATCATCATCATCATCATCATCATCATCATCATCATCATCATCATCGTCGTCGTCGTCGTTGTGAACCCAAGTCCCCTTTGCTCGTTGATAAACACACGCCGTCACTTGTTATCCAGTTTATCACATATTAATTTAAAGCGACAGACAGTCGCAAACAACATCAGCAGGAGAGGGTTTACTTGTACACTCGCGAGAGAGAGAAACAAATTGATGTAGATAGACCGACAGATAGCACTTAGTAGAGTTCAATATTCTATCAGACAGCTCTGACAGTCGGACCGAACAGTCTCGCTGGTAACATTCTCATTTGTATATGTTTTGTATTACTGTTCTTTGTTAATATATTTTACTCAATTCCTCTATTGTGCCTTTATTTTTCGTCCCTTACTAGAACAACTTTGCGACGAGGACCCATAAAGCCCTTGAGGACTCAAAAAGGACTGAGTGGAAATTGTCACTATTCATTCAACATCATACGCACGAGATTCTATTTTCGTAATACTTTGTTTCAATCAACAGTACTTGGCAATCCAGAACAGGATATCAAACGAAAAAAAGTGTAACTAACACTGAACTTGAACGTCTGTAAATTTTTATGTTACGCCTTATCGATGGGCTGCATATAATTCTTTTACACACGCAAGTAGATCTTCTTGTCCTCGTCTCCATCATCGTCGTTGTGACCCCATGTCCTTTTCGCCTGTTTATGAATTCACGCCGACACTTGTTGTTCAGTTCATAACAAGTTTATAAAAAAAACAAACAATCAAAGAAAACATCAGGAGACAGCTTACCTGTACACGCGCACGCGAGAGATCGATCGATCGATAGGAATCTAACTACATCAGACAACTTTTCGCTCGTTGTTTCAATTTCGGGGACAGCGCGCAACCACACCATTCCTTGTTGTAATCACGCTAGCTAAGAGAGATAAATAGTGCGTCACTCGTAAATAACGTGGTTTGTAGAACTATCGCCTCCCAATGACATTTTACGTGTAAGATTTGTCAGGCCAACACATCTATGTAACAATATTTACGACATACCCTACGAAGAATGTTAAATAAATAGGCAAATGAGTCTTATAGCATGGTTTGAGACATATGAAAACAAGACGTATCACTTTAGGGTCAAAAGACACAGCAACCCCCCTCCTCCTTGCTTTTATATATATACTAAGGTGTCACCACTTATCAAGAAAAATGATACTCGGGGATAAAGCTTAATCGCATAAATATATAGTTGAATGATGATTAATATTATAAGTCGATGCATGTTTTTTACAGAAAATCTACGTACCCAATTCGATGCATGTTTTTTACAGAATTCTACATACCTAATTCGATGCATGATTTTTAGAGAAATTCTACGTACCTAATTCGATGCATGTTTTTTACAGCAAAATCTACGTACCTAATTCGATGCATGTTTTTTATAGAAATTCTACGTACCTGACTTGATCTAACTTGTTCTTGAATCACGTGCTTTTATCTGATTTGCAAAAAAGCCCCTACCGACTAATAATGGAGGCGAAACGTATTCCTCGATGTCCCTGACTCTCACAAAAACAAATATAATTGGTTAAATTAAAATTCATGACAACATTTCTATTTGTTGTTGTGAGACAACTGTATACATAAAGATATTCAACCGGAAGTAGGATAGTTTTGCTAGTGAGCTTTTATGATTTTAAACTTTCATTTTAAATGAGGATTAATGCATTTAAAATTACACAATAATTATACTTTCATTAACTCAATAATTGAATAATAATAATTATGAATAAATGTATTAATTTATACGTAATAATACATTTATTAATACATTTAATATATAACTTCAGAAAGATATTTAAAGTAAGCAGAATATTTTCCAACCGGAAGTAGCATTGTTTGGTTATGAGCTTTCATCATTTTAAACTTTCATTTAAAAATATGAAAATGTTACATCAATTTTATCCTACATATTATTTTTTCTACTCTCAAATCAAAGAAAACACTTAAGACAACTGTGTTATTAAATAGAAAACTGCGGTTTTCGTTTTATTATTTTGACTTATAAATTCTCGAATTATTTAAGAATAGACAAGAACAAAGAGAATACTGAATTTTAACTTCTATTCTGCTGCTAGGATGTATTCCCTTATGAACACATTTATTTAAAGTTGTTCTCATTCAGAAAGATGGAAATTGAAAAAAATCATGTCTATTTTTCATTCAGATATTGATTCATTTGATTCGCCGAGGCATAAGAAAAAACATTTTTTTTGTAAATACCAATAAATAAATAATACAAATTTCACATAAAAAATAGAATAGAAATAAAGTAGACAGAGAAAAATAACAAGAATCAGGTAAGAGTTTTATGTAAAAAAATATCGACTTCATGATGAACAGAGAAAAAATGGACGACGGTAACTCTGCATCGCACTTAACAAAAAGGTCAAGATATAAAATACAGTCTATATAAATATATGATGCTTAGATATTATTTATGACATTCAACACACTAAGTAAAGCCATTATTATATATTGTACTTACTGAGTAAGATAACAAAAACGTCAACCGTCACAGTTAGAGATAATTTTTGTAGATTCATGAAATTTCTTGCGAATGGAAACAGTTGGCAAATTATAAAAGTTTACAAATTTTGATCATTTACAGATTATCATATGGATTTTGTAATCAAAAAGAAAGTTAAAGTAAAGAAAAACAAATTAGAAATTCGCCATTAGTGACTTAGTTGGATTTTCAAGTGTGCGCGATAACTAGTGGGCGTATTAGCTAGTACATATGCGACCGATTAAGTTATGCGACAGAAAATGGTATACGTAAGAGGGTGACAAAGGTAAACGACTGTTGGGAATCCAGAATCGTGAAAACGGACACCTATTATACAAGTAGAGGTAAGTGATGACATATATACGAACGGTAGGATATTCTGGGAGGAGGACTTCCATAGTTTTGATACAAGCTATTACAAGACAAGGCGTGTAATATTAATTTATAATTTTGTAATCTCAAAAGGTTTTCGCCTGATAGATGCTCCATATCTTTGTGTTGATATAGACCACCAGTATAAGACGGTGACAGTTTGATGTAATTAACGAACTATGAAACAATTACTTGTAAAGTAAAAGTTGTTTCCGACTCAATACACCTAATATGAAACAATTACTTGTAAAGTAAAAGTTGTTTGCGACTCAATACACCTAATAGTTCTCGAAGCATTAATTGCTGATTTTTATAAGTAACTATATAGGTTCACCAAAGTTCTTTATTCAAAATACTTGAAAATAAACTTTAGAATAATAAATATTTCATTATTGTAAACACGAAACACACACTTTCTCGTTTATTGATGGGATAGATACACATTAACATTTTAGTAATATTTGGTAATATAAATGTACTTATCTTTTCAAACATGACCGTAAAAAGAAAAAAAAAGAAAAGAAAGATACATCAATGTTCTCGAATTATAGTGGTGAATGACTTATTTTCATAACCAATGAAAACCCATCAGACAGAACTATTACTTATATTAAAATTCAAATAATTGTTGAATTTAAAAAAATGATAACAAAGTATGGTTTAAAATAATAAATATTTACTTTATTGTAAACACCAAACAACCACTTTCTTGGTACACTGGGAACTGTGCAAAGAAGTGAATTTTGAATACGCAAACAAATGTTACAAACACAAACCAAAAACAGTACTGGAAAACGAAAAACACAAAATCCTCTGGGATATGGATGTGAAAACAAACAATCTCATACAAGTAAGGATACCTATGTTATAATTATCGACACGAAGGAAAACTCTTGCAAAATTGTAGACTTCGCCGTACAAGCAGACGGCAGAATAAAGACGAAAGAAACGGAAAAACGAAACAAATACACGAAACAAGCCAGAGAACTGAAAGGAATATGGAGCATGAAGAAAGTCAGTATAATACCAATAATCGTAGGAACACTAGGAACAAAAAAAAACTGGAGAAAAGACTGGGAGAAATTGGAATCAAAGTGATCATTGAAACGATGCAAAGGACGGCAATGATCAAAACATCTGCAATTTTAAGAAAAATCCTCGAATGCAGAATCCAACCTGCATAAGCTACGAAGGGCAACCAGTCACACGGAATTTACAACAGCAAGAAAGCAAAACAACACAGAGAACACCAAATCACTAACCAAGTAACATTAACGGCAAGAAACATCACTTCATAAGCCCCTCCCCCCCAAAAAAATTAAGCCGGCTCAGCTAACACCACACAAAAATGAACCAATGAACAGAAATTGCACGAAACACCATAATCACTCCTCCCCAACTTTCCCCTTCCCTTTCCGTCTCCCCCTAGTAAAGATGGTGCCGGCCTAGGCTGACACCACACAAAATATTTGTAGAGGTTCAAGGAGGATGAGAAGACTGAGGAGGGACAGCACAAACCAGACCTCCACTGGAAGAGTGCGGAGAGTGCTGGGACCTTGGGGAAACTTATTACAACCCAAATCCCAGAGGAGACCAATGGTCGTTATCAGCGAGAAATCAATGGTAAGTGGATGTTGCAATAAAACAAGGTTATTTGCGGTGGTTATCGAAAAGAGGTGGAGAGTATGGGAAATTTAGGTAGGCTTGTTGTCACTCAGACTCCAGGGAATACCACCGGTTGTTGTCGGTGAGCAATAACCGACGATGACCTGTGTGAGAACTCCTAGTGACTACAGATAATGATAATAATAATAATGATAATAATAATAATAATAATAATAATAATAATAATAATAATAATAATAATAATAATAATAATACAATAATAATAATCCATAAATATCATAGTAACAATTTAATACTTTTACTTTAATACGTTAATATATATATATATATATATATATATATATATATATATATATATGTGTGTGTGTGTGTGTGTGTGTGTGTGTGTGTGTGTTGAAGTCTTGGCATCAACTTTCAACTATTTACTTCCTCGCAAAAGCAATGGCATATTTCTAACAAGCGGCTTATTCGGTTTGATTTAGTCACAGTTTGCATCTATTATTAAGGTTTTGGGAGGGCATTAATGTGACATGGCTGCTCTTGTCAAAATCTAAATCTCTTCAATGCACATGAAGTTGAAACAGTAAACATTGGAGATGAAATAAGAAAGATTGCTCACATTTCTCGACCATCTGAATATTTTAAAGCTGTTAAAAAGGACATAAAATCCACGCAATCTGCTGTAACGTTCTGAACGTTACAGCCATCTGAACATTTGCTGTAACGTTTATTTTTCTTTCGTCTTCATCTATTCCTTTCCTTGCGTTTAAATATGATATTACAAGTTCAGATATATATTTGTGTAAGTACACTAATTAAGCGATCATTATGAATTGTAAAGGTAAATTCTAGACGTAGCAAGTGAGGGATACATATTGTTTACTAAAGTGTTATGCAAAAGGGACAAAAGAAGACAAAACGCAACCTTGAAAATTTATGTATGAAAAACTAATGGACATTTTTTGGTACTTGTCCAGATATTGACCCTAATTTCCGTGACTGCCCGGCAGCTGCAAGCCGACAGCTAACGGAAGCGTCCGAGACCTGCCGAGTCGGCAGACGACAACAATGTAAGACGATGAATATACGTAAAGAAAAAGAAATGCGTATATTTTTATACAAAAAATGAAATAAATGAACAAACCCATAGCTGAATGACTAAACTTTTTTTTAATTATTATTTTTCAACGATTTTTTAAAAACTTTTTGTAGAAACGCTAACTTTTTAAAAACTTTTTTAAACCATTTTATTTTAACTAAAATAAACTGTTTTTTTAAACTTTAAAACGCGAAAATAATAGAAACTGTTGTTTTTTTTAACTTTTCGAAACCATTTTTTAACTTTTAAACTCTAAAATAATAAAAACTGTTTTTTAAAAACTTTTTAAAACCATTTTTCTGGTAACTTTCTTTTTTTTGCAATTACTCATTGTTTTTGTTTCATTATTTTAGCTTTTTTTGGAAGGTTTTTTTTTCTTTACATTAAGCATTTTTTTCCTTCATTAGATTCTTTTCCTAAAGGGGTAAGGGCTTGTTTTTTTTTTTGAGGACAATTTTGGAACCATACAAAAATAATGACGGGGAAGTAGCAAGTTAATCCAGCATTCGTTTTGACACACCTCACATAAGTTTTCTGTTTCATGCCTTTTCCTAATCTCTCGTTTCCTCTTTGCCTCTCTCTTTCTCTTTTTCTATTTCTATCTCAGGCCGAGGATTTGAAATTAATTGTTAAAGAAAAATGAAATATACATGCATCATCGCTCGCTGATGTTTATACATTTTTATCCCACTGTAAATTTTAATTGAAACCTACTTTTACGTCTATGTCACACAATGATATGAGTTTTACTGGGAGGTCCGCGGGCCGGATTGCTATAATAAAGCATAGCAGGGTGGCCGCCCCTGATCTATAGTATTACCTAACCACATGCAACATTACATTAATCTATCCGACAACGAACTTACAGAACTCCAAATGAATTCCTAAATCTGGAACCTTACTGCAACTTTTTAAATCGATTCAACCAGCATCAACACCAAAAGAAAAAATAGAATTATTACATGAAAACATTACTAAACTAAAAATAGAACCTACAATTACAGCACATCCCGACTTACGTGATCTCCTATAAAAAAACATCAATCCAATTCATTATTAACTCCCAATCCTAAAAAGCCGCTAATAAACCCCGCAACAATCCTAATACCATTATAACAAAATATTTGCTGCTTTTTGACATTCCCTTTTTTTTCGTAAGCTTTTTTAGTAATTATTTTCGTCACCTGAAGATGATTTGACGAAGAATCCGGAACGTTTGTGATACATATCGAGTATACAGTTTTTTTTAAAAATTTACACAAAAAAAATCTCTTGAAAAATAAAAAAAAGTATAATCAAGCGGATAAATTCTGTTACTTTTAACAATGTTTGCTTATATATATGCTTATATATATATATATATATATATATATATATATATATATATATATATATATATATATATATATTATTAATTACCTACAGACATCGGGTGTTCATGCTAACGCAATCTTCAGTGCAGGAAGTTTATTCTCGACGGTCAGCGGGCTCGAACTCCGATCATAAATCGCCACTGATTCGTAGTCAATTTACTAATCAAAATTACTAGGAGAGTACCACAGCAGAGTGCTCGATTATTAAGAAACATTAAAAAATAAGAATGGAATATTTATTTATATATGTATTAGAGAATTGCAATATCGTTACGACCTCGCAGAGTCGCCATTCTCAACCGCACCAGACCACAACGGAGGCTGAGGAGAGTCCATAAAGAGCGGTCACGTGCTGTTTCCTCTTGTTTGATTAGAAACTGACGGTACCGATCTGTTTCTGATCTTCTGTGATACGTATATATATATATATATATACATATATGTGTGTGCGTGTACGTGCCATTGTGCGTGTTTATTATGTAGATTTTGTATGCGTCTTAATATGTTGCATATTTTCACTTGTAAGTATTCGTAAGGATTTGCATGCATAATATATGATAACGTGTAATTAGGCGAGTTCTTGACTTGAATGATTACACAGAATCTCACTTCTATTATTTTTCAAATTCATTCAAGTCTGACGAAAATGAATGCTATAACAGCAGAAGAGAAGCGTGTAATGGCCATGTTGAAGAGAAGCGTGTAATGGCGATGTTGAAGAGAAGCGTGTAATGGCGATGTTGAAGACAATTTAAGATTTTCTTTCAGTTGCCTTCATTTATGCGAACCTCATTCTTGTAGGAAAGTGACAACGATGTTTTCGGCACAATAATAAGAGAGATTTCATTGAGCATTATGGCAGTATCGTCAAGATTCTTGAACTTCTAGCTAGGATCAAAGTGTAGTGTCTGTTCTGAGACTCACCTTCATCTTTTCTGTAAAATCAGATCGAGTCGAAACTGATTTCTCATTGTATAAAAAAGAATCTTGTTTTGAATTTGATCGTTGATTTAATTACTGTTTGTATTTACCCTAAATTCAGACTTGCAGTTTCTTGGCCTTTTAAATTGACATTGTAATTTTATATCTGTTGCAAATAAATATTTTTTGATACTACATCTTTCTGTCCTCGGTCAGTGAAAGAAGAAACTTTTCTAGACTGAAGCAATTTTAATTGTTGTCCCAATCCAGAGTGTTCCTTCCCCAAACACTAAACATTCTAATATTTGTATCCGCAAATCTTTATTGTGTTTTACTTTATGATGTAGTTAAAAATAAAATTAAAAAACTTCCAAGGTTCGTGGACATTAAAAATAAAAATGGCTTGATAGAATATTAATTTTTAAAAATTTTATGTTACTTGGTCATTACTTTAAATACTTCAAACAAATTGTTTAAATAATACATGTTCTATTGCTGTAAACATTGACTAAACACTTTTGCATTTATTCACAGAGTTAATCATAAACACATTAGTTATTTTGATGAAAAAAATGACAATGTTTTGTGTATGGCCTCAAAGAAAAAAACCCAGAAAAAATGGAAACACAAAAGAACAAAATGTTGGTGCATAAACAACTGCCATCATAAAAAACACAAAAGAAAAATAAACCCATTTTGAAATTCTGTTGGTTATTTGGGTTGACCTTCCCTCAAATACACGCCTAATTGAATATTATTTTAAAATGGTTATTGTATTAATTCTTATTATAGACTGACACCAAAAATGCCAGCCATGGAATTGTTAATAAAATTTACAATATTTTTTGCAATGTACAAACAAACTTCAGGCTATACTTGACTTTTTACCCAGGTTTCATTCATGAATGTCCAACAGTTGTTGTCTTATTAGCGTTCAATAATATGCGAAAATAATTTGATGATCGTCTCATCAGTATAGGGTGTGATCCTCAATGGCTTCACACTCACCGGACAATAATCACCCATACCTTTTTAGGTTATCTAAAAGATAGTGTACATCAAAATAAACCCCGAACTATACCTGACCTGAATCAAATCAATAATACCAAAATATAACATTGACATTTTACCTATATCTTTTGTGTAATTAAGGCTTCCCACCTTTCCTTATTAAATTAGCGTCTAAGTAAATCGCATAGATACGCGTGTATTTTAATTCGGTTGGTCGATTCTGTCGTCTGCATCAGTAAATCTTTAGCAAACCCGCAGGACAGTTTATTCATTACGGAATTAATGTCATAGTGATTAAATTGATTGAGAGAAGGAAACGAACGGTATTTGTTAATCGATAAAAGAGAACTTCCTTATCAATTTCCTGCAATATTGGCAGATTAATGTTTCCATTATTTATCGGCTACGGAGAGCATCGATGATTACCGAAATTGCAATGATTTTTTTAAAAAATTGTGAAATGTTAGCGATTTTCATCGATAGCGGCCATTTTGTTTTCGATCTAATTGTTTCCATACTCTTTTCAGGATTAAAACACAAAACGAAGCAAAACACAGAACTAAAACATAGCACATTTTATAATGAAAATATAATTTATATTAGTTTTAATATTTAAATAAAGTTATTAATCATAAAATGATTAATTAAATTTAGGTCGTTTTGAAAACTGCCTTTTGTGGTTATTTAATGCCGGGATGCATTACCTGTTGTATAATATTTAATGTATACGATTACCTGTTGTATAATATTAAATGTATACGATTACCTGTTGTATAATATTTAATGTATACGATTACCTGTTGTATAATATTTAATGTAAACGATTACCTGTTGTATAATAGTTAATGTATACGATTACCTGTTGTATAATATTAAATGTATACGATTACCTGTTGTATAATATTTAATGTATACGATAACCTGTTGTATAATATTAAATGTATACGATTACCTGTTGTATAATATTTAATGTAAACGATTACCTGTTGTATAATATTTAATGTAAACGATTACCTGTTGTATAATAGTTAATGTATACGATTACCTGTTGTATAATATTAAATGTATACGATTACCTGTTGTATAATATTTAATGTATACGATTACCTGTTGTATAATATTTAATGTAAACGATTACCTGTTGTATAATAGTTAATGTATACGATTACCTGTTGTATAATATTAAATGTATACGATTACCTGTTGTATAATATTTAATGTATACGATTACCTGTTGTATAATATTAAATGTATACGATTACCTGTTGTATAATATTTAATGTATACGATTACCTGTTGTATAATATTTAATGTAAACGATTACCTGTTGTATAATAGTTAATGTATACGATTACCTGTTGTATAATATTTAATGTAAACGATTACCTGTTGTATAATATTTAATGTATACGATTACCTGTTGTATAATATTTAATGTATACGATTACCTGTTGTATAATATTTAATGTATACGATTACCTGTTGTATAATATTAAATGTATACGATTACCTGTTGTATAATATTTAATGTATACGATTACCTGTTGTATAATATTTAATGTATACGATTACCTGTTGTATAATATTTAATGTATACGATTACCTGTTGTATAATATTAAATGTATACGATTACCTGTTGTATAATATTTAATGTATACGATTACCTGTTGTATAATATTTAATGTATACGATTACCTGTTGTATAATATTTAATGTATACAATTACCTGTTGTATAATATTTAATGTATACGATTACCTGTTGTATAATATTTAATGTAAACGATTACCTGTTGTATAATAGTTAATGTATACGATTACCTGTTGTATAATATTTAATGTATACGATTACCTGTTGTATAATATTTAATGTATACGATTACCTGTTGTATAATATTTAATGTATACGATTACCTGTTGTATAATATTTAATGTATACGATTACCTGTTGTATAATATTTAATGTATACGATTACCTGTTGTATAATATTTAATGTATACGATTACCTGTTGTATAATATTTCATGTATACGATTACCTGTTGTATAATATTTAATGTATACGATTACCTGTTGTATAATATTTAATGTATACGATTACCTGTTGTATAATATTTAATGTAAACGATTACCTGTTGTATAATAGTTAATGTATACGATTACCTGTTGTATAATAGTTAATGTATACGATTACCTGTTGTATAATATTTAATGTATACGATTACCTGTTGTATAATATTTAATGTATACGATTACCTGTTGTATAATATTTAATGTATACGATTACCTGTTGTATAATATTTAATGTAAATGATTGCCTGTTGTATAATAGTTAATGTATACGATTACCTGTTGTATAATATTTAATGTATACGATTACCTGTTGTATATATTTAATGTATACGATTACCTGTTGTATAATATTTAATGTATACGATTACCTGTTGTATAATATTTAATGTATACGATTACCTGTTGTATAATATTTAATGTATACGATTACCTGTTGTATAATATTTAATGTATACGATTACCTGTTGTATAATATTTAATGTATACGATTACCTGTTGTATAATATTTAATGTATACGATTACCTGTTGTATAATATTTAATGTAAACGATTACCTGTTGTATAATAGTTAATGTATACGATTACCTGTTGTATAATATTTAATGTATACGATTACCTGTTGTATAATATTTAATGTATGCGATTACCTGTTGTATAATATTTAATGTATACGATTACCTGTTGTATAATGTTTAATGTATACGATTACCTGTTGTATAATATTTAATGTATACGATTACCTGTTGTATAATATTTAATGTATACGATTACCTGTTGTATAATGTTTAATGTATACGATTACCTGTTGTATAATATTTAATGTATACCATTACCTGTTGTATAATATTTAATGTATACGATTACCTGTTGTATAATATTTAATGTATACGATTACCTGTTGTATAATATTTAATGTATACGATTACCTGTTGTATAATATTTAATGTATACGATTACCTGTTGTATAATATTTAATGTATACGATTACCTGTTGTATAATATTTAATGTATACGATTACCTGTTGTATAATATTTAATGTATACGATTACCTGTTGTATAATATTTAATGTATACGATTACCTGTTGTATAATGTTTAATGTATACGATTACCTGTTGTATAATATTTAATGTATACGATTACCTGTTGTATAATATTTAATGTATACGATTACCTGTTGTATAATATTTAATGTATACGATTACCTGTTGTATAATATTTAATGTATACGATTAATTAAATGTAAGTTGCTTTTTTACTCATAGCTGGAGAAATTACGAATACATAGTATTCATAATAGTATTATTTTGTAAATGACTAAAATATGTGGCGACGATATCCATGGACCGATCACACCCTTCACAGTGTTGGATTCATAACGTTTTTGTTTGTAAGCTATTTTTAATAAATTCAGGTAAAATAGGATCAAATACTATTTAAATGAACTCAATGTTTGATCTATAAAAGGTTTATTCTTATCGGAATTAATTTTTAATTTATATTAAACTAACAGGCTTCCCTGTGTTGCCCAGGTAATAAAAGACAATCTTATGTAACGTGTATGTTTAGTTTATAAAAAATCACTCCTCTCTCCAAACCGGTAATCTGTCTAACTCTGGACTCGTGGGGGGTGGGGGATAAGAAATTATTACAAAGTTTTATTACATCTGGAAAGTCAAATGAAAATAAAACGAATTTATTTTTAACTTTACCTTCGTGTAAAGGCAGCATATTTACTTCGGATTAAATTCTGTAGAAACACAATTTGTCTGTTACTTTGGATTGGGTTTGCCGTTAAAAACGTTTTCTGATTTAAAGTAAAGCAATATTTGTTGAGAAGATTATGTGTAGTATTCCCTACTAAAAAATAAAATGAAATATTATAAAAAGCGTTTTCCACGAATGAAATTGTAAACAAATTAATATTAATTTGCTCTGTTCACACATTATGGTTAATGTAAACAAAGCGAAATTTAATAATAAAAAAAGACGCAAATCGTGTGCAGGCATGATTGAAAAACATATTAGTGTGACCCCCCCCCCCCAACATACACACCATGACAAACATTTTATATAATTGGTTGTACGTGTATGTTTATTTTTTGAAAATCACTGCACCTGTCTAACTCTGCCCTCGCGGAAAAGCAAGTAAAACTTTGATTTAAGATTGCCCTAGTCTAGAAAGATTTCTCATTTACTGGCCTTGATTCGTTACGTAAAATGCAGCAACATTATTTTCAGTCGCAAGTTTGAAGTGTCGGTGAGTGCTGGTATTTTGTTTATGCAATAAAGAAATGTCACTATGTATTTTGCTTGTAAACGTCTGGTGTGATGTCTACACATGTGTTGGATGTTCAGTTAAAAAAACGATTTATTTGTCACGCCTATGACAAATTTTGTGTCAGTTCTACATCAAGGAATTAATATTTTTTTCTAATTTTCGATATTATACACCGAAAGATCGCCGATTTAGAAAATATCAACTTGATGAGTGTTTGTTGCGTATTGTTAAGTGTTATCTAGATATACAAACCCACGAACAAACACACAGACAGACAACGGCCGTTCATATAAGAGAAGATCAATCATGTTATTTATATCATCAAAAATAAAACGTTGACACGTGGCAGAAACATGAAGGGAGGGAACGAAGTTTGACTAGTGTAAAAAGCCGAAACTTGTGCCGTATCATTTACAGTGGTTATTCGAAACTACAATGTGAGCAGCCCGAGAAACTTAACAATCTGATACAGAACAACATTTTAACGATGTGTTACGGCCAAAAAAACTTTACAATGTGAGAAGGTCAAACAACTTAACGATGTGATACGCTCAAAAATGTTAACGATGTGATACGGACAAAAAGTTAACAATGTGATACGGCCAAAAAACTTAACGATGTGATACGGTCAAAAATGTTAACGATGTGATACGGCCAAAAAGTTTACGATGTGATACGGCCAAAAAAGTTAATGTGATACGGCCAAAAACTTAACAATGTGAGAATGTCAAACAACTTCGGAATGTGATGCGGCAAAATACTTAACAATGTGGTATAACAAAAACATAACAATGTGATACGGCAAATACAACCTAAACAATGTGAAACGGCAAAAACCTCAAAAATGTGATACGGTAAAACAACTTTACAACGTGCTACGTTAAAATACTTAATCATGTGATATGACAAAAAAGATTAACAATGTGAGACGGCAACACAATTAACAATGTAATACGGTAAAAAGCAACAAAATAAGAAACAGAATGATTGACTGTTTTTTAAAGTTGAACCGAGAATGTATTTCTGTGTTTCGCTAATTAATGTGGTCGTGCGGTGTCACATATTATGCCCGACCTGTGTCTCTTCTTCTTTTTACTCGCAGACCCAGCTTATAACCTGCACAGCTGCGTGGGTATACAACGATCAATTCTTCTAATCGTGGACGATTAAAGCGGATAAACCCACAAAAGGTGTCCCTAGGCAATACACGGAATTTTTTTCTCGAACCTTTTAAGTCATTCAAAACAAAATTCTGGTCACTTCAGGTCTTCCAGAAATAATAATTTTATTCAATTTGTGTTTGATATTTTACTTTTACGGTTCTGCTGTGAAAGTCTTGATGTGAATAAAAATTTTTTTTTTTACAGCACTGCTTATCAAGGCTAAAGTCCACTCGAGGATAAGAGTTAAGACAGACGAATCCAAGTTGTCTAGGTTGCTATGAGTCCCGCTAATAAGGAGTGTGTGGATGTGGCGAAAAAACTCATCTGTAATACCGAAAGAGTGTTTTTTTGTTTTTATTTCGGTCCATGATTCCTGCTCGCAGTATTGAAATGTCGCCTTCCGTCTTGAATCATTCCGTGTCGGCTTGCTACAGTGGACGGCCATAATAATTCTTCCAGCAGTTTAGGTTGTCGCTTGTTGTCTTGAATCACTAAGAGTCGGCTTGTCGCATTGAATGAGGATGATATTGGCTTTTGTACTGTTACTCTCTATGCACCGATCGAACTGCTGCTGCTGCTGCCTGACCGTGTTGATACTCGTGGTGCTGCTGCTGATAGCATTCGTCGTGGGTCTTCATGTCGTAAGACCAATCATTTTAGGATCACACGGGACTGTTTCGAAAAACCCGACAATAAGAATTTCAAATGGAAGAATAATTAACAGCTTAATATCATGAAATTTCCTGAAGTGAAGAAACCAGCTTACATTAGATTATTACATTGGCCAAATACACAGACATTGAAATAAAATGCCAAACGCAACTAGAGGTTAAATGAAGTATACCAAGACAGATCCCGTTAAATAAAATTACTTGGTAAAATAGAAAAGAGCATAAAACCTGCACCCCCGAAGAAAACAAACAAAGAACAAACAAACACTGATTGGTGCCATAGAAAGTGAAACAAACATTTAATCTTAAATCTACTCTAAACACTTTGGCATTGCTGATTACCTCCCACTCTACCGTAAAGACTCTGACAAACATATGCACAGGCTAGCAGTTTATGTTCGGAACACCCTCTCCTTGACTAGAGAACATAGGTTAGAATCAGATGACCAAGGCTACATGTGCTTTCGATTTACTTTACATCACAGCGTTAGTTAATGGTTTTTTTATACTGTTCACCTTGGACTGTACCCTGATTGACGCTGTGTCTGATAGATAGAAGACTCTCACTCAACTCGAATGCCCAAATACATGTATTTGGAGATTTTAACGCACACCATCGTGACTGGCTGGAATTCGCAGCCGGTAACTCTACGTTTATTTTCTCCTTAGCTCCCTCCCTCTCACAGGCTGTCACTTTCCCAACCTGATCGTGCGAATCAGCAAGCTTCCCTTCTCAACCTGTTCTTGACGTCACTACCCGACGCTTGAGTGGCAAATACGCATCGCCCGCTCGGAAATGATGTGGTAATGATTTATATCACTTTGTAAACACGTCCTAAAGCTGATGAGCCGTTGCTCAAAACGATGAGGAACAACGAGCAGACTGATTTTGAATCCCTCACAGATCACATTTGCGATGCCCCAGAGATTGAAACCTTCTCACTCCCTGCTGACTAGTGTGCAAATGAGTTAACCGAATAGGTCAAAGCTAGCATGGAAACATATGTCCCCATGCGAAAATTCTTCAGCAAATCCCACTCTCCTCAATGGTTCACCTTGGAATGCGCAGCTGCTATTGCTAAGAGGCAGCAGGCATTCCGAGAATTCGGCCGCCATAAGTCTGATACTAAGAGACAGCAATTTATAGTCAGGAAATAATTGTAAAGTAATGATATGTAAATCAAAAAGAAGGTATACAGAGATAACCAGAAAACGCATTTAGTCACAGAAACTGAACGCATATATCACACACTTAAGAAGGCAGGTAAAGCCTATGGCGGTAGCGTTTGATATGTCCAATGCATCTGTCATGAAAGTTTTCTTCTAAAAATTCACTCGCATAGTATTACTGGACACATATTTTATATAATTAAATCCTTCCTAACCAAAAGAAAAAATCAGGCTATCGTCAATTGCCGTTCATCTAATCAACATTATATAAATGGTGGTGTACTCCAAGGAACCATTCTTCAACCTCTACTGTTCCTGATTTTAATAAACGATCTCCCTCATGTAATTGAGACTGAGATAGGTATATTTGCTGACAACACCACGCTCTATTCTCGTCATGTGGGCAAAACACATGCGCACATATCCGAGGCAATGGCTGAATCCTTAGAAAATGACCTCGAGGCTGTAGTGGATTGGGGTCATAAACTTGTAATGTCGCAAAGACAAATCTCCTTTCATTCAATAATTACAAGTACTCTCTTCGACCACCGATTGTCATGGCAAATAACAGCCTACCTGAGAATTCAACATTTAAACTCCTCGGCCTAACCTTCACAGGTAACATGAATTGGAACAAATACATTGAAACATTGCTTAGGCTGATGCAAATAAGGTGAGCTTCCTCTACCGTGCTTGTAAACTTCTCACACTTGACATTATCCTATATCTCGACAAAGCCACCACCCGCCCATGCATGAAGTATTGTTGCCACATTGGGCTGGTGCATCATTCACTTGTCTCTCCTTCCTTGACAAGGTCCAAAAAAGAGTCGCCAACTTAATAGGTCCCTCACTATCCACAAAGCTCCAGCCCCTGTCCCATCGCCGCAATGTTGCATCCTTGTGCTTGTTTTACAAGTACTTTAATGGATTGTGCTCCGATGAGCTTATCACACTAGTTCCCATCGACGTAAATTCACTTAATCAAGCCGACACTCAGCCAAATCCCATTCATTCACTGTGAAGGTCTTAAGATGCCGAAAAGCTTTCTACTCCAATAGCTTCTTTCCTCGTACTGCCGGCCTCTGAAACTCTTTCCCTGCTCCCTGTTTCCCCGACTGTATAGACATGTAGAAATTCACAACTAATGTAGACAGACATCGCGCTGCACAACTGCCAACTGATGATGACCCCTAAAACCTACACCCTATTATTCAGTAACCCTTTACGTCTACAGTGGCGGCCCGCCTTGTTTGGGGTGAACTATGTTAAAAAAAAGTGGCTACGAAGAAGACGTCAAGGCCGAGATTTTTAAACCATCTCTGAGACGGTGATTTAGATACGGCACGGTTAGAGTAAGACGCTAAATCTGGCTTATAATTTTCTATTTATATTTACTCCCTAGGAGTTCTCACATGCGTCATTACCAATGCTCTCTCACTGTCACTTTTTATTTACGCACGAGAAGTTTCGCACGAGGAGTTATTAGTGGCACCAGAACGTGTTGCTCCATGGAGTCTGAGTGACAACACAGATCTTCAACACCCTCCGCCTTTTCAGTAACCGTTAAAAATCACTTGCCCTTCTCGCAACAGTCGTTTACCGTTGATTCGGCGCTGATAACGACTGTTGATTTTCTCTGGAATTTGAATGACAGTAATCTCTTCAAGATTCCAGTACCGCCCGCTTTTCCAGTGGAGGTTCTTCTTTTTATTCTCTTTAATCATTTACGGCCATTTTATGTGGTATTAATTCAGGGAGAGTCAGATTATGTGATGTTTGCAGTTTTCAGTCACCATCAATTCGTGTAATGTAATTTCTAAATGTTTATTCTATTTCTATTTCAACATTTTTCTTATTCGTTGGTGATGTGAGTTGGCTTCCTTATTATTATTATTATTATTATTATTATTATTATTATTATTATTAATATTATTATTATTATTATTATTATTATTATTATTATTATTATTATTATTATTATTATTATTATTATTATTATTATTATTATTATTATTATTATTATTATTATTATTATTATTATTATTATTATTATTATTATTATTATTATTATTATTATTATTATTATTATTATTATTATTATTATTATTATTATTATTATTATTATTATTATTATTATTATTATTATTATTATTATTATTATTATTATTATTATTATTATTATTATTATTATTATTATTATTATTATTATTATTATTATTATTATTATTATTATTATTATTATTATTATTATTATTATTATTATTATTATTATTATTATTATTATTATTATTATTATTATTATTATTATTATTATTATTATTATTATTATTATTATTATTATTATTATTATTATTATTATTATTATTATTATTATTATTATTATTATTATTATTATTATTATTATTATTATTATTATTATTATTATTATTATTATTATTATTATTATTATTATTATTATTATTATTATTATTATTATTATTATTAT
>OY744539.1:88902539-88905039 GCA_963556195.1 Sepiola atlantica | reverse complement strand
CTTTCTGAGTATGTAGTTGAGTGGCATCATGGCTATTATAAACAGTAGTGGTGATAGAGAGTCTCCTTGAAAAATGCCTCTCTGTATTTTTATCTCAGACAGGTATTGTCCTCCGGCTGTCAGTTTTAGTCTCCATGTTTCCATTGCTTTCTGGATGAGATTAATAATCCTGTTTGGTATCTTGTATATTTTTAAGCATTCAATTATCCATGTTTGGGGGATTCTGTCGTAGGCTTTCTTGTAGTCAATCCATGCCATGGTTATGTTCTTTTGTCTGCTCTTCACCTCCTTCAGAGTCTTTTGATCAATGTATAGTAGATCATGTGCACCTCTTTGTCCTTTCCGGCATCCTTTTTGTTCCTCGGGGAGCAGTCCACGTTTGTCCAGGGATTGGTAGATTTGTTCTCTCAGTTGTGCTGTGAGAATTTTCCACATTATTGGTAAACATGTTATCGGTCTGTAGTTGCTGGGGGTTGTTCCCTTTTTGGGGTCTTTTTGTATTAGTGTTGTTCTTCCTTCCGTCATCCATTCTGGTATGTCTGTTTTGCGGATACATCCGCTCAGTTTCTGCGCTATTCTTTCATGCAGGGTCGTGAATTTTTTAAACCAGTATGCATGTATTCCATCGTGGCCTGGTGCTCTCCAGTTTGCCATTTTTCTTAGGGTTTTCTTGATCGTTTCTTTGTTGATTTCTGTTTCGGTTCCTTCTTCGATTTCTTGCAGTTCATCTTTCATGTTTTTCAACCATTGGGCATTCTTGTTGTGCTTTTTTGGTTCTTCCCATATCTTGCTCCAGAATTGTTTTGTTTCTGTTGGGTTCGGTTGCTCTGTCGTTGTTTTTTCTCCATTTACGTTTTTGTAAAACTAGCTTTCATTGTTTTCAAAGGTCCTGTTCTGTTTGCTCTGTTCTGATTTGTACCTGTATCGTCTCAGTCTTCCTTCTATTGCTGCTATCCTTTGTTTTATTTCTTCATGTTTCTCATTTAGTTTTTCCTTGCGTTTCTGATTTTTGCTTCTTAATCGTTTCATGTCCTCCTTCCTTCTGTACACGGTTTTAGCTTCTTTCCGAAGTTTGGTGATCTGGGTTTCCAGTCTGATTTCCCATCCAGGTTTTGTCGGTCCTCTCTTTTGTCCATTCTCTTCGTTTCTTAGTTTCATACTTACCGATTTTGCCCCTGCATATATCAGGTTGTTTAGGTCTGTAATAGTTTCTGTTGGGATGTGTGTGAGGAGTCTGTTTACTCTTTCTGTTTCTGCTTGTAACTTCTTCGCTACTTCATTCCTGAGAGATGGGAGTTTTGTTTTGTTTTCTAACATGTATCGTCTTATGTTCTCCACTTCACTTGCTTCTTTTTCGTTGAGTTCTATCTCAGCAGGTTCTGTGGTTCCGCAGTCTTCTATCTCCCCTGGTTCTGTGATTCCGTAGTCTTCAATCTCTTCAGTTTCAGTGTGTATGTTTTGCCTGTCCTCTTCCTGTGGTCTCTCCTTTGGTGGTGTTTCTTGCTCCGTTTCGCCATTAGCCTTCTGTCTGATTTCCGTCAGTTCCATCTCCGAGAACCATCTTCGCTTGAGGATCTGTCTTGCTTGATCTGCTATCCTTTGTTCCGTTGTATGTGGGTCACTAGCAATGTCCCAGAGATGTTTCATTCGTTTTCGGTAGCCTCTTTCTATAGGGTAGCGGCTTTTATAGTAGCACTCCATCACCAGTCTGTTCTCTTTCATGGTCCATTTCTTTCTATATCTTTCCAGTTTGCTGTTTTCGCTCTGGTTTACTTGTCTCTGGTCTGTGTCCTTGTCATACCTGGAATCAGAGAGGTTACTTACCTGGTTCTTGTCCGTTGTCTTGTTTCTGAAATGAGAAGGGCCAACATTCGCAGGATGCGGACCGGGTCCCCCATGTTGGCCATCGAGGGAGCACCTGCCCATCATGACACTCAGATCTTTCTTCTGAGTCCCACGGCGTTTATTTGTGTTTATAGACATTTATCATGGTTTAGTGTTTGTGGCAACACCAGGCCCAGGCTTAGTTTACCTGTGATCCTGTCACAGGGATAGTGTTTCTCTCATTTTCATGAGGTTCAAGGTGCACTATCACACATACATAAAGAAACATTTACGACAAAAAAAAAAAAAAAAAAAAAAAAAAAAAAAAATATTAAAAAAAAAAAATAAATAAATAAATAAATAAATAGATAAATAAATAAATAAAAAATAAATAAATAAATAATAATAATGAATAATTGATAAATAAATAAAAATAAATAAATAAATAAAAAAGATAATAATTATATATATATATATACACATACACATATACATATACACACCAGGCACGTGCAAAAATGGCCGCCTCTTGTGTTTGAAAGATAAAAGCCTAAACGTAATCTTAAAAAAAAAAAAAAAAAAAAAAAAAAAAAAAAAACTGCATATTTACGTGTCAAAAATAAATAAATTATGTAATCACGGCGGCTGAAAACCCCAAAAATGCAGTGAATTTTGA
>OY744539.1:88890039-88900039 GCA_963556195.1 Sepiola atlantica | reverse complement strand
AACTGGAAAGCTGGTGCTTTTCAGTTTGCTATTTTTGAATACATGCATATTGTTTGCTATGATTGAATGCATGCATATTGGTTTAAAAATTCACGACCCTACATGAAAGACTGGCGCAGAAACTGAGAGGATGTATCCACAAAACAGACATACCAGTGTGGATGACCAAATGAAGGACAACGCTTATACAAAAAGACGCTAAAAAGGAACGACCCCAAGCAACTACAGACCAATAACCTGCTTACCAACAATGTGGAAAATCCTGACGGCACAACTGAGAGAACAAATCTACCAGTCCCTAAACAAACGTGGACTACTCCCCGAAGAACAAAAAGGATGCCGTAAAGGGAAAAGAGGGACGCATGAACTTCTATACATCGACTAAAAGATCATGAAGGAGGTAAAAAACAGAAAAAAGCACATATCCATGGCATGGATTTACTACAAAAAAGCTTACGATAGAATCCCTCAAGCATGGATAATTGAATGTTTGAAAATATACAAAATACCCGAAAGGATGATTAATCTTATTAAGAAAGCAATGGCAACATGGAAACTGGAACTGACAGCCAGAGGACAACACCTGGCTGAGATAAAGATACAGAGAGGCATCTTCCAAGGAGACTCCCTATCACCACTACTGTTTATAATAGCTATTATGCCACTTAACTACATACTCAGAAAATGTGATGCCGGATACAAGTTTACAGACACAGAACTAAGAGTAAACCACCTGATGTACATGGATGACCTGAAATTATTTGCAAAAAGCAAAAAAGAACTGGAAAAGCTGATATATATGACCAGAATCTTCAGCAAGGACATCCAAATGGAATTTGGAATGGAAAAGTGTGCACTACTAGAAATAAAAAAAGGAAAACTGGAGACAACAGAGGGCATGGAACTCCCCCATCAAGAGGAAATGAGGGCGCTAGGCGAACAGGATAGCTACAAATATCTTGGAGTTCTGGAAGCAGACACCCTCAAATCTACAGAAATGAAATAGAAGATTGGAAAAGAATATTTTCGAAGAACAAGAAAACTCCTAGAAACGAAATTATATGGCAGGAATCTAGTAACAGGAATTAACACCTGGGCAGTAGCACTAATAATATACTCTAGACCATTCATAGGCTGAACCAAAGTGGAACTCAGGCACCTGGACCAGATGACTAGAAATTAATGACCATGCACAATGCACTACATCCAAAAGACAATACGGACAGACTCTACATGAAAAGAAACGAAGGGGGAAGAGGACTGGTACGTATAGAAGATTGTGTGGAAGATTAAAAAAAGAGCTGGAAAAATACATAACTCAACACATGGAAATGCTTATTACTGCCGCAAGAGACACCATTCCAACGAGCAACTCGGGAAGCACCGTAACCAGAAACAACACGACAAGAAAAGAAAAGTGGGAAGAAAAAAAAACTACATGGACGCATCAGAAGACTGACAAGAGAAGAAACAAACGAAAATAGCTGGGCATGGCTAAGAAAAGGACACTTGAACAGAGAAACGGAATCTTTACTGATGGCTGCACAGAACAATGCGATTAGAACAAACTACATTTAAGCTAAAATAGATGAAACCCAGGAAAACATTAAATGCAGACTGTGTGGACAAAAAGACGAAACAGTAAATCATATAAGTGAATGTAGCAATCTAGCCCAAAAATAATATAAGAACAGACATGACTGTGTGGAGAAAGCAGTACACCGGGAACTGTGCAGACAATTGAATTTCGAATACGCAGACAAATCGTACAAACATAAACCAGAAACAGTACTGGAAAACGAAAAACACAAAATCATCTGGGATATGGATATACAAACAGACAAACTCATACATGCAACGAGACCGGATGTTATAATAATCAACAAGAAGGAAAAATCTTGCAAAATCGTAGACTTCGCCGTTCCAGCAGCCACAGAGTGAAAACAAAAGAAACGGAAAAACGAAGCAAATACACGGAACTAGCCAGAGAACTGAAAGAAATATGGGGCATTAAGGAAGTCAGTATAATACCAATAATCGTAGGAGCACTAGGAACACTCCCCAAAAAACTGGAAAAAAGACTGGGAGAAATTGGACTCAAAGGGATCATTGGAACTATACAAAGGGCAGCAATGATCAAAACAGCTAAAATCTTAAGAAAACTCATTGAATGCGGAAACTAACCCACATAAGCTACAAAGGGTACACGGAATCTACAAAACAAAACCACAGAAAGAACACATCACAAACAAAGAAACAGAAAATGCAAAAAACATCGCTTCATAAGCTCACCCATAATAAATTACACCGGCCTCAACTGACACGACACAAAAATGAACCAATGAACAGAAATTGCAAGAAACACCATCAGGGTCAAGGAGGATGAGAAGACCGATGAGGGACAGCACAAACCAGACCTCCACTGGAAGTGCATAGACTGCTGGGACCTTGGGGAGGCATATTGCCACCCACATGCCATAGAAGACCCATGGTCCTTACCAGCGAGAAATCAATGACAAACGGCTGTTGTTATACTGCAAGTTTATTTGCGGTGGCTATCGAAAAGAGGTGGAGAATACGCGAAATCTGATGAGACTTGTTGTTACTCAGACTCCAGGGAATACCACCTGTTGTCGATGAGCAATCACTGATGACCTGTGTGAGAACTCCTAGTGAGTAAATAATAAAACCGTTATATAATGAGGCCCCTTATTAGATTGGAGCGAATGGCCGATAGAGCAGCTGGAAAGACTGACGTATCAGGCATAAAAAATGACCTCAGCGGATAAGCGGGAGTTACAAGATCTGACCCCATTTCCGAAAAAGTGAAGTTTCCCTCTGTTCAGGTCAGCTTCTTCAGAAAGCGGTTCTGAAAAACTGACTCGTTCAAAAGCAACAATGGGAGTGGGTCGGCCGAACAAGCATAGCATAAATGAACGGCCACAACCTATCTATAGATGCTCCTTCTCTCTTTCTCACTCTCTTTCTCTCTTTTATATCATCATCTCTCAATGGGAAACCTCTCAATGTATTTCTCTCAGATCTGTACTCGGATTGTGACTCTTCCTTTAAGCTAACAACTCCTTCATTCAAAAGAAGCCTTATGGGTCCATGTGAACAGATCGAGACAACTACATGCGGGGGAACAGGAACAGTGTGTATAATTAATTATACACGCCTCAGACGACACGAGTATCTAACAGTAATAATACTAGTATGATTTTTGTTATTTTTGTTGTAGTGGTGGTTGTTTTGTTGTTTCATAAAACAATTAAATATATAAAAAACAAAAACACAAAATACAACCAATTATTTTATTCTGTCTCTCCGCAATTAATAAATAAGTAACATTTACATGATATTTCGCTTTATCGTGTGCCAAGATCGGCTGTCATTGAATGATTGTTATAAGACGAAAATCAAAATAGCACGACAAAAATCAAAATTCAATACTGGCACATATGCAAAACGAACAATCAATAATCTCTTGTAATTGACAATACTGGCAAACCGAAATGAAAGAGAAAATAATAACATAGTTCCAACCGTGTCGAAAAAGCTTATCGTATACAGTCATTAACATACAATTTCGGTTTCCCAGAACACGTATAAAAGATAACATAAACATCCCAACTTTAACACATATTCTGCGTTTCTCATTTTCCTTTCATCGAAAATGGACATTGGGTTTACTTTCGGCAACCTAATAACTCTAGCTTCCCTTATTTTGTCTTTTAGTCTGCACATTCCGTGAGCGATATTTCTGACGAAGGGGGAAGTATTTTGTTTTAGCTCCTTACATCAAGTAGCTTCATACCTTGTCTGGAGCGACTTACATAAATAAATTTAAAAAAATACGATCCTTGGAAGAGTAAATTTAAAAGGAGGGCAAATTTACTTCTTAATGTAATATTCGTCTGTTTGTATGAATTTTAGGGGAGAGATCAGTGTTTCTGTAGCTGCCGACCTTGCACGGCGGTAAAGTTGGACGACGACTTTGTCGAAGCGAGGGACTTTGTTATTTTGGAGATATGTTGAGTGTAAGGAGTGGTAGCGAATGTAACCCCACCATTAGGGTAAGATTAGCATCCAGTAAGTTCCGTGAACATTTGCTAGTCGTCACAATGCGAGCGATCGTTCTCACCACCAGGGGAATGGTATATAGCAGCTGTATTTACTGCTTGCTGTTGTATTCAGGTGAGATCTGGGACCCAACAAACTCATTACTCGCCCGTCTACAGCGTGAAGACAGAACAATGATCAGATGCATATGTAATGTCGAGTTAGATCAGACCTGCCATATCAGCTCTGATACTCTGTTGGCGAAGGTAAATGTACAAAAGCTTGTGAAACTCCTGGTAATTAGTTGAGAGGAGCCGCCCCTGCATAAGAAAATGCAAAGATCTTGAGGTAGGGGAGATAAAATGGATGATGATGACGACGACGATGACTGTTTTTTTACACCCTTAGAAATAATATTTTTGCTTTTCCCCCATTATCTTACAAGCGAAACCATATAAAACAGTCTCAGGACTAGACTTATCTTGCTTTGAGAGAAATTGTTTTATGCCCTTTCATAAAAACGCTTACATCTCATTGACAAAAAGGGTAGTCCGTAAATTTCTTGTTGAGCAGGAAACTGTGGGTACATAGGATCTAGGAGACTTTCGTCTAAGAGAAGAGGCACCACGATATAATGAGCGTCTTAACATTATCGTTTTACGTGAATAAATTGTGCATTTATAGTGTGTAGGGAACAATATGTTTCCCCATGCAATCTCACGTCTTATTTGTCTTTTTTACTGTTTTTATTGTTTTTCGTAGACAAAATATTAATACATGAAATGTATCTTTCTGTGTAGTTGCATATTTGTCTTGTTTTCTCTAGTTATTATTGTCGTTCGAGTATCATTAATAAATGAAATTAATTTCCCCATCAGATTTTTAAACTGTCTCTCTTTCTACCCATGTACATAGTCAATATAACACACTGTGGATTTTAGCAACTCATACACTTACTCAAATAATTAATTCAAATGCATTACACACACGTTGCTAATCCTGATAAATTTAATATCAAGTGTCTTATTTTATAAAATGAATGCAAAGAAAAACGTGTGACCATTAATATCTTATGTAAAAAAATCAATAGAGTGGCATGCTCTCTTATAAAAAAGATAAATATAACTGTTATATGAGATTCTGAATTTGGTATGCGATCATTATTATAAGGTTATTATAAGATTGAAAGCTATTGTCTCTGGGTTCAACTAAACTACCTAGAGATGCGTCTCTGACGAGTATCTGGTGGCGATAGGAACTGAGTCGAATTGGCAATCAACGGCTTTCACATTTCCTTACACAATTCTGGTGATCGATAGAACGACGTACCAGTCAGAATATCGTATCATGTAGTGCCACCATTAAATTTTCGGACCCTACCCGAGGTTCAGGACTAACTCAAAGTAAAAAAGAAAGATATACGAAGTACTTAGCAGTCATCCGAGCAGACTGACGCGCGTATATTATAAATGTATAGTTTTTCTTACCCACAATCTTTGAAACAGAAAGACTATTTCCGATTTATTGATACTAAAGAAAATTGTGTTCACGAAAACCCGGAGAAAAAGAATGATTTTTTTGAAATTATCATAAATTGAATCTCTGTATCCTGTTAATCTTTGACAAAATGATAAGAAGAAGTGGAAACGTTGCGTCTGCGGGCATCTTCTTTTTATGTTTGTGGTACTTAATTGAACGTGTCAATCATTTGATAAGTTTTCTGTAGCATTTTCAATCCCATCACAGATTCTGCCTAAAACCAAAAAGGTGACCGCTTACATTTCTCGGTTGGAGTGCATATAATTATAGTCGTCATCCAATTTCAAATACAGTTCACTAATGTAATAGAAAACCGTACCGATTTCGTTTGCGGTGGAATTTCTTTTTCGTCCAGACAGTCATTTTACCGAAACTATTTACTGATATACTGATATGTTGGATTTCATATATTCCTCTCACGGAGTAGAAATGGTTAAATTACATACCACCCACGGAATCTGTAATAAAATTCGCAATCTTTTCTGCAATCCAACCATATTTGATACAAATACACTTCAGTCTATGCCTTGCTTGTCAACCAAGTTTCAGTAATGAATGTATAGCAGTCTTTTATCGCCGTTCATGATAATCGGAGGTACTGTAATAATCGTCTTATTAAAAAGAAGGGGGACCGCGAATGGCTTTCACACTCATCGAACCTGATCCTCTGAGATGTTTATATGTGGGGTTTTCTCAAAGATTACGTCTTTTAAAACTAGCCTCAGATTATTCTCAACTTAAAAGGGAAATCACAGGCTTAATCTTTTGTATCAAGTCGTGTTTGCAACACAGCGGGGCACATTTAGAGCATACCACAGCATAACGGTAAAAACGACGTCAGCCTGTTGAACATTGTGCACATATTGAGCATACCACTGAACAGCGACAAAAAAGGCGCCAGCTTGTGCAACATTGTGAAAAGATACCTAGATGATTGCTTTATGCTTCGAGAACCCACATGGGGGGACATCAATACAATATACAGCATACTACAAAACGTACACCCCAAAATTAAATTCACCCTATAACACAGTCACACATAACTACCCTTCCTAGACATACTAGTTAAAATCAAAAACAATAATATTATCACAGACATCTACCACAAACCCACAGACACTCAACAATATCTCCATTTTAAAAGCAACGACCCCAAAAGCTGCCTAAAGTATGTACTCTATTCCCTAGCACGTAGAATATGTACTATAGTCAGTGACAAACACCTCTAGATTGGACGAATGATGGAGGAACTACGGAAAAACTTAACAATAAGAAGATCCCCCTTACAAATGATACACAAATGTATAGAACTAGCAGAAAACATACCATTAGAACTATTAGGAATCCTCGAAAAATGAAACAAAGAACATATATTAGCATAGGTCTCTACACACAACAAAAACAATCAAGAACTGTTCACATAAATAACAAAGAAACCTAACCCTACTCAACCAAAACAACAAACTAAGCAACATATTAAAAACAACGAAAATAATAAAACGCAAACGCCAACCAAAAATCCGCAAACAAATTGTAACCTCATCCAAACTCAACCAACATATAACACAAGAGGTCAGAAAATGCAACAAGGGAAGGTGTGGAGTTTGTGACATAATAATAGAAGGAAACTAATACACATTCAAAAACCCAACACAAATATTCAAAATATAAAAGACTTAAACTGCATGTTATCTATGTACTAGAGTGCAACGAATCTTATATAGGCGCCACCAAAACACTTAATAATAGAGTTGCTTTACTTAAAAACAACATAAAAATCTAAGAAAATAGAAAATTGTTTGTCTCTCAACATGTGCACTCGTGCAGCAAAGGTAAATAAAATATAATGCCCATCTTCCAAACCCAAAACTACTCATATCTTTGAACACAAAAAATTAACTTTATATCTAAATACAACCCAGCATTAGCCAAAACATAAAACAAATCAGACAACATGTGGACCACACACATCTACATACATATAAGAACGAAGTATACATATACATATACATATATCTATGAACTTATATATCTATTTATCAACTTATCGATATATCTGTCGACTCTTCTACCTATCTATATACTTATCTGTTTATCTTCCGATCCATACACATATCAATCCTATTCTATCTCTCCTTGTATCTATCTATCTATCCATATATGAACTCATTTGTCTAGCAATCTATCTACCTATCTATCTATCTATCTATCTATCTATATCTATATATCTATATATATCTACCTATCTATCTATCTATCTATCTATCTACTTATCTGTCTTTCTATCGATCCATACACCTACCAATTATACTCTATCTATCTATCTATCTATCTATCTATCTATCTATCTATCTATCTATCTATCTATCTATCTATCTATCTATCTATCTATCTATTTACCCACCTACTTATCTATCTATCTATTTATCTATCCCTCTATCTGTTTCCAATTGAATTCTGAATATATACAGGAATGTTTCCCTATGAACTTTTATTTCCGCTCTCTCTACAAATATATGTGTGTTTATATGTGTGTATATATATATGTAGATATATATATATATATATATATATATATATATATATATATATATATATATATGTGTGTGTATATGTGGGTGTGGGCTTGTGTGCTAGATATCACGTATAAGATATGGAGCAGAAACATTGACACAATACTCTAACAGTGGTCTGACGAGGGAGAAATATTTCATCAGTGAGTTTCAAGAAATAGCGTCGAATGAGAAATAGAGTACGCTTTGCTTTGTTTGCAGCCTGAATACAATGTTTTGATGGCTTGAAGACGAGTCGACCAGAAGGCCAACATCTAATAGTCTCGTCTGTATTCTTGAGCAGAGCCGTGTAACCGCCGAAAGTAGGAGACGAGTCAGAAGGAGTACACACTGCAATATGGCACCATTTGTCTACATTCAGGTATAAGTCCCATTGATTGGACCATTTTCAGACACGTTGAAGGCTAGAATTGAGATTGTCAATTTCGCTTCTACGAGCTACTAATTTGATGTTATCTGCAATTGATATAAAGTAGAATATTTTATTTATAAATAAAAAAGGGATGAAAAATATTTAACAGCTATTTTTAACTTCTAATTTTGGTTATAAAATTCTGTAAAAGTTGAGAAACCCGACATAAATGGGTACTTCATCTAGTACAAAAGTAACATCACCAACATCATAAATCCCAGCTGACTGGAGTTACATTGGCCATTAACATCATCAGTTATAGCACGTATATCAACTTACATCTTAAAAGAATGCATACGTAAAGATACTGCAGCCACAGGGGTCATTCACGGCAATATTAACTTCAATATGTTTTCACCGGAAAATCTAAACTTCTATGTCTTATATACTTCTCCTAATTTGGAAGAAAACTAGATTAATTGCTCCGGGGATTGAGTTCCAACTAAAGTACAGATAATTAGTTTCTTTATTTTATTAAATGTAATGGCGACATTTTCAACATCTCCTGACATTTGTCCGCTTTACAGTTATAGGATGTTCAAGGCGGTAATATATTTACAAGTAATGCGTGCGTGATTGTGTACGGTCATATGATGTTGAATCAGTGGTTCACCATCGCTCGCTGACGTCGAGCATGGAAAATTGTAAACGAAACTTTCATGGAAAGACCTGCTCGCCCAAAACTGCCCATCTGTTGAACAAAATACAGCGGGAATGCTTCCCTTGTGACTACAAATTGACATTCTACAAGTCTAATATAAAGAAATACTTGCTGAGATGCCGTCTTAATTAATCAAATCCTGCACTCTTACACCATCGTTTCCAATATTAACATAGTATCATTCTACATCCAACTGACGATATCATTAACTTATGTCCTTGAGTGGCCTTTGGAACTCGATAAGTTGTGACTTATTAGTATGTAAAAATATATCTGGATTACCGCTTGGCAATTGGTTTGGCTTTATTTGCGTTACTTCATATAGTTTGGGTTATTTAATGCAGAACCACTAAAACTAGAGTATTAGTTCAGAAATCAGCACAATGTATATATATATATATATATATATATATATATATATATATATATATATATATATATATATAGTAGAGAGATTACAAATCTCAACACAGCTATTTGTATACTCAATTTCCTAACACTTTATAGTTTAAAAGTAATTTAGGTTTGGTGTTATTCATTTGTGATTTCATTTTCTTATTTTTAAACAATAAGTTTTTTTTGGTCGATATTAACAGGAATTAATCAAATCGATATACTAATAAAGGATACATTGCAAAAACCTTTACTAATATATTTTGTTCCATAATTTTAAGGAAAGATATTATTAATGCATGCTATTATTTAAAAATGACAATAGATGTATATAAAAGACATGAAATGTAAGTTGTACAT
>OY744539.1:88677539-88887539 GCA_963556195.1 Sepiola atlantica | reverse complement strand
TTTTGCCAGATTCTGAAAGAAGTTTTAATATATTAAACTGATATCATGGTGACATTCCGCTGACACTAAATAATTACACATTTAGTAAGATTTAATTAATACCTATAATTAACTTTGATTTTTGTATATAAATTAAGAACGAGAGTAAATTGTTTGTTTACTATACATCAACCTGCCGAAGCAACACCTGCTACACGCGTAATACTTAAATCCCACCAATCATCGTTCAACATATGCATATCTTATATCAACTTCTTTACTCACTGACTATCACTTTCAACTTTTTCTATATTTAAGCTGTTTTATATAAAACTAGCGGAATCCGTCGACCGGCGTTGCACGGGAGAAAGTACTACCTATTACATGACGTCGAATAAAAAAAGAAACGGCCTATTGTTCTTTCTCCCCCTCTACCGTGTTGGCGAATGTTTTAAATTAAGAAAAAAGAAAGAAGTGGCAGAGTAGAATAGGGTCGAACGCTGAAACTCGCGATCATGAAAACTCCATTCTGAACGACTGCGCCACAGGTTCGAGTTAAAAATACGTGTAAGAATAGGCCAATTAATTGGCATGCGTGTTATGTTAAGATTTAGCTTCTGCCGACCAAATGTAATGTTCAACAATGAAACGGTTTATTTGGGCAAGGTTTCTATAATATGCGTGTTAAAGGTGTATGATTTTGAAAATGTAAATCTATCGGGATCTACGGGTATATTGGCGTTTATTGAATTAAATAGGAAGTCGATTCGATCAAGAAATTGTAGCAGCCATGTTGAATGAATAAATGTTACAGGAACTGTGTTCGTCAATTTCATTCGCTTAATTCCGGAATGAATATAAATATAGAAGTCATAGGTAGAATTAGAAATAACGTAATCTGATATTCGCGGAAAATCATCGGAGTGAACGGGAGCGGTCATCTAGTATTTGTGTATTGCTTTATATTATGTAGTAAATTAATACCAGGCAAATAATAAATAAGAACCGGTGTTTTGTGAAAATTAAACTGTGTTTATTAGTTCCCGGTGTCGATGAGTGTAGTGACAGTACATAATTGTTAGAGAGAAAAGTTTTTGCTACCACCTATATGGAGTTGGTTTGTCGGAGAGTCGTGGATGGTGGCCCAAATTTTATATGTAGTGTTAGCCGGAAAGAAAAATTATCAAATATAGTAAAACACGCTCGAGTGAATAAGTGTAATATAATGGTGAGTTTAGTAGCCTGTGATGCCTGTGGTTATTTTCCTATTCTCCGGGAAGGTACAGGGGAAAACTCGTCTCTACTTTATATATTAGATAAATGCTTTACCTATGAAAAAGTTTCGTAATTGCAACGTTATATCCAACTAGCAAACGTTTTTCATGTTAATTTTGATTCTTCTATTTAATCTGCTCATTACATACGACCTTTCTCCTGTCTATACAAAATCTTTATGTTGAATGTTTTGTCTTTTGAAACATATTTTTACACATTATAATGAATCATAAGTTCTAATAAACATTGTGTTGTGGACTGATCCGGATTCACCCATAGTGACAGGATTGATTCGTCAGGTCACGATGAAGTCGACACCTTTTCCCGTACCAAGGAGAACCGCTGAGCGAACCGCTTAGCGAACCGCTTAGCACGTCTGCCTGGAGCCGGTAATGGCGACTAACTTATTGTAATTAAGTATTCTTAATACATTTTCGTATTTCTTTTCAATTCCTGTCTTGGTTTTCTTATTTACTTATTGTTATTCTTATGATATAACACATTGATTAGCATTTTTGATTACTTATTATTTTGTTTTATGTTTATGCATATAAGTAACTGGAGAATTGCCGGCCCTTGGACCAGAAGAATTGTCGTGATCTTAAACTGCCGAAAACAAATAAGACAACGAGCAGGTAGAGTAAAAAAGATATGTATTTAGAGAAAGTACTGAAGCAATGGATTGCAACAGACTGCTTCAAGTAGTGTCATAGCGACTGTTTGTCTGTTACCACGATTATCACGATTTATAGTGTCGGGTTACGCCAATCTACTGACGCAATGAAGTAGATTATCATAACAAAAAATTATACTCCGAACAGAAAAGTTTAGCACCATTTTATGACCTCTTACGAAGATTAAAGTCAAGATATGATGATACGTAATCTTATGACGAATATCCTTATTCCAGTTTTTATGAAAATGTATAGCGTGATGTTTTTTTTATGGTTAAAGCAAATAAAATTCAGAGAATCCTACTTAATTAGTGTCTAATGACAATGGATCAAATTCAATGCAAATCTGAAATATTTGAATTCTATTGTGCTCTAATCATGACTTTTAAAACCTTTCAAATACTCTAAAGAAACTGACATTTGTGGAATTTTTATTAATTGATGTCTTATAACTATTTCAAATTTTACAAAAATCGAAGGTTTCTCAATTTTCATGAAGGCCTAAATCAAACTTAAAATCGCCCACATTACAGCCATTTACGCCTAGTTGCCGTGTTCTAAATTTCATAAAGATTGTTTAGTTAGTTTAGTTGTAAATCGTGTACATGGAAATATATAAACGTATACACTAACCTTAACCTTATATAAATATAAAATATTTTTGTGTATACATTTCATGAGAAACACATGACCATCATCTATTTATGTGCATTTATGAAGCTGTTAATAATTGGCGTCTGGGGATGTTGAAATAATGCCTATTGCCACGGACAATTGTAGATTGCAAAAATATACCTCATATGTTAAACATCAAATAAGTAAAATATAAATGTCCATTTTGATTATTTGGATTATACAGACAACTATTCTTATCTTAGTTGCGATTTTCACAACGTATTGACCGATGTCATTTTCATCATTCATCAATTGTATCTTTTAGGACTTTAGTATATTTAGCTCAGACTCTGGAACTCATACAGAATTTTAAACTGAACTATCTATTAAATACATGAGGTAAATTGTCTTCGTTTCGTCAGCCATGACCGGGTAGAAGTGTTAATTAATCAAGTATTAATTAATTAAGTATTATGTGTTATAATATTATAACTTCTTAGTTATTATCCGGCAGAATTTACATTTCGTCTGTTAAGGATAAAGGCTGTGTTTATGTCGATCACGTGAACTGGCTTTCATGATAACCTGTGAATCTCATTACATGCAATCGCCAAGCCGAATCACAACTTACACAGATCAACAGAAAATAGTTCATTCATGAAAGCTGCTACAGTGGCAAGTGTCTTTAGAGCAACCAGACCACAGAAAGGCAAAGACGGTCTGACTGATGTTGTCTGCAGCCTATCCTGGATTAAAGAGAGAGAGAGGGGCTGTCTGGGCATCCCTTTTTATACGACTGATCGTATCGCCACCCGCCATCACGAAAAAGGGAGATCACTCAGTTCTGACGCCTTTTGGTGGTGAGTCTATAATTGTCTTGAGAAAGGGATATAATGCTACACCCTTTATTTAATCCATGGGGGTGTATTGTTATCTTGTCATCAGCCATGGCCGGGTAGAAGTGTTAATTAATCAAGTATTATGTTATTCTTAGTTATTATCCGATTTAGTAAGGATTAAACCATCAATCAACAGAAGACTGTCACTTAAAAGTGACTGTTAATGAAACGCTGTGAATTGGAATGATCTAAATCAGACACATTCGCAATCCAGCTTTTTCGTATTGTTCATTATCGTATTTTGTAAGTCTTACAGTAAAAGATGATTCCATTAGTTATAACGACGAAGTATCCAGACTATTGTTCTCATCTTGCAATTTTCGCAACGTATCGGCCGACGTATCGGCCGACGTATCGGCCGACGTATCGGCCGACGTAACGTTCGTCATTCTACAAATGTATCTTTTCGAACTGGGAAATATTCATGTCGAATTCGGAAACATGCGAAATTTCGAACTGAACCCTTCATTTAATCCATGGGGGGGGGGGAGTAGATTGTTTTCGTTCCGTCCACATGACCGTATAAGAGTGTTCATTAAGTAAGATGTTAATCTTAAGTATCATCGCTTTCAGCATTCAGAATAGTCACTGTCAGAATAGTCACTTAGAACTGATTGTTAATCACACACTGTGCAAATAACAACCAGAATAAGAATCGTTGTCGGAATAATTCAAATAATACAAATTCTTACTCTTTAGTTTAGAAATTTCCGAAACAACATTGTCTATATTATCTGCTTATTTTATTGTATTTTATTGTATTCTGTCTGTCTTACAGGACAGCGATATTTGTGTAGTTAAAACGACGAAGGCATTCCAAGCAACACACTTCTTATATATTTTTATATTGCAAATTGAGGAAGTATGTGTTAATATCTGTGATGCATATTGTTATGACATCAGAGTTTTAAAATCAAAAGTTTCATTTGAAGCAACTCTGTCCGAACATGTATCAGCTTTTTCTTTCGCAATTTCTTTTTAGTTTCTCTTATCAAATATTATCAATTTTATCAATTTCGATTTGATCCAAAAATATACTGTTTTCATGTCTTACTGTTTTCAATTAATCTCTTTATATATATATATATATATATATATATATATATATATATATATATATATATATAATCCGAGTATGGTATGGATCCACAGGGTATAAATCCAAGCAAGTTGAACCGGGTTTATGAGAATGGTCAATAAAAATATAGAGCAGGAATATAAATATAAATAATAATTTATTTTATTTTGACTACAAAATTGATTTTGTTACACGAGAGCAGTTTGAGGGGCTCCCGATACTTAGGTCTTGAAATAACATTATGCCTGTTAAGATAAGTTCCCAATCACACAAAGTTTTATGAAGGTGACAGAAATTTAAAATAAAAATTGAATATGAATAGAAATAAAACAAACCAAAACAAAAACAAAAATTTAAGTAAGAAGAAAAAAGAAAAAAGGGAATAGGAAATATTAAGAGCTACACGGGACATAGTAAGGAAACAGAAAGGGAGGAAGGGAACACAGATCTGACTTGGTGGGGAGTGTCAAAATATGAAAGGATATATTTAGGGGCGGACGCGTGTTATCACGTGTCAAAAGAAGCTCTGCCTGGGCCTTCGCGGAGGAGGCGACTGACAGAAGATCTAATTTGGTGATTTGCTTATGAAGGGGGGGGGGAAGAGTAACCCTATATGAAGAACGGGTGGATGATGAGGAGGGGAAGGATACAAATACTTAAGCTGCTAATAACAATAACATTAAAAAGTTACAGACTTTACCTACTTAGTAGTCCCCATACCCCACCTTAATCGCTTTACTAAAAACCAAACAACACTTCCATGAACAAAGTTTATTTCCTAGAACATCTCATCTATGGAACAAGATACTACGAATCTGCTTCCAAACTGACTACATAGTCGTCTTCAAGTTTAATGTTAAAACTACTTGTTGAGCTGTCTTTTGTGATAATCAATTCCTCTTAAGTAATGTCTACTCATCCCAACCATCATTTCTAACCCACAACCTCGTCCAACTGACGACCATGTAACCCCTTATCCTTGAGTGGCCCGCGGGCCTTGAAAAGTGGTGACCTATTAGAAATAAAATATCTCGCAAAATATGTAAACAGAAATTTCCTTTTTTAGTTGTAAATACAGGGAATAAATTCGTAGACTATTAATGCACATCAATTATGACGTAAGTGATGTCGATAAATAGGGAGACCGATGGAGAAAATAGCAGAGAAGGAAAAAGAACATGGAGACAGCGAGCCAGTGAAGAATACACTTACAGGAAATGGCGAATTTGCGTTAAAGTCCGAAACACACAGCCATGCATGCACGAGTGAACGCAAACGCAGGTACATAAACAGCTGTCCACCGTCGTTCACTCGCAGCTACATCCATACACGGTTGGAAACTTATATACGGCGTTTCACGGGAACTATAGTAGGAAACGAATCATGTTTCCGTGTACCCGCATGAATGATTCACAATAAACACTTCTATTTTGTATTTATATTAATTGTACGTGTTTTTATTTTCCTGACTTCTTTTTGCTAACAAAGACTAAGAAGAACAACAAAAACCCGAAACTTCAACCTTTTCTCGCCATGCTAGGGTTATGGTTATTGTTAGGGCTAGGGTTAGAGCTTATAGGGTTCTTGTGAAAATCCAGGATGAGTCATTTCTGCCTCTGCGTGTAGCAACAAAAGACGTGTCAGACGCGGAACCGAAAATAAATGAAATGAAAGTGGCAACGTTGCCTCTGCGCAATTCCTTTGTGTGTTCGGAACCAAACCTTACCCAACTTCTTATGCAACCGCTGAGCCTTAGAACATAGGAAAACACTTAGTGCCTCAAGATACAACATTTAAAAAATGAAATTTCTCAACGGCAATCAGCAAAATCAAATCCAACTCTTCCTCACAGTGGTAGGGGCAGTAGCAACGTGGTAGTGTCATGGCAACCCGGTTTAAATCTAAGAGTAGCCAGCATCAGGATCCGTCGAACTCTGGTTATCTTTGTCTCTGCGTGTCACAAGAAAATAGTGTTTTGTGTGGAACCGCAAATCAATTGAGTGAACATGGCAATGTTGTTTCTGCGCCATTCCTTTGCGTCAAACATTCTCCGACTTTGCATGCACCCGCTGAGTCTTAATGTTCTCTTTTTACAGACCAGACACTTCTGAGGCACGATCACTATAAACTCTTGTCCAACAACAATCATAACGAATTGCTGCGACCAACGAGGAAGACTTTATGAAAACCATTCACCCTTGTTCATAAGTTCTATACAGAAGTGCAACTCACTTAACAAACAAACAAACAAATAAAAAAAAACGATCAAAGAGCAGTAGCAATAACAAAAAGCCAATGTTGCGAAAAGAAACGACAACGCTTCAACAGGGTTCAACCGTCTTATGAAAAAATTGTAGTGAATTTTGCAAGTACGTTTTGGCCAGATATTTTGTTTAATCAAATATTTAACGTTGTTACGAGTTTTAATTTTCGTAAAGATTAACAAAAATATAAAAAGCAAACAATCAGCGTAATATCGTAATTCGAAATCATTAATTAGTAATTAATTGATTAGTAATTAATTGATTAGTAATTAATTGATTAGTAATTAATTGATTAGTAATTAATTGATTAGTAATTAATTGATTAGTAATTAATTGATTAGTAATTACGCTCATTTTAGAACAAAGTTCAAGTAAAATACTTATGTCCGGGTTAAGGTTAAGAACTCATAACCTAAGCCTAGAAGTACTGTGTGCTAACCGATTTAGTTACCGAATCAATTCTCACAGTTTAATGTTTGGTAAAATCACAATAGACGTCAGTCACAATCTTTCTTGTCATTCTTTATCTCTTTCTCACTTTCGATCCCCATTCAGCCAAAGGCAACTAAAGAAAAGGGAGAAAGCGAAAAGGGAAAATCAAAAGTTATTTTCTTAAAAAAAACAAAAAACATTACAGGTACATTCTCTTTCTCTCTCTCTCGTTCTCTCTCTCTCTCTCTCTCTTTCTCTCGCTGTCTCTTTCTCTCTCTCTATTTACTCACGCTTTAAGTCAAAGGCGACGAAATAAAAGAGAGAAGAAAAGCGACCCCCCTTTTTCACGGGTAAAGATTTAAACAAAAATCTTAATTGAATTTGTACCCGGTCATTTCGGTAGAGATATGACGACCTTTGATTTTGAGAGCAACAATTCCCACGCTTCATTTTATTCATAAAGAAGAAAACATACAATATTCATCAGGATTAAATATAAAATTCGCGAAAATCGATTGAAAAAATATTTTAATTTTACCAACACGGACAGATAATTGTCTTATATAACTAACGAAACAGATTTCTTACCGTAAACAAAACTAGTATTTATTCCCCTCCCACCACAAGAAAGATGTTGGACAAGGTTGGAAGGTGGGATGGAGCAACCCCGTCGGCATTCCGCCGTAGAGGCGCCTCATGCGTTTAGCAATAAACTAATCCCTTCTTAAAGCGAGGGTAGTTACAACTCCTAAAACTGCCTGACAAAATGAAGGTAAACTAGTCTCAAAATAGCTTAGAAATTGATGTACTGATTGTTGCGGACGTATCCCTGACTGCTATGAACAAAAGCTATTCATCATAGAAGTAGGGGGAAAACGACTTTAATTTATTTATGAGAAGAAAAGTTCCAAGTAAAACAATAGCCTATTTTGTTTATATTGTGTTTTTTATTTTATTTTAAAACACCATGATTTATTTCATGTTGTTTACAATAAGATTTCATAATAGATGGTCACTGCCAGTCAAAGTACTGAGCCAGCCATTGATTAACACTATGTTTTTAATTCAGTGTGGCATGACCGGAGGTGCTTTTGATAAGACTGTTGCTTAATGAACGTAATCCGAACAAAGGTAATTCATCAACGCGATTCAATGTTAACCAGATATCAACATTAGTAATCATTTTCATTGTTCCTCTCTAAATATGAGAGAATAAAAGAATGCCTATCTGTTAATTAACGGTTTCATCGACTTTTCACTATTAATTAGATAACTTCATTGATAATTAACAGCACATGTGCTTTCCGCATTGTCTTGTTTTATCACTATTATTTGATATGCGAATGACTCTTTAGAAATCACTTTCTTGACAATTTATGTTGTCTCTTTTAAGTTGTGTTATTGCTTTTAAAATCTGCAGGACTCCTAACCCTAACCCCTGACCCTTCTACGTTATTGGCTGTTACATTATCTCTTATGTCAACCGTTTAATTACTTGTCACCTGTTCTCATTTGTCTAACGGTGAGAAGCGCTAACTATTCGATCTCGACGAGCTATACTTAAATTAGAGATGATTTAAATTGCTTCATCACAACGAATACAGAACTGGCCGATGCAAATAGTGTTTATATAAATATTAAGATTTGCCTTACTTGTTGCCTCTTGTCGGTAGCCTAACAAATAGAAGCGCAAACTGACGAAACACAGGCGTGTTTTGGTCCCGATTTGAAGCGCTGGTCAGCCTAGCAATACTGAAGAACTGTGATACAAGGATGACTATCTATCTATCTATTTATCTCTCTCTCTCTCTCTCTCTCTCTCTCTCTCTCTCTCTCTATATATATATATATATATATATATATATATATATATATTCCTCTCAAAACAAAAGAGAATTTCTATACAGAGATAACGGGAGGAATTGGTTTGAATAGGGTTCTGTATGTCGACTCCTACACCTGCATCTCCTTCCTTCATTCCTTCCTTCCTCCTATCCTCCTTCCACAATTCCAAACCGAACATTATAATTGTCTTATTTTCGTTCTGTCGGATGTTGACAACTTTTAACTACTTTTATATTTCTACTGGGCAACGCCGGGAGATGGGTCCAGCTAGTATATAGTAAAATGTTATTTATACTAACGTATCATGGCTACATATCACGGGAAATATTTCAATCGTAGCTTTAATAAACAACGACCCCCGTCAGGCCGAAATAATACGTCAGTTTTCTAGGCTTTCGTATAAAAAAAGGAAGAAGCAAACACACATTCCGTTAGGTTTGCATGACTTTGTTCAAATATGAGTTTTGAACCTATTGTAAAACCTTTCTCATATTAGAACTCAAACGTTGTCAGTTCAATGGCGGCGTAAACGAAATAAATTTTCTATTTTGTTATGTTTTAGATCTATTATTTAGTGATACTCGTTTAACATATCTGATGTACTCTTCTTTTAACCGTTGTCTTTTAATGCCTTCTTATTACAATCCTGGTGTTCATTAATGATTTTCCTCATCAGAGAAGTTAAAACTAATTTTCTTTTACTGATTAAGGTATATGTTCGATTAGTGTTTTAGGAGTGGTTGGAAGAACATTGGGGTTGCGTTATCTTTTTATATAGTTTATATGTCCCCTTCTCCGAGTTGCAATTTACGTCTAGAACATTTTCTTGTTTAATGTTAGATGTTACTTCTAGTTTAAACGTCAGTCTTTTGAATTCTTTAAAAATATCTTCGTAGTCTTTCACATGTAGTTCTGTTAGAGTAATTTACAATTCGTAGACCGTGATTTCTGTATACGTTTATAGTTTTCGAATCAATACCTTTGGTGAGATTATACATGATGTATAGCCTGACCAAATCAGTAACTTCAGCTGAGTCTAAGGAGTCCACTGATACATCAAATGATACAGTTTGAGTACTTTGTGTTCATTGTTCTTGTTTTTTGATCAGGGCGGTAGTTCTGTAATTTCTTATAATATTTATTTCTACTTCTAAAATATAGGAGAGGAGTCTTGCGAATACCATGGAACTTTCAAAAAGTCATTCTTATATTGATGTATCGTAGTCGTTAACAATGTCAAATCGGATAAAAGTACATTTTCCTTGTTTTCAATTTCAGAGAACAATTTAAAAGGTTTATGAATGATTATGAAATTTATTATATTTAATTCACACTTTTAAAAATAATAGAAATTGAACAAAACGAGTAGAATGGTAATAAGAGGTTCATGGCTTAGAGCAAGGGAGTACAGGTGTTCTCGTTGAAAGCCGGGTATGCCTTCTGCGACCTAACGGCTTACCAACATGTATTTCAATTAATGTCACGTATTCGATGATGGGTATTCCGTGAGCAGCGTCTCACAAATCACATTTAATACAATGTTACCTATGGATGGTGTTATCGGCTGGGCACAAAACACATCGGCCTAACATTCACAGGTAACATTATATGGAATAAATACATAGAAAATACCGCCAAGTCTGCTGCAAAAAAGGTGGGCTCCCTCTAACAGGCAAGAAAACTGCTACCATTTGTTAGTATCCTATGCCCCTATAAAGCCACCATTCGTCAATGTATGGAATATTGTTGTGACACCTGGTCGGGTGCACAAACCGCCAGTCTTTCCCTCTTGGCCAGGATGCCAAACAAAAATTATCTTATCTAATAGGTCCCGTACTGTCTACCAAGCCCAAGCTTCTGTCCCATCGTCGTAATGTTTTATCCCTGGGCTTGTTTTACACGCACTTCAACGGAATGTGCTTCAACAAACTTTCTTTATTGTACCCCATCAATGCAATTACCACATACCAAGTCGACAACCAGCCAAATCTTATCTCTTCAACATAGAGTTTTCTCAGATGCCGAGAAGTTATACTCTAATTGCTTCTTTTTGCGAATCGCTTGTATTTGAAATTGTTTTCTTTGTTCCCTGTTTCTTTGACTTTACTAAAATACAAACATTGAAATGTAATGTGGACAAACATCTCGCTGAACAACTACCCACTTAATAAGAAATATATTTTGAAAAGGATCGATGCACGCCCATGAGCGTCAATAATATGTATGTGCTTAGTAAATCTTAAAGTATTGAATCCATCATTATGAATTATGGAAAATATATTCTAAGCAACAGGTACGTAATATGGGCAATTTATTTTTATAATACTATTTACGTTGGCAGCTTGTTACTGTGTACACACTTATGTGTTTCAGTACACGTTCTATCTATCCGTGTGTATTCATGATCGATAAGAAATGTCTGTGCTAATATGCGGATGTATCATGACTTGTGTGTGCGTAGATCTATTTTGATTACGTATATGTGTAAGTGACACAATACCAGTTTTGTCTTACTCCTACAAGTAAGATGTGACCCAAGGTCGGGTCGGGAAAGTCGGGTTTGAAAAGCCAGCGTCCGAGAAAGTGAGCACTCTGGCTGTTTAAAAATTGCCTGGGCAGTCCCGTCGGCATTTCCTCGTAGGGGCGCCTCAGTCAGTAAGCAATAAACTTACTCCTCCCCAAAGAGGAGAGACAAGGCCTGGGAGGGTGGACATCCTAGAACTGCACAGGACAGACCCATAGAACGGCGTAAATCAAGCCCCGAAGGCCAAGACAATACCAGTTTATGGGGTGCAGTATCCATCGAAACAGATACTACACTTTGATCTTAGCCAAAAGGCCAAGAACTTGTGGGAGTATTTATTTACTTCTGCAGCAGGTTAGGCACAAGGCCAGTTTTATCTTACTCCCACAAGGTAAGATGTGCCCCAAAGTCGGGTCGCGAAAGTGGGGTTTGAAAAGCTAGCGCCCGAGAGGTGACCACTCTGGCCATTAAAAATTACCTGGGCAGCCTCGTCGGCATTCTTCAGTAGGGGCGCCTCAGGCAGTAAGCAGTAAACTTACTCCTACCCATAGACCTGCGTAAATCAAGCTCTGAAGGCCAAGACAATACCAGTTTATGGGGTGTAGTATCCATCGGAACAGATACCAAATTTTGATCTTAGCCAAAAGGCAAAGAACTTGTGGGAGTAGCAGCGACTTAAGTTATCGCAATAATTGTACGCACATAAAGGTCTTCAACCCTGCCTCTACCTCAGTCATGACTTTGGGAAAACACATCGGTTATATTATTTTGCTAGCCTGAATCTCTATATCTGAAGTTTCTTTAAATAATTTAGTTATTGTCGAAGAAGCCCGCCATGTATGATGTACGTTTAGTACAAAAACACAAATAAATTAGTGCATACTGATTTTATGTTCATAAACATTTTATAAAGTTCTACTTTGTATTGAGCACTTTTGAAACTCTTATTGGTTGAAGTTAATTTATCAACATATTATTGATGAATATCAACTTGATTAATATATATATATATATATATATATATATTTATATATATATATATATATATTTATATATATGTGTGTGTGCGCGTCTGTATGTGTGGGCGTGTGTGTGTATTTAGGTAGCATATTTTCATTTACACAAACATTATTAAATAACACGGAGTGTTTTTGCTTGATAAGACTTTTTTATGTTTTCAATTTTCCTAACGGTCCATTTGAACTTTTGAATCTTGCACACTTTTCGAACGTAATCACGCTCCCAATATTATAGAGGCTCTTGTTAAATTGTAAATTACTAGCGTTTATAATAATTAAAAACTAACAGTTAAGACATATTTGTAAAGACACCAAACTAACATCGGCTGAAGATGATTTGACGAATCAAATCAAAAAATGAAAGAAAATCAAACAAATCCACGGAACTTACATGCACCAATTTGACCGAAATTGAACACATACAAAAAGAAAAAAAGCCTTATCAAGCAAACACACTCTGTGTTATTTAATAACGTTTGCCTAAATATACATACACACACACACATATATATATACATATATATATATACACATATCTACATATATACACACATATATATATATATATATATATATACATACACACACACATATATATATATATATATATATATACTTCAATTTATATTAATCTATTTCAGTTTCCATCTATCTCCAAATAATTATTTTAATAAATGCTTTTAATAAACTCACGTCTTATGAAATATCGACATCATTCCAACGAAAGAAGAACTGTTTAACGTTCAAGATCCATATTATGTTGAAGAACACAAACACATCTTAACCCTAACCCTAACTCCTGTGCGATTGATGTAACTGGAATTCAAAGAAAGAACTAAAGAAACCTCACCTGTATCGATCTTCATTCAAAACGTGTCCCTGTACCTTACTCTGATACAATTCTAGTATCTTTCTATGGAGAACCTTAGTGATGAAGAGTTCTTCAGCGTTCAAGATGATGATGAAGAAGAATTGTTTTTGATGCTGATACTCTACATTCCTTTTCCTTAAAAGAACCTTACAGACCCTAACCCCAGGATTGCCTGATCTCCATGAGGTATTCCCCCTAAGTCGTAGTTATTTTTTATACCTACAAGATTGCATGTTTGTACCATCAACATAAAGAGCGGGAAGGCCCAGCAATTTCATATGAAGTGAGAGAAGGTTTGACCCAGAACACACAAGGGAATAGCGGTTGCAAATGCGCAGTTGCAAGGATTTGGTGTTGCGCGCCTGACACACCGTTCTTTGCCACAAACACAGGACAAGACGACCAACAGATAGTTTGAATGCCTACTAAACACCATCCTCGAATTTCGTCCGTATCTCTGTACAAGGATTTATCAGAAGAAAGTTACATGAGGATAAGTTTCCCTACCTATAAACCCTGGAAAAATATGCAAAATAACATAGTATTAGAAACATGGCTACACACTATCCCATACGAGGAATGATGCACCTTCTCTAAGTGATGCTACCTCAAGTAACAACACTAAGCTGGATACTCCATCAAACCAAATGTATTCTTGTCCTGAAATCCGACAAGACCAGAAACATAGCACAAATGATAATTAAGAGTAGGGAAATTAATATTCTTCACTGCCTTACTTACTAAATGCTGAGAAAAAAGAGTGGAACATTAAATGAAAAGTCAGATATCCATGTATCTCATAAAGAGACTAAGTGCTAGTCCCAGGAAATGGGCCATTTGATTTCTGTGAGCAAACTGAGCAAAAATGAAAGGAAGGACCGGAGGACGATGGATCCTGGTGTTGATGCCTTCTGGATTTTCACCAGAACGCTGTTAGACGGGTTAACTCTTACACGTTGTCACTGCCCGCCCATGGTTAAGATGAGTTAACCTTTTGGGGATAAGGTCCTCTGATTAACTGTTGCTATCCGAATTGAAAGAGTCAATGTCTCTTCCTAATAATACACATATGACTTTATATTGCAGTATGCATCAACGGTAATTCGGTTGTATTTCTCCAAAGAGAATAACTGAATGTGCTTTACAGATTTTGCGCAGATTCTGCACAGGATTAGAATACTGCAGCATCAAGCTGACGTTTTAGTGATATTTATAAATCTCATCTATAATTCAAATTTATAGTAAATATATTTTGCAAGGTCCAATCAATAAATAAAATAATTATACTATCTCATCATAGAATGCATTTCAATACATTTTCTGTGTGTGTTCATCCAGGTTTAACAGAGTTAGGCAGAAGTTCGTTTTTTAATAAAGAGTGACGTGTATGTATTTTTTAGCAATTTTCTTAGTTTGTAAATGTTATTTATAAAGTAGTGTATGATAAAAAAACAACAAATAATAGTTAATTAATAAAATGTAGTTCTTCAAGACGAATGTCCAAATAACAGGAAGATTCCATCGAATATCGTGCAAACTTTCGACGCCCAGAGCCGATTGAAGGCGTTTCCACGAACAGTTAAGATGAAAAAGCGCTTAAAGCCAAGTCAGTTCACAATCATCCCCGGCGTGACGCGTCATTAACAGAGAAAGTCTGTTTTTTGGTGTTTTTTTAAAAAATGGTTCACCCCAAACAAGGCAGGCCGCCACTGTAGACATAAGGGGCTACTGAGAAAAAAGAAGAGGGGAGAAGGTTGGGGGGGAGGGGGGTCAGCCTAAATTGGGATCTGCGCAGCGAGATGTCTGTTTACATTAGTTTTAAATTTATGCATGTCAGTACTGTCGGGGAAAAAGGGGGCAGAGAGGGAGTTCCAGAGGCCAGCAGCACGAGGAAAGAAGCTATTTGAGTAGAAATCTCTCCGGCATCTGGGGACCTCCACAGTGAATGATTGAGATTTAGTTGATTGTCGAGTTAGTCTAGTAAAGAAGTACCGTATTGCCGGACCTATCGCTTCACTTGTCTCAAAGGCGATCGGTTTATAGACCGGAGTATCAATAAAAAACGATTTATATTCTTTAAAACCTCATTTAGGTTATAAAAATACCAAAAAATCAACCGATAATGTCACAAAAATATAATCGATTTAGTCAGAATATAAGATATTTCAAAAATCAATCTAGCATAGAAATCTGCCTCGATTGAGATAATGAAGCAGTACTAAATTATCTGAAACAATTGAGAAAATTTAACAATTCACTCAAATGTTTTTTTCAGTGTAATTGTTATTGTCTCCGACTGCGTTTAATCGTCGAGTTTACATTGGAGTAAAAGTATTTGCAGCAATTTAAGCTAGCCTTTATTTTTCAAAAGAATTTCAAGCACTGTGATGTACATTAAACTAAGGCCGTCGTAAAGAAAACTAAGGTATGTGCACTGAAACGTGACGTCATGCTTGTTGATAGCAAGCAATATCTGTGCAACGGTCAGACTGACAATCATCAATGAGAATCTTTCAAAAAATCATTATAACACTTTTATAATTGTATTAAAAAAAGAAAAGAACACGATTTATACTGAAAATGCACCTTATTCAATATAAATAAAAAAACAAGAATTCAAAATGAATAGTAAGTTGTGTTATTGCTGCGTTCAAGTAAATAAGCATTACGTTGTTTCATGGATTTTTATTTACTATTTCTATTTGCTCGCCTCCCCACGAGGACAGGACAGAGTTAGGCAGAAATTCGTTTTTTAATGTGAGGAAAATCAAGTTCCCAAAAGAGACATTCTGGATTAGGGAAACAATTTAAATTGCATCAGTCTAGAAGGATATCTCCTTCATCTTTACTGAGCCAGAACAGAGAAGATGAAGTGTACTATCAGAACAGATATAACACTTTTGAATGTTGTTATTGCAAAACAATTACAATTTAAATTTTAAACAAATTATCCACAAGGCCATCAAGAGTGTAGGCAGTAGAATACCGTTGGCCATACTCTGTATATCCTAGGTTAGGGTCAAAATCCCTAATTTTCTGGAAATTAAAATGTTATTTGTAAATATATATATATATATATATATATATATATATATATATATATATATATATATATATATATATTTAATTCAATGTTTTAAACATTGTTTTCTTTTCTAGCACACACATATTTTAACTGATTTAGAATTTAATTACACACATAAAGAAGCTTTGAGCATGAAAAAAACGTTTTATTATGTAAAACATATTTCACATTTTAGAGAATCAAATATATTTTTATTTAAGCCTTTTCTATCAATACAAGTTTGTCAATCTTCTTGAATTTTTGTCTATGAGTTATTTTTATACTTTTACCTTCAATTCATGATGAGTTTTCTAACTATGAAAACGTCATAAACAAAATCATAGGTATTCTTTTTTAAATACCAATCAATTATTAGATCAAAGATTAAATCATTTCAGCAAGAAATAAGCAGTCACATGCCTATAACGTTGTCGGTTTTAAAACGTTACTAAAAAGTTCTTTAATCCGATTTTCGGTTTTTCCTCACATACGCAGTTCACGCGTATCTTAACTCTTTTAGCGTGTCTATGGATGTGTTGCGTATACGTGGTGTGCACTATAGTGCCCTTAAATTCTGTAGGCATGCGTGTGTTCATTCATTTTATGTGAGTTCATGTTTAACCATTAATTACTTTTAATTCTCTTGCGGAAGTATGTTAAACACCTTACGCAAGAGTATGTGGGTGTGCATTCTTTTGTCTCTATTTTTTTCAAGCGACAATGTCAGTTTAAATATCAAAGCGTTTACCGTAGATTCTCTTTGTCGTTCTTCTACCTCTCTTCTATTGCCAACTGCCTGCGCTGATTCGTATCGTCCTTAATTTCTCTGCGTGTTGTCGTTGGTCGTGATCGCTGTATGTTTATTTTTTCTGTATGCCCATAATTTGTCTGTGGCTTCTTCAGTTTAGCTAGCCAAAATAACATTTTTCATCACGACAAAAAGAATACTTAAGTCTTTCATTTTAGAATCTCAGGATATTTATTTTCTGCAGGTAAAACATTACTTAGAAAGAGATAGGCCATGTCCTTCTTAACTATTGTCTATCTTATGTACTTGTTCAAAAGGTTAGGTACATACTCAACTTATAAGGGATTTAATGATAGACTCGACGAACAGACATCTTGGGGGCACATTTTGCCTGACGATTATTTTCCCTGTTTTAAGGTTTTACAGCATACTTTTTCACGCCCGTCTGACTTTCTCTTTACAACGGCCGCAATTAAACCCACATATCCAACTGATCTGCTTCCTAATAAATTAACAGTACATTTTAAAATAAAATCTTTTCGAAAGTTTATTTCTTACTTTTTACTTGCGTGCATCCGTATTTTTTAAATTACGTTAACTTTTACAGTAAATTTATGGACAATATTGGCGCTTAAACATTTTGAAGAAGATGTCAAAAACAAAGCTTAATTTATTACCAAAGTTATTGTTGATTTTTTTACGACGTTTTGGATATAGACATACTAGCTGAAGTCTTTGCCGGGGTTCTCAAAACTTTCTTTTCAGTAAAATGATGTTTTTACTTTAAATCACAATAAAATAATTTAAAAAACATATTATTCAAGTGTATGATGTTGATCGATAATCGTTAAGAAATATCTGAAACGTTATAACCAAGAAAAAAGAGAAAACAACGATAATAATAACTTATTTAATAGTTATCATATTTATAAATAGGTTACTCAAGTATGTCAATAATTCACCATGTTTATTTTCACATTCAATTGTCATGTTAGTATTTTTAATGTAAACACACTAAGTAGGTAATGAATACTGCATTGTATGTTTGGGCCAAAAGACAACACAATAATGGTAATACCATAGAAATGAATGAAAAGAACAGAACGTTTCATGCACAACAATTTATACGCTTTTTTACACAGGGTAGAAAATAAAAGATTACAAAAAAACAAGTGTTTTTATGTCTCTGAACAAAACTGTTTCTCTTTTTTCACTGAATATAAACAACGTAAATTAACTACCATCGCTTTGCTTCACAAATGGCTTATTCAACTTAAGTACCCGCGGAAGAAAACAGTTAAATTCTCTCGTATTCTGGCAAAACTGATCCTTTTAAAGTGCCAAACTTTTGCATCAGAATCGCGTGGCTCCTAATGTATATGACGAACTGTATACTAATTATACACTAGCGAGACACGTTGCTCGGGAAAATTGAAGAGAGCAAGAGACTGAAGCTTTCACCTCTTAACATCATATAGTTTTTGTTTATCTAATATATAAAGATATCTTGCGAGATTTTAAAAGTTTAACCTGGATAGCATTTACGCTGACAATAATAATATGTAAGTCTTACATTTATCAATAATACCAAACATGTTTACGTTTGTAGTAGTTTATTACTAGGAAAGACCATCCTCGCCGCAACGAACTTACATAGAGATAGATACGGAATTGCAGAAACGGTATTAAAATAATTGTGATTTAAAATAATTGTGTCGATGCCAACAATACTGGAAGGAAATTACTATCGGATAGGAATAAGAGTATTTGGGAATGAAGTACTTTTTCGAAGTATCAGTGTTCAATTAAAAACAATATTTACAGATTTTATGCAAAAACCGCTCTTGTATTGAATAATAATTTATATCGAAATGTAACTTTAATTAAAGCGGAAAATAAATGAGGATTAGATGCCTAAAAACATAAATGAATAAACACTTGAATGAATGTACTATCTTGGATTAAATGCATGTTGAAAATAAAGTCAGTTATCGTCATAAAGATACGGACAACCCGTTTCTTATTGCAGCTGACCTAATCTGATTATTTTTTAATAAGAAACGATCATTAAATGAGAAACGATCGTTTGCAAGTAAATTAATTGCTACTACGATGAATATGCTTCCTTTCGGCTTAAGAAAACACGAAATCTAAGCACGTAGATATCAAAACTACTCAGTAATTCTGTATTAAGTTTCAGACGCAAACGCAGGATTGTAAGGCACGTTAGTGTATTCATGTTCAAAAATGTCATCGGGAATAAGTGTTGTTGCTTTTTGTATAACTTTTAATCAAAAAACAAATGTGTATCATTATTTTCATCAATCATTCAAAGTAGAAAGTAAGCTGAAGTTCTCAAACGCACGGTGTAATACGAAAAAGTGTTCCTAATAAGATTAATGCTGCATTTCTCTTACGGTAGTTTAATTCGAAAGAAAAAAGATTATTACTTTGGTGTAGGAAGTTAATACTCTGATTGGCGTGCAAAATCATACAGCAAATAGTAAACTACCATTATAACTTCTACTAATGAAAATGACGATGAAAAAAACATATGTTGTAACCCGAGTAACAGAGAAATAATAAGCAGAAACGCCAACAGTTATTAAAGATAGAAAATAGGATTTACCAAACAACCGATATCGTTTGTTCTCATTCCATTCTACCTATTTAGGTACTATATGGCGATTCCATTGCACTTATTTAGGTACTATATGGCGATTCCATTGAACTTATTTAGGTACTATATGGCGATTACATTGAACTTATTTAGGTACTATATGGCGATTCCATTGCACTTATTTAGGTACTATATGGCGATTCCATTGCACTTATTTAGGTACTATATGGCGATTCCATTGCACTTATTTAGGTACTATATGGCGATTCCATTGCACTTATTTAGGTACTATATGGCGATTCCATTGAACTTATTTAGGTACTATATGGCGATTCCATTGCACTTATTTAGGTACTATATGGCGATTCCATTGAACTTATTTAGGTACTATATGGCGATTCCATTGCACTTATTTAGGTACTATATGGCGATTCCATTGCACTTATTTAGGTACTATATGGCGATTCCATTGCACTTATTTAAGTACTATATGGCGATTCCATTGCACTTATTTAGGTACTATATGGCGATTCCATTGCACATATTTAGGTACTATATGGCGATTCCATTGCACTTATTTAGGTACTATATGGCGATTCCATTGAACTTATTTAGGTACTATATGGCGATTCCATTGCACTTATTTAGGTACTATATGGCGATTCTATTGTACTTATTTATGTACCATATGGCGATTCCATTGCACTTATTTAGGTACTATATGGCGATTTCATTGCACTTATTTAGGTACTATATGATGATTTCATTGCACTTATTTAGGTACTATATGGCGATTCCATTGCACTTATTTAGGTACTATATGGCGATTCCATTGCACTTATTTAGGTACTATATGGCGATTCCATTGCACTTATTTAGGTACTATATGACGATTCCATTGCACTTATTTAGGTACTATATGACGATTCCATTGCACTTATTTAGGTACTATGTGGCGATTCCATTGCACTTATTTAGGTACTATATGGCGATTCCATTGCACTTATTAAGGTACTATATGGCGATTCCATTGAACTTATTTAGGTACTATATGGCGATTCCATTGCACTTATTTAGGTACTATATGGCGATTCCATTGAACTTATTTAGGTACTATATGGCGATTCCATTGCACTTATTTAGGTACTATATGGCGATTCCATTGCACTTATTTAGGTACTATATGGCGATTCCATTGCACTTATTTAAGTACTATATGGCGATTCCATTGCACTTATTTAGGTACTATATGGCGATTCCATTGCACTTATTTAGGTACTATATGGCGATTCCATTGCACTTATTTAGGTACTATATGGCGATTCCATTGAACTTATTTAGGTACTATATGGCGATTCCATTGCACTTAATTAGGTACTATATGGCGATTCTATTGCACTTATTTATGTACCATATGGCGATTCCATTGCACTTATTTAGGTACTATATGGCGATTTCATTGCACTTATTTAGGTACTATATGATGATTCCATTGCACTTATTTAGGTACTATATGGCGATTCCATTGCACTTATTTAGGTACTATATGGCGATTCCATTGCACTTATTTAGGTACTATATGGCGATTCCATTGCACTTATTTAGGTACTATATGACGATTCCATTGCACTTATTTAGGTACTATATGGCGATTCCATTGCACTTATTTAGGTATTATATGGCGATTCCATTGCACTTATTTAGGTACTATATGGCTATTCCATTGCACTTATTTAGGTACTATATGGCGATTCCATTGCACTTATTTAGGTACTATATGGCGATTCCATTGCACTTATTTAGGTACTATATGGCGATTCCATTGCACTTATTTAGGTACTATATGGCGATTCCATTGCACTTATTTAGGTACTATATGGCGATTCTATTGCACTTATTTAGGTACTATATGGCTATTCCATTGCACTTATTTAGGTACTATATGATGATTCCATTGCACTTATTTATGCACTATATGACGATTCCATTGCACTTATTTAGGTAATATATGGCGATTCCATTGCACTTATTTAGGTACTATATGGCGATTCCATTGCACTTATTTAGGTACTATATGATGATTCCATTGCACTTATTTATGTACTATATGACGATTCCATTGCACTTATTTAGGATCTATATGGCGATTCCATTGCACTTATTTAAGTACTATATGGCGATTCCATTATACTATACTATACTATTCCACTTAATTAGGTTGTATATGAATATTCAATGTCACGAATTGATGTATTATATGGCGATTCTATTCTACTTATTATTTAGCCACCATACGACGGTTTTATTCTACTTATTTATGTACTAAATAACGATTTTATTCCACTTATTTACGTGGTACATTACGATTCCCTTTCTAATTTTTTATATACGATATGAAATGGAAAAATAAAAACTAATTGAATAGGTGGCATTTTGTGTCGGTAGATATTTATGAAAAACTGATATCAGGAGACAGACTGATCGATAGAAAGATAAACTTACTGCGAAGAACGGATAAATTGAAATGACACGACTTAAATGTAATTTAATATATACGAAAACAATTGAAGATAGACACCTTTATTTAAAAAGATAAGAATGAAATATGACCTGCCATATCTGGGAACGAACATATAGATAAATATGTAGGTGTATTAACGTACACGGTATTATTTAGATATCTACCTCTACAGTGCAAATTAATAATATATATACGTATATCTCTATTTATATGATGCTAAATATGTGGATATGTTTATATATTTACATGGAAATTCACTCCTAAACTAACAAACAGATTATTATAAATTTTAGAACACAGCTGCTAGATGTACAGCGTAATAATGTTATCTATATTTAGTTTAGTTTTCTGTAAATGGGATGAAAAGGGTGTGAACATTCTCTAGAAGCATAAATACAGCACTCTCGAGTGTCCAAATACATGTATTTAGGGATTTTAATGGCCATCACTGTGGCTGACTTGGATTCTCACGCTATACATACGCAGCTGGTAACTCAACGTATAGTTTCTCCATAGCGCACGCCTTCCCACATACTTTCACTTTCCCGACCCGCCTTCCTGATTGTGTAAACCAGAAAGCCTCACTTGTCGACCCGTCTTTGACCTCACTGCCCGGAACTTGTCTGACGAATGTCCATAGCTGTTGAGCCGTTGCTCAAAACGGCGAGATACTACAAGCAAACTGATTGGGAATCCATAGAGAATACATCAGTGACGTCCCATTAAGTTAAATTTTCCTCTCCCGACTGCTCGGTGCTCAAATGAGGTAATCGAATTGTTCAAAGCAGGCATTGAAGCATATGTCCTCATGCGAACATTCTACAGCAAAACCTACCCCACGATTTGGCCCTCCATACGTCAACTACGAATATGCAGAAATTTATAGAACAAGACAAAATTGTAAGGCTGTGATAGGTGAAGCAAAGAGAAGGTATACAGAGATGACCACAAAACGCATTCAGTCGTAGAAACTAGGTACACGTAATTTCTAGAAAATCTTCAAGTATGTTGGGAACAATGGACGATCAACTATTTCCCCGTTATCAAACCACAATGATGCCATTTGCACGGGAGCTTATTAGGCTAGACTACTTTCCCTGCGTTTCGCCTGAAACTTCACTTTGGACTCCGCAAACCACTCCCTCTCAAAATTCCCATTGCGAAAGAAGTCACACTTCATAACCTGATCATCACCTCATCTGATTTTCGGGACATCATAAAAACCCTTGACAACTCCAAAAACGTGGGCCCGATCTTATACAAGTAATAGCAAATACTCTTCTGAACTGGCCCCTGTCCTTTCCACATTCTACAACAAATGTCTAGTCAAATCTTTCTTACCCAATAGCTGGAAAATTGCCTCTGTGGTACCAGTCTTCAAGAATTCTTGAGATAGAACTGACCGTCACAATTATCGTCCTCTCTTCGCTAAAATCTTTCAATCCTTAATCAATCTAGCGATAGTCCGGCACCTCGTTAATACTAAACTTTTTTCTGACCATCAGTATGGATTAAGGCAATCACGGCTTAATGCGGATATCTTAATGATCATCTATGAAGGCATATAACATACACTAGACAAGGCAGGTGAAGCTAAGGGCGGTAGCGCTTGATATAGCAAAAGCCTTCGGCAAGTTCTGGCATATAATTTTTTTTAATAATTCATTCATACGGCTCGAACACAACTCAATCCCAGCCCGTTCATACTATAAGCGGGCACACGCCAATCTTTTCATGGGTACAACTAGCTTTTCTTTTCACGCGTGTGACACCGAACAACTATTTGTCCGTATAATCGCAAGCTCACCGGCTATCTCAACGAGTCAATCCTCAGTTGGAAGAGACACGGCCTTCGGTCTCAACATCGGACCTTCTCAACACCCTAACTGCATCGCCAAAAGGCCAACCTCTCATGCTAACTCCCTTTAAATGGCTGACTTCAACTAATGTTTAATTAGTTACTGGTTTTTTTTTATATACTGATTTTTTAATATGAGGAGGGCAAAAAAAAAAATAAAATAAAAACAAACAATGCTCTCGGCTAAACAAAAAAAACAAGGAAATTAATTCAATGAGTTTCTCTTTCGACGATACATTTAAATCAAACAACAAAAAATGATTAAAACAATACAATTTGATGAAAAAAACACCCACCCACATCAACAATCAAGAAAACAGTTTCCCCACCCATCGCATCCATTTTTTTAAAACGTTGACAGAAATGTTCTGCTTGTGTGTATACGTGTTAGTTTTTCACTGTCTCTCTTTTTTTCTTTTCCTTCTATGAAAGTTAAAACTGTGCGTGTGCATGGTCTTTTAGTTCTATTTTCATGTGTGTGCGTGTGTTCATTTTTTATTTATTTTACAAAAGTTAAAACTGCTGTGTGCCTATTTTCATGTCTATTCAGTTTTGTTTCTAACTAAATTCGTTTGTTTTATTTCTTTTCTTTTCACAATATGTTCACAATTGTTCCATTCTTTTCTTTGTGTTTTTACTTTTACAGCATATCCACAGTTTTTTTCTCAAACAAAACAACGACTTTCTACATACAGTTTGCAGTTTTCTCTCTGTTTTTCGGACGTCACGCTGTCTTACTTGCTTTTAAAATTCTCCTTTTTCTTTTTCTTTTTCTTTCGTGGTAACTCATGGTTCGAATCAGCCCTTCCATGCTCGAAACGGCAAGTCACCTAGCACCAAAAAGGGTAATTGTTGTCCACTACTCCTGCCTGGACCGAGGCAGTACGCGTTTCGTATATCTGTGTGTAAAGGGTTGGTCGTCTCGTCCAGTGATGGTCGTCTCAGTGGATGAATTCTTTCTTCTCTGCCGTCGTCTGTTGTCTGCAATAAAAGCCATGTCGCCCCCGAAGACAAACTCTGCCTTTAAATTTAATTCATTTATTCAAGCGTTGTTATTTCATCTGGGGGAAATTCACCACGCCGAGAGAGATGGTAGAGAGCAAATCCTACTTTATTGTAGTTAGTTATTAATGTTTTCTTAACTATTCCTATAGAGGGGGGAAGGATTCTCGCGCTTGTCTTCCCTGAAGGGAAATATTCCGTATCTTTACATTGTGAATCGCATGTCCTCTCAGTTCGCTCTCTGAATCAGACTGGTAAACACTCGCTTCTCACGAGAGCGAGTGACGTCACAGATCCCTTTGTTTCCCACGCAAGGCCCGCGAAGTCACAGAGCCTCTCGCAAGTGTAGACTGACCCTTGATCTGAGGTCTCGTCACACGTAACATTGTTACGTCAGCCAGCTCCGACTGTGAGAGCAAGCCCTGTTCTGCACTCGACTGCCCCGCGTTAATTCGCGCAAGTTAAACCTGATCTCCAACAGATACGCCCATACCCATAGGGCCATTATCTAACACATTGTCGCAGATGGGGGAGAGAAAAGGAGATGAGAGAGAAAAATAAAGAAATAATTAACTAACAGGACATCCAACTAGGCAGCCACTCTCTCTCTCTCTCCCCTTTCTCTTGTAGCTTATTCCTGCCGGTAAGAATTCTAGCGAGCGATGTTAGTTTAAGAAAGGTGTTTTTAGTAAGTTATAGGAGGATCTTTAAGAAAATGACGTAAAAAAGGAAACACTATCACATCTACCATGAAAATGCATTTCATAATCGTACTATTGTGCAAATCATGTATATATATATATATATATATATATATATATATATATATATATAATATTTATAATGAATATTAAATAATTAATACTTACAGACGTAATCGTTTCAAGCTTATAGCTCTCATCAGTGCAAGAAAAGTAACAATTTCAGACGGTCAGGATGCGCGAACCCGGTTCACAGAATCAGCCTAGAATTTGCAAACAGTCACCATATCCACTCGGCCACCGAAAACTGCCACCTAATTAATGGAAATTAAGATATATATATATATTTATAAATGTTACTATTTATTTTAGCTATATTTTTTTATTATATTTACGATACTGATAATTGAACGTATTCAATTATTTTTACAGAAAGGTATTGAACGTTATACTGGGCGGGCATCATTTGTCTCTTCACAAGTGTGAGACCTGTATATGGGAATATACGTAATTATATATATATATATATATATATATATATATATATATATATATATACACGTATACTCCCATATACAGGTCTCAAACTTGTGAAGAGACAAATGATGCTCGCCCAGTATAACGTTCAATACCTTTCTGTAAACATAATTGAATACGTTCAATTATCAGTATCGTAAATAAAATAACAAATATAGCTAAAATAAATAGTAACATTTATAAATACGATACACTTCTCTTATAACTAGCAAGGTTTGTGGCTCAGTTGTAGAGCGTCGGATGCAGCCGCACCTGTCCCGGTTACGAATTTCGTTGTGTTTAGCCACGCTGATGAATCGTAGACGACGAAACACGTGTCTCCGGGTGGCTATATATATTTATATAATAGACCCTTTCTGGGTAAGTTCGAATGGACCATCACTAAAATGGTTAAGTGCTTTTACTTATGCTCAAGTAAATAGCGAACCGTTACTAAATGAAACGATCACGCCAACCGTGAACAAATCTATTTCTCCCGAAATTGGACACAAGAAAACGAACGCCTCCAAGGCCAGGGTAGTAACCATCAACTTAGCCTCTACTGTTTCTATCGCCTCGCATTTATATGCGTGCTTATTCTCTGTCAGTCTGTCTGTCTGTCTGTCTGTCTGTCTGTCTGTCTGTCTGTCTGTCTGTCTGTCTCTCTCTCTCTCTCTCTCTCTCTGTCTAAGACACCCGAATGACGAAAACGACGCCGACGCTAAAAATCGCAACTGCGTGTTCTTGAGAAAAAGACAAAAACGTATGAGTAAATAATTATTTTTTCTAAATCAGTGTTGCGTGTTGCGTTTAACTCGTCATCATGGACACAAGTGTATTATATTTAACAACGCAAACAAGAGGGAGAAAAACAAATGTACAACAAAAAACATTTACCAAATGCAAGAAAATTTGATTTTCTTTCTAGTCTTTCAGTTTTTTAATTTTTTGAGAATTTGTATCGTAACCGAGCAGGCTTAAGAAAAAACGATTCGAGTTATCTGTCGTAATTGGATTTTAGGTTCGTTATTGTACGTTTTACAATAGAAAAATCGAAAATTAAACAAAAATACTACTAATAACAGTCACCAAACGCACTAAAATTTAATATGCGACCGACTTGTATATTTTAACTCACTGAAACTGTTTTAAAGTGTTTCCTCATATACAAATAATTTGCACTACGTCGAAACTTTTAGCCTATTTTGTTTTTACAACCTCCGAGGCTACGATACAAATTCTGAAAAATGCAAGTCGATAGAAAGTACATTTTCTCTGCCTTTGATAAACCTTATTTGTTGTATTTTCTTTTTTCACCTCCTTTTGCGGTCCAAACTAGACTAGACTTCCGCGCCATCGTGGATGAAATATACATTCATGACATTTGAATCTATCGATTTTGAAGAGGAATTCGAACTCGTTTTTATCCACCAATGAACGTGTCGTTCATAATCGATCATGTTCGTCAACGATTTATTCTTAACATCCTCGCTTTCCAACTTGCCTCTTTCGTATCAATGACATTTTGTTTATCTTGAATTGTCTGTTTATTTTGTTAAGCGCTTTTAAAATGGCGGACAAAAACAGAGAGACTCCGTGGAAATTTGAAGGTATTTTAATTTCAATGTTTAATCTAATTTTCTGAGGTCAATTCCCTACTAGACAGAACAACATCGAAGGCAGATGATATTTAATAACTTTTCCTGACCCAGGGGGAATCAAGTAGAAAGTGTAATTTCCTATCGAGCAAATGTTGAAATTATTGATGCATTTGTCTAAAGTATTGACCTGTTGAAAAGAAGCAATTTGAGTTATAAAAGAAACAATTTTAGAGAAAAAAAAGAAGGCAGCAGGCATGACTTTATGATCGAAAATATGCAAAATGAACAAAGCAAACTTCCGCAATTTTGTTTAACGCTATTAATACGGTATTATAAAAGTTCCTTATGCCATGTTTAGTGGAACTCTAACTAATAGTTTTGGAGCCTATCAGCTTATTCTTATTTACTCACTAGGAGTTCTCACACAGGTCTTCACTAGTGATCTCTTTTGAACAATAACTGGTGGTGTTCTCTGGAGTCCTAGTGACAACGAGTCTCTCCAGAATTCCAGTGTTCTTCACTTCTTTCGAAATTGCAAATGACTTTGTGCTATGCCACAATTTATTTCTCGCTAACAAAGGCCATTGGTATTCCTTGGGGGTTGGGTGGCAAAAAGCCTCATCAAGGACCCACTGTTCACTGCACATTATTATTATTTTTTGTACTCACTAGGAGTTCTCACACAGATCATCGTTAGTGATTGCTCACCGACAACAACCAGTGATATTTCCTTGAGTCTTGAGAATAACAAGCCTCCCCAGATTTCCAGTACTCTTTACCTCTTTTTGATAACTACCGCAAATGACCTTGCAGTATCCATTGATCTTCTCAGGGATTTGCGTGACAATAAGCCTCCCCAAGGTCCCAGCATTCTCTGCACTTTTCCAGTGGAGGTCTGGTTTGTGCTGTCCGTCCTTAGTCTTCTCATCTTCCTCGACCTTCTACAAATATTTTGTTTGGTGTCAGCCTAGGCCGGCACCATTTAAACAAAAATTAATTAATTTAAAAAAATTATATATATTTTTTTAATTTTTAATTACATTTTTTTTTAATTAAATTTTTTTAAATTCTTTCTGGGGGGAGGAGAGAGGAGAGCTTATAGTGTTTCTTGTAATTTCTGTTCATTTGTTCATTTTTGTGTAGTGATAGCTGAGGCCGGGATAATTTATTGGTGGGTGAGGTTATGAAGTGATGTTTCTTGAAGTTTCTGTTCCTTGGTTCGTGTTGTGGTGTTCTTCGTGTGGTTTTGTTTTCTCCCTGTTGTGAATTCTTTGTGACTGGTTACCGTTTGTAGCTTATGCGTGTTAGTTTCCGCATTCGAGGATTTTCCTTAAGATTGCAGCTGTTTTGATCATTGCCGTCCTTTGTATCGTTTCGATGTTCAATTTGATTCCAATTTCCCATAGTCTTCTCTCCTGTTTATTTATTGTTCCTAGTGCTCCTACGATTATTGGTATTATACTAACTTTTTTCATGCTCCATATTCCTTTCAGTTCTCTGGCTAGTTCTGTGTATTTACTTCGTTTTTCCGTGTCTTTGATCTTTACTCTGTTTTCTGCTGGAACGGTGAAGTCTACGATTTTACAAGATGTTTCCTTCTTGTCGATTATAACATCAGGTCTCTTTGCTTGTATGAGTTTATCTGTTTGTATATCCATATCCTAGAAGATGTGTTTTTCGTTTTCCAGTACTGTTTCTGGTTTATGTTTGTATCATTTGACTGCGTATTCGAAATTAAATTGTTTTCACAGTTCTCAGTGTATTACTTTCCCAACACAATCATGTCTGTTCTTGTATTCTTTTTGTGCAAGTTTGCTACATTCACTTATTATATGATTTACTGTTTCGTCTTTTTGTCCACACAGTGTGCATTTATTGTTTTCCTTGGTTTTATCTATTTTAGCTTGAATGTAGTTTGTCCTAATCGCATTGTTCTGTGCAGCCATCAGTAAAGATTCCGTTTCTCTGTTCAAGTTTCCTTTTCTAAGCCATGTCCAGCTATTTTCGTTGGTTTCTCTTCTTGTGAGTCTTATGAAGCGTCCATGCAGTTGTTTTTCTTCCCATTTTTCTTTTCTCGTTCGTTTGTGTTCAGTGTCGATGCTTCCTGTGTTGTTCGTTGGGACGGTGTCTCTTGCTGCGGTGATCAGCCTTTCTGTGTTCTGATTTATGTATTTCTCCAGCTCTTCTATACTTACCAGTCCTCTCCACCTTCGTTTCTCTTCAGATAGAGTCTGTCTGTATCGTCTTTTGGATGTAGTGCGTTGTGCATGGTCATTAATTTTCTAGTCGTCTGGTCAAGGTGCCTGAGTTCTTCTTTAGTCCAGCCTATGAATGGTCCAGAATATCTTATTAATGATACTGCCCAGGTATTTATTCCTTTGATTAGATTTCTGTTATATAATTTTGTATTTAAGAGCTTTTCTTGTTCTTCTCAGATATTCTTTTCCAATCTTCTCTTTCCTTTCTGTTGACTTGATTGTGTTTGCTTCCGAAACTCTCAAATATTTATAGCTGTCTTGTTCACCCAGCGCCCTCATTTGGTCTTGGTTGGGTAGTTCCATGCCCTCAGTCGTCTCCAGCTTTCCTTTTTTAATCTCTAGCAATCCACTGTTTTCCATTCTGAATTATATTTCAATGTCCTGACTGAAGATTTATGGCGTATTTATAAGCTTTTCTAGTTCTTTTTTGCTTTTTGCAAATAGCTTCAAGTCGTCCATGTACATGAAATGGTTTATTCTTTGTTCTCTACCTGTGAACTTGAATCCAGCATTACATTTCCTGAGTATGTTGTTGAGTGGCATCATGGCTATGATAAACAGTAGTGGTGGTAGGGAGTCTCCTTGGAAAATGCCTCTCTGTATTTTTATCTTCGTCAAGTGATGTTCCCCAGTTGTCAGTTCTAATCTCCATGTTTTCATTGCTTTCATGGTGAGATTAATAATCCTGTCGGGTATGCGTGTACATGTTTAAGAATTGAATGATCCATGCTTGAGGGATTCTGTCGTACGCTTACTTGTAGTCAATCCATGCCATAGATATGTTCTTTTTCTTGATTTTAACTTCTGTCAGAATCTTTTGATCTATGAATAACAGATCATGCGTCCCTCTTTCCCCTTTCTGACATCCTTATTGTTGTTCGGGAAGTAGTCCACGACTGTTCAGGGAATGGTAAATTTGCTCTCTCAGTTGTGCCGATAGAATTCTCCACATTGTCGGTAGACAGGTTATTGGTCTGTAATTGCTTGAGATCGTTCCCTTCTTGGCATCTTTTTGTATGAGCATTGTCCTTCCTTTGGTCATCCACTCTGGTACGTCTGTTTTATGGATACATCCTCTCAGTTTCTATGATAGCCTTTCATGTTGTGTAGTGAATTTTTTAGAACCAGTACACATGCATTCCATCGTGACCTGGTGCTTTCCAGTTTGCTATTTTCTGAGGGTTGTTTTAATAGTGTCTTCATTAATATCTGTTTCCGTTCCTTCTTAAATTTCTAGAAGTTTATCTTTTACGTCTTTCAGCCATTTAGCATTTTTTGTTGTGATCTGCAGCACTTTCCCATATCTTGCTCCAAAAATGTTTTGTTTGTCTCGGGTCCGGTTGCTCTGTTGTGGTTATTTCTCCGTTTACGTTTTTGTAAAACTGGCTTTCATTGTTTTCAAAGGTCCTGTTCTGTTTGTACGGTTCCGATTTGTATCTGTATCGTCTCAATCTTCCTTCTTTTGTTGCTATATTTTGTTTTAGTTCTTCATGTTTCTTATTTAGTATTTCCTTGCGATTCGAATTTCTGCCCTTCCATCGTTTATTGTTTCCCTTCATCCTATTTACAGTTTTAGCTCAATTTGTAAGTTTGGTGATCTGAGTTTCCAGTCTGATCTCCCATCCAGATTTCGCCTGTCCATTCTTTTGGCCAGTCTTTTTCCCCTTTTTAGTTTCATACTTATTGATTTTGCCCTCGCATATATCAAGTTGTTTAGATCTGTGATAGTGTCTGTTGGGATGTACGTGAGTACACTGTTTAATTTCTCCGTTTCAACTTTTAACTTCTTCCAATCTTCGTTCCTTAGGGATGGGAGTTTTGTTTTGTTCTCGGACATTAATCGTTTGATGTTTTCCACTTATCTTGCTTCTTCCTCAGATAGTTCTATAGTTTCGTCGTCTTTGTCTTCTTCAGTTTCTGTGTTTATGTTTTTCCCGTCTTCTTTCCTGGGAGTTTTCGTCAAGTGATGTGTCTTGATCTGTCACGCCATTTATCTTTTGTTTAATTTTCGTTAATTCCATCTCTGAGAACCACCCTCTCTTGAGTATCTGTCTTGCTTGATCTGCTATCCTTTGTACCGTTGTATGGTAGTCAGTTAAAATGTCTCATAGATCTTTCATTCATTTCCGCTATCCTCTTTCTGTGGGGTAGCGGCTTTTGTAGTAGCATTCCAGTTCCAGGCTGTTCTCTTTTGTGGTCCATTTCTCTCTATGTCTTTTTGGTCTGTTATTTTTATTCTTGCTTTCTTGTGTTTGGTCAGTGACCTTATCATTTTTGGAATTTGATGGGTTACCTACCTGTTTTTTATACGTGGATGCGGACCGGGTTCCCCAGGCTGGCTATCGACTGAGCACCTGCCCATCATGACACTAAGATCTTTCTCCTGAGTCCCACGGCGTTCATTTGTATTCATAGACATTTATCATAGTTTGGTGTTTGTGGCAGCACCAGGCCCAGGCTTAGTTTACCTGTGATCCTGTCACAAGAATAGTGTTCTCTCATTTTCATGAGGTTCAAAGTGCACTATCACACATACATGAAGACACATTTACGAAAAAAATAAATAAATAAATAAGTAAATTAAATAAATAAATAAAAAAGATAATAATTATATATATTTTACCTAATTACATAGTATAGGTTTTCTAGGATACTCTTAAATAAAAGAAGACGATAGATTCCCCATCCCATGTTTCTCTAATAAATTGAGGCAAAGTTATCAAACGTTCGGTCGAAATTAAGAAATAACGTTTACTTTTGCTCTCTAAGGTGACTGACTTCTTTTGGGGGAGGGGGTTCAATTACGTTCAACTTGAACAAAAATCAAAAATAGTATCTCCCGACCCTGAAGTGAAATCTCAGAAGATTCTTATTAGTTAACATTAACATTCAGAATAAATATAACATTTGTATATCTACCAAAAAGACTTCTGCAATCGATACGCTCGAGACTTTAAAATATCGTCAGAGTACTTTTAGTTACTCTGCGAGCGTTTATATATACTGTTACAAAAACTCGCCCAAACACCATGCGTTTATGCCAATTTACATAATGAATTGCTTTTAAACTTCTAATAAATTAATATTCACAAATATACACTTATAACTCGTTTATTCAAATTTACATGTGTATTTAGAATATTTTCCTCAATATTACGAAACTTATTATACAGTTAATTAAAGACACTTTATTCAAAAAACGATCACTGATATGGTTACAAATAAACATGTATGTATTCTTTTCTGAAAATGACGTCATTGTCACAAATTAGTTTTTTTTGTAAGCAGATAAAAATATTTCATTTAAATATATTTCTACGTGTGAATAAAAACATTTTATTTATTCGTTAAACAAATAAATATTTATTTCATTAAATTGCACATGGTCACGTGCCCCTTGCAAATGTAAATATCACTCTTCCTTCGATCCGGCTAATTCATAAGTTAGTGTCCAAACTTCGCTACTTTCATACAACATTAAAAATAAAACACATTTAATCAAATTTAACCAATAAATAAAATGTCGTTATTTTCTTACAAATACAAGTGATAAAAATGTTTTAACTTTGGCGTTTCATTTGTACGATCTTTTTAACGGTTTTAACTTTGGCGTTTCATTTGTACGATCTTTTTAACGGTTTTAACTTTGGCGTTTCATTTGTACGATCTTTTTAACGGTTTTAACTTTGGCGTTTCATTTGTACGATCTTTTTAACGGTTTTAACTTTGGCGTTTCATTTGTACGATCTTTTTAACGGTTTTAACTTTGGCGTTTCATTTGTACGATCTTTTTAACGGTTTTAACTTTGGCGTTTCATTTGTACGATCTTTTTAACGGTTTTAACTTTGGTGTTTCATTTGTACGATCTTTTTAACGGTTTTAACTTTGGCGTTTCATTTGTACGATCTTTTTAACGGTTTTAACTTCGGCGTTTCATTTGTACGATCTTTTTAACGGTTTTAACTTTGGTGTTTCATTTGTACGATCTTTTTAACGGTTTTAACTTTGGTGTTTCATTTGTACGATCTTTTTAACGGTTTTAACTTTGGCGTTTCATTTGTACGACCTTTTTAACGGTTTTAACTTTGGCGTTTCATTTGTACGATCTTTTTAACGGTTTTAACTTTGGTGTTTCATTTGTACGATCTTTTTAACGGTTTTAACTTTGGTGTTTCATTTGTACGATCTTTTTAACGGTTTTAACTTTGGCGTTTCATTTGTACGATCTTTTTAACGGTTTTAACTTTGGCGTTTCATTTGTACGATCTTTTTAACGGTTTTAACTTTGGCGTTTCATTTGTACGATCTTTTTAACGGTTTTAACTTTGGCGTTTCATTTGTACGATCTTTTTAACGGTTTTAACTTTGGTGTTTCATTTGTACGATCTTTTTAACGGTTTTAACTTTGGCGTTTCATTTGTACGATCTTTTTAACGGTTTTAACTTTGGCGTTTCATTTGTACGATCTTTTTAACGGTTTTAACTTTGGTGTTTCATTTGTACGATCTTTTTAACGGTTTTAACTTTGGTGTTTCATTTGTACGATCTTTTTAACGGTTTTAACTTTGGCGTTTCATTTGTACGATCTTTTTAACGGTTTTAACTTTGGCGTTTCATTTGTACGATCTTTTTAACGGTTTTAACTTTGGCGTTTCATTTGTACGATCTTTTTAACGGTTTTAACTTTGGCGTTTCATTTGTACGATCTTTTTAACGGTTTTAACTTTGGCGTTTCATTTGTACGATCTTTTTAACGGTTTTAACTTTGGCGTTTCATTTGTACGATCTTTTTAACGGTTTTAACTTTGGCGTTTCATTTGTACGATCTTTTTAACGGTTTTAACTTTGGCGTTTCATTTGTACGATCTTTTTAACGGTTTTAACTTTGGCGTTTCATTTGTACGATCTTTTTAACGGTTTTAACTTTGGCGTTTCATTTGTACGATCTTTTTAACGGTTTTAACTTTGGCGTTTCATTTGTACGATCTTTTTAACGGTTTTAACTTTGGCGTTTTATTTGTACGATCTTTTTAACGGTTTTAACTTTGGCGTTTCATTTGTACGATCTTTTTAACGGTTTTAACTTTGGCGTTTCATTTGTACGATCTTTTTAACGGTTTTAACTTTGGCGTTTCATTTGTACGATCTTTTTAACGGTTTTAACTTTGGCGTTTCATTTGTACGATCTTTTTAACGGTTTTAACTTTGGCGTTTCATTTGTACGATCTTTTTAACGGTTTTAACTTTGGCGTTTCATTTGTACGATCTTTTTAACGGTTTTAACTTTGGCGTTTCATTTGTACGATCTTTTTAACGGTTTTAACTTTGGCGTTTCATTTGTACGATCTTTTTAACGGTTTTAACTTTGGCGTTTCATTTGTACGATCTTTTTAACGGTTTTAACTTTGGCGTTTCATTTGTACGATCTTTTTAACGGTTTTAACTTTGGCGTTTCATTTGTACGATCTTTTTAACGGTTTTAACTTTGGCGTTTCATTTGTACGATCTTTTTAACGGTTTTAACTTTGGCGTTTCATTTGTACGATCTTTTTAACGGTTTTAACTTTGGCGTTTCATTTGTACGATCTTTTTAACGGTTTTAACTTTGGCGTTTCATTTGTACGATCTTTTTAACGGTTTTAACTTTGGCGTTTCATTTGTACGATCTTTTTAACGGTTTTAACTTTGGCGTTTCATTTGTACGATCTTTTTAACGGTTTTAACTTTGGCGTTTCATTTGTACGATCTTTTTAACGGTTTTAACTTTGGCGTTTCATTTGTACGATCTTTTTAACGGTTTTAACTTTGGCGTTTCATTTGTACGATCTTTTTAACGGTTTTAACTTTGGCGTTTCATTTGTACGATCTTTTTAACGGTTTTAACTTTGGCGTTTCATTTGTACGATCTTTTTAACGGTTTTAACTTTGGCGTTTCATTTGTACGATCTTTTTAACGGTTTTAACTTTGGCGTTTCACTTCTACGATAAAACTTGCTAGATTACTGTTTTTTATTTTTAAAACGTTTTTAAATGTTTTATGATTTTTTTGTAATTCACTACACAGGGTTAAAATAAAAATAAGTTTAATTCGTTTCGATCATAAAAATATAGTTTCCATCCTTATAAACATTTAGAAAGAGGCTAGCTTACTGATAATAAGTAAAAATCAAGCATTTCACTCTGAATAATTTATGTGACTGAGATAAGAATTAACCTATAAATATTGCCCCAGTCGATAAGGATTTCTCTTCTTTTGAAATCGAGCTCTCCCAAAAATGGCACACTGGATTGGGAACAAAAACCAAAAATGGTTATTTCCTATTTTAGTCACGTAAATTATTTAGAGCGAAATGAGTTTCGGCATTATTTCAAAACAACTTCTTTTTTTTTTTAACTTAAAGCATGTTTAATAAAACAAATGCAAAAACATTACGAAAGAGGCTGACGAATAATGAGTCAAGCTCATAATTTTTTAGCTTAAAAAAGTTACAATAAACCATTTCAATCTAAATAATTTACGTGACTAAGATAAGAATTAACCTATCCCAGTCGAGAAAGGTTTCTCCTATCCTGACCAAGGACAGGTCTGATAATTTGATCCCAGTCTGAAGCCAGGAATTCCAATAATTGTTAGGGATTATTGGAGCCATGCACCTTATGTCGACGCCCCCCCGCCCAAATGAGATTCTATATTTTTCAGTCAGTGGGCGGTACCACTTTTTATACCAGCCGGAGGCGCCAGACACGCCAGAGGCGCCAGTAGTATGACTCAAATGAATATTTACGCAAATGCAAATGAAAATTGTGTGATCACTTTTGCATAACATTTTAACATCAATTGATCTACTATTTCCGGGCCATTCTAATTTTTTAGGACAGTTAACCAATTTTCTTTGTGATGTGAGATAAATTCGATGCATTGTTCTCGGTGGGGCTGGGTTGGTACTACTTTTTAAAACGATTATATGTGGTTTTATAACTAAGGTTATTTGTAAAAAAATAGTAACCCGCTCTAGAGAGTTAGAATGCCCCGGAAAGACGGGGATGAGACGCGGCAACCTCGCAAAAATGCGACCGACAAGGGCCATTTATTTGCTAGCAACAATGATAGAAATTTATAACAGTTAAGCAAACCTATGGTCTAAATAAATAGAAATAAATATGTTGCTAAGGTGAGAGGCATTATATTTTTACAAATAGTCTACTCGTCTGAAGAACCTGATAAGATAGGCGGAAGCGGCCTGGAGAAGTGAGGAATTATTGGAAGGAAGAGAGAAGATATACATTTATGAGAAGAGATGAGTAAGTAAGTACATGTAGAAAAGATGAAAGAAAAAGATGCAGAAGAAGTAGAAGTGGAAGAAGAAGAAAAGAACAAGTGGACGAAGAAAATATAAGATTATGAGAGAGAAAAGATAGTTGGAAATGAGAGAAGAAAGAGGATACATGAAATATTATTTATACAATTTAGCTTATTTCGCTCGCGAAAACTATACAAACTAGTAATACCAAATGATTATAATTAACTATTTCTTAAACTATTCATCTGAAATATTAACAGATCAATTATTTACAGTCATGTCGAAATGGGTGCATAGAATAATTACAGAATGAAAGAGCAAATTAGTTCTGCTCTCTTCATTCTTTCATTGTAATCTATTGATTTTTCGTACACGTATAATGAGACATTTACACAATGTTTACGCCTGGCTGTAATACTCTGTTAGGTGAGTTCCTTTTAATTTTGCGAAACTATCTATTCTCTCCGCTTTTAGTACGTCTGTATCATCTTATGGTAATACGTTTACACGTCCATAAGTTGTATAATTAGAAGCGCCAAAAATATATCTCATCTACTAATAACCGTGCGGTAACAGTTAAATAGAAACCTAACCAGTTTTTATGATGCACAGTTTTATTGAAATGGAAATCGACTATTCTTGCCATTTCTTTCTTTCTATGTGGTTCGAATTTCTCCAGATTTTTAGTTTTTTTCTTATTTTGCAGACATTTTGTAATTGGGTTCGGTTATTTCTTTCGTATTTAATTATGATTTAATACAATTATGATTAAATACAATTATTATTTAATACACTTATGATTTAATACAATTATGATTTAATACAATTATGATTTAATACAATTATGATTAAATACAATTATTATTTAATACAATTATGATTTAATACAATTATGATTTAATACAATTATGATTAAATACAATTATTATTTAATACAATTATGATATAATACAATTATGATTTAATACAATTATGATTTAATACAATTATGATTTAATACAATTGTATTATGGTTTAATACAATTATGATTAAATACAATTATGATTTAATACAATTATTATTTAATACAATTATGATTTAATACAATTATTATTTAATACAATTATGATTTAATACAATTATGATTTAATACAATTATGATTAAATACAATTATGATTTAATACAATTATGATTTAATACAATTATGATGTAATACAATTGTATTATAGTTTAATACAATTATGGTTTAATACAATTATGACTAAATACAATTATGATTTAATACAATTATGACTTAATACAATTATGATTTAATACAATTCCTTTTGATTTTTACCTTCCAATTAGTCCCGCACATTATCTTTGTTTCAATCTGCATATTGCAACCACGTCTGCGATAAATATGCATATTGCAACCACGTCTGCGATAAATATGCATATTGCAATCACGTATGCGATAAATATGCATATTGCAACCACATCTGCGATAAATATGCATATTGCAATCACGTCTGCGATAAATATGCATATTGCAACCACGACTGCGATAAATATGCATATTGCTATCACGTCTGCGATAAATATGCATATTGCAACCACGTCTTCGATAAGTATGCATATTGCAATCACGTCTGCGATAAATATGCATATTGCAACCACGTCTGCGATAAATATGCATATTGCAACCACTCTGCGATAAATATGCATATTGCAACCACGTCTGCGATAAATATGCATATTGCATTCACGTCTGCGATAAATATGGATATTGCAATCACGTCTGCGATAAATATGGATATTGCAGCCACGTCTAATCACGCCTGCGATAAATATGCATATTGCAACCACGTCTGCGATAAATATGCATATTGCAACCACGTCTGCGATAAAAATGTATATTGCAATCCCGTCTGCGATAAATATGCATATTGCAACTACGTCTGCGATAAATATGCATACTGCAATCACGTCTGCGATAAATATGCATATTGCAACCACGACTGCGATAAATATGCATATTGCGATCACGTCTCCGATAAATATGCATATTGCAATCACGTCTTCGCTAAGTATGCATATTGCAATCACGTCTGCGATAAATATGCATATTGCAACCACGTCTGCGATAAATATGCATATTGCAACCACATCTGCGATAAATATGCATATTGCAACCACGTCTGCGATAAATATGCATATTGCAACCACGTCTGCGATAAATATGCATATTGCAACCACGTCTGCGATAAATATGCATATTGCAATCACGTCTGCGATAAGTATGCATATTGCAATCACGTCTGCGATAAATATGCATATTGCAACCACGTCTGCGATAAATATGCATATTGCAATCACGTCTGCGATAAATATGCATATTGCAACCACGTCTGCGATAAATATGCATATTGCAACCTCGTCTGCGATAAATATGCATATTGCGATCACGTCTGCGATAAATATGCATATTGCAACCTCGTCTGCGATAAATATGCATATTGCAATCACGTCTCAGATAAATTCCGGTTATTTCTTCACGTTTTAAAGCTGAGCGTCTTTATTGTTTTGTCTAAAAAGAAAACAATGCTCATGAAATAGTGGTCAGTTAACGATGGCAATTAATTTTAAATAGTTTAAAAATCGTCTGCCGACCATTTATGTAGCAACTCACGGGAAACAATTATAATAATTTCTGTATCATTTGGATTAGTCGGACTACTATTCTCATCGTGGATGTTATCCCTTAAATTTTTCGGCCGATGTATTACCGACCTTCTTCAGGTGCATTTCATCGAACTCGGTATGTTTAGGGCGAACGCGAGAATCTGTACGGAATTTCGAACGAAACTCTAAACTAATTCGTAATTGGATTCAGAGTAATTGAAAATTAAACCATCAGCCTGCAGAAGACTGTCACTTAAAACTGATTATCACATAGCAATCACATTCGTTGCACCACACGGCCCGTAGAAAATCGGAGGTTACAGCGGCCGAAACTTTGTGAAAATAATATCCAAGATGAGAACCATTCATCTGAAAAAATTCGAAAAATCATAATTTCTTCCAGAATTTTAATTGAGAAATCAGAATTGCATGTTAACACAGGATTGATGCCCTACAGAATACAACGTGGTGATCTTCAAATCCAATTAACAATAAATATTTTATTAACCGTTCTTAAATGTAGCTAAATATTGATCATTAAATTCATCATTTTCAATCTTCTCCAAATATTTTTCAGCATTCAACTGACCCTACATACCATTAACATTAAACTGACCATACATCTCATACATGGCTAGCAATAGGAACCAGACTTAAGTAGTTAGGGCTAGGTAAAAAAGAATTCCTCAGGAAGCACCAAATATGGCGCCTTAATTGCCTGCTATGGACCGAGATATCGGACGTGTCACAATACCGGATGGCCGTACAGTGACCACAAACGAAGACATTTTGGAGGTGTTTCGGTCTCATTTTTAAGATATTTTTACCAGGGAGCCCGGTCTGTCATTAGTGCATTTTGACCCCTATTTAGCCGACTTTCCTCGCCTTGAGGCGACCGAAGCGGCTAGGTGCGAATGTTGTATAAAAGAAGCCTTGGGTCAAGTCTTGGAATCCTTGGGTCAAGTGGGCTTGGATCGGTCTCCGTGGATCGATGATTTGCCCTACAGTGTGTAATTGAGGCTGTCGCACATTTTTGTCCCCTTGTTGACAGTTTTATTTAACTCTTCGTTTAGGAACGAGTCTATATCTCAGTACTTAACAAGGGGAATTTTGAAACTTGTACGCAAGCGCAAATATAGTGGGGATGGGATAGATAATATTTGGTCCTTAACGATGCTAAATACAGAGTTAAAAATGTTTGTCAAGATTTTAGCCAATCGTCTGCAGGTTGTTCTGCCTGGTCTGATCAGCCCTAAATAGACTTGTGTTGTGAAGGGTAGGACTATTCAGGATACCTTGCACCCGTTACGCTTGATCATTGAGAAAGTCGACACAGAAGCCGCGCTGATCAATTTAGATCAGTCTAAAGCATTTGATAGGGTGGAATATCGTTACTTGGAGGCTGTTTTGTCTTCGGTTGGTTTTGACCCCCATTTTCGCTCTTGGATTCGCCTCTTGTATGAAAACCCCGGTGCGTTGGTGGATGTGAATGGTTTAAGATCTGAGCCTTTTAGATTATCCAGATCTATTCGTTTGGGTTGTCCTTTTTCACCGATGCTCTATGTGCTTGTATTGGAACCTTTCCTTCACAGACTAAGGGTAAATCCGGTCGTACATGGAATTGTTTTGACAGGTGCTTGCACCACGTTAGAGTGATCCGCCTATGCCGACGATGTAACTGTGCTTGTAACGAGCAGTGCCGAGATTAGTGTCGTCAACAGAGAAATCAGAATTTATGAAACGGTAACAGGGGCCAAAATTAACTGCATCAAGTCGGTGGGTTGCGCATCGGTTCCTGAAAGGGTGTATCCCTACAGAGACCCTTCAGCTGGACGAACGAGCCTTGCAAGCTACTCGGCATCTGGATTGGTTCTGATCTTCATCTGTAGAAAAATTAGTCAGAAGTACTGTAAGCGATACAAGCTGTAGCTAGTGTGTGGGCCCTATACATCTTTCGTTAAAGGGGAGAGCAAAAGTGTGTGTTACACACATCGATCCTCGCATCCTATATTGTCTTTCAGTGTTTCCACTCCTGTCAAATACGCTGCTTGAAGTGCAGCGGACCCATTTCAAGTTCTAATGGCTTTGTAGACCTCCTAAGCTTTGTCGCGAGATCTGTTATCTGTATCCTACTGATGGCGGTCTGGGTATTCCTAGCGTTGAGATTCGTCAACATACGCGTCGGCTATATTACCTGGATCGAATGTATACACAATGTAAGGAAACCCTGGAAATTCGCATTATAGCTGAGACGGTCAAACTCCAGCCTGCAGAATTTGGTGAAAGATGAGACAGAATAGCGCGTGGTTGTAGATTGACTGCAGCTGGCATTGAGTGTTATTTGGCCATGCCTTAGGCAACGAATTTTGAGTTGCAGAAATGACTATTCACAACGATGCGTTTAAAGACTAGCTTAGGTTAGTCGTTATAGTTATTCAAGTTCATAATTTAATTAGTGTATGAATTATTTTCATTACGGCTAAGTTTTATTTTTGTCCTTGCCCCTCCCTCTTTTCCCCAATTTAATTTTGATATTGCCCAACTCCTTCCCCAATATAGGTGACAGATAGCTTAATTTGCCAGAGATGCAGGTTACCCTTCGACATTTTCGTAGGAGGTGCAATTTTAATAAAGCATTGGGGCCTGCGTCAAATTTCTTTTCGTTTTCGACTGGTAAATCTGCATATCTGCCACAGCTTAGAAATGGGGGTCTTTTTCCTAACTCGGTTTTTCTACATTGTAAATATATTTTATTTTTCTGTACAAAAATGTCCATCTATTAAACATGATTCATATATGGGCTTTAAGTAGGAATGTCATGGTTCAAAGACTTTTGGTGTATGCTGCATGAATGTAGTATGAATGCTGCATGAATGTAGTATGTATGCTGCATGAATTTAGAATGAATGTAGTATGAATATAGTATGAATGTGGTATTTTGTGAAATGATGGTCACAAAACAAATTAGTGACATTCGTGAAAAACAAATTCACCGAACTATGGATTTGAACATTTGACGGTAACATTACAAGGACAAAAGGAATCGCTTCTCAAGTAAGAACAATTTGTTGTTTTTCCAAAGAAAATTGCCAATCAAACTGTTTTTTAAATTTGACAGTGACTTTTTGAAAGGATTTGACAAGAAAATATATTTTTGTTTTCATTGTATTTTAAACAACTGTTGTCAGAGAAAAACAAACTATTTTTTTAAAATGGAGGAATTGCAGCAAAATATGGTCTAATTTTTAAAAATATAAGTGGAATAACAACAAAGAAAAGATGAAAGGTTTTAAAAACTATTGGAATTTTTTGTCCAGCGAACAACATAAGGGATTGTTTTCACCAGATACGATTGCAAAATACGTACTGTTTTCCTGTCCGTTGTCCTTATTCATTAAAACTTGCGTTAACAAATCCATTTTTTTATCTGATTGGTTTTGATGCTCTAAATGTAATTTTTTCAATTCCAATATTTGTTCGTTCATTTCTTTCTTTTCTTCCGCGGCGTATTTCATCATTTCTTTATTTTCTCTTCCCTGTTTTTCCTCAAAGTATTTCATTAAACTTAACCGCTTCTCGTCATTTTGTTTCTGTACTATCAATTGTTCTTCTCGAAACCTTTTTTCAAGTTCTAATCGTTGATTTTGTTGAAGTTTTATAATTTCCAAAATCTGTTTTGAAAAATCCTCCATTTTTTTTTTTTTTATATGACAAAAAACGGTTTCAGAAACAAAACAATTCTTTTTCTATAGTACCAACTCTACAAAAAAAACTTTTACAATTTTTGTATCTGGTTATATTGACGAGTATTTCCTTAATTTATTTTTTCCTTGTGTGGCAATTTTCCACTAGAAAATAATTCAGCGTTTGTGTTTATACAGAAAAAAGTTTGACCTTTTTTTTTCTTCAATTTTCTTTTCGTAACGTGTAAGTATTTAGTTCAAATCTTTGTTGAACGTACACTTTTTTTTTCTTTTACAAAAAATTAGTTTTTTTTTTGTGAAAAAAAAAACGAGTTCATAGCATTTATTTAAATATTGGTCATCATTTCCGCTTTAAGTGCGTAACAGAATATCATATTTTCTGATTAACACAAAGTGTTATGCCGTACCTGCTTGTCGAAAGTGTTTTTTTTCAGTCAGAGAAAAATTTATTTTATTCTGAAAAATCCGACGTAACTTTTTAATTTTGTTTTTCAATGCTAATGCCTTTTTAAGACAATCTTTATAGAACGAACAAATTCTTTTTTTTTGTGTACTTACTGAAACTTTGAGTGGTTTTTTTTCAGTTGTCGTAAATCCACGCCATTTATGAGTTCCGTTTTAACTCGTAGTTTAGGCTTGTTGTGGCTTTTTTTTCCAACAGCAAGATAAGACTTTTTTGACGACGTCTTTTGTTGTTTGACTTTTTTTTTCCAAGTAAATCCTTGCTCGAATCTTCATTATTCAGTTTTTTGTCGAATGATCCGGTAACTTTCTTGAGTAATCCTGATTGCGCGTTGTCGTGACTGGTATAAAATCAACATCCTCACGTTTGTTCTTTACTAAATTTCTCGTCGCCAGTGTTGTAGACCTGTGCTAGGGGTCACAAAGATAACAACCACAAATTGTGACAGGTTAAAATATACAATGTATTTATTCATAGCAATACAGTAACGCAACTCAATGTGGTAGGAGATGACCGGATTCCTACCATGCGGTAAAACATGAATAGGAATGTCCTCTATATTTAACACCTACCCACTATAGGAGTATGTGACACAAGGTCGGAAAGTGGGATTTGAATAGCCAGCGCCCGAGAGGTGAGCGCTTTAGCCATTAAAAATTGCCTGGACAGCCCCGTCGGCATTCCCCGGTAGGGGCGCCTCAGGCAGTAAGCTATAAACTTACTCCTCCCCAAAGAGGAGAGGCAAAGCCTGGGAGGGTGGACCTCCTAGAACTGCACAGGACAGACCCATAGACCGGCGGAATCATGCCCCGAAGGCCAAGACAACACCGGTCTATAGGGTGTAGTATCCATCGGAACAGATACCACACGTGGTACGAGGACTCTCACATGAATAGGAATGTCCTCGATATTTAACACCTACCCACATTAGGAGTATGTGACACAAGGTCGGAAAGTGGGATTTGAAAAGCCAGCGCCCGAGAACGTGAGCGCTTTAGCCATTAAAAATTGCCTGGACAGCCCCGTCGGCATTCCCCGGTAGGGGCGCCTCAGGCAGTAAGCTATCAACTTACTCCTCCCCAAAGAGGAGAGGCAAAGCCTGGGAGGGTGGACCTCCTAGAACTGCACAGGACAGACCCATAGACCGGCGGAATCATGCCCCGAAGGCCAAGACAACACCGGTCTATAGGGTGTAGTATCCATCGGAACAGATACCACACGTGGTACGAGGACTCTCACATGAATAGGAATGTCCTCTGTTTGAGTCTTTGCAACCATGGTATTTATTATAGATGGTTGCTTCCATTAGTTCTTCAATAGGGGTGATTTGTACCCCACAACAGGAATCAAATACCAAATTCGAACGGAGACAACGAACGGACGATCACGACCTGTAGAGTAAACGAGCACACACAAGTTCACAAATGATTACATAAATAGAGGTTGTTGTGCATTTTCTTCTGTAGTTCTATCCGAGAAAAAGTGAACCCTTTTTCTTTTATTATAGTTGAAACAATTTAAAAATGGAAGGTGACAGTGATTAAGTGATTTACGACACGTATTTACAACATGGCTATGCTAAGTTTGAATTCAGTTCGTTCGTTCAACAGAAACACTTTCACTTAGGAAGTTGGCAACCTTCACATAGTTCCTGCCGTAAGTATCCGATGATTTTCTAGAAATATATCGGGGAGACCCATGCCAACAATAGAATAATCTGATTCATACAAAATGAATGAATGTAAAAATGCATACCAAACTCTTCAAAATATCAGTTTTTAATTGAATATAGAACAACATACGCTGATTCACTGAGTTAAAAAATCTAGATAATTTGTTTTGTTGGGGCTTAACCAGTGGCAATGATGCAATATTAGGGGATACATAGTGAACAGACTTATTATAGAAGTGCTGATAGATTATCAGTATAAAAAAGTGTACGTACGTGTGTCCGTCTCTTAATAATACCTGCTAATAATAAACAAAAGAAAGAATACTCAACTACACAAATGAAATTTTATGAGCAAATAAGAGGAGGCTTAATATGAATAACCGATAATAAAAATAAAGGAAATCATTTCTTTCACTTTTCATAAACACAAACGCATTTACCCTTGTTCTTAATAGTTTTGCGACCAATATAGCAATTAATCAACGCTTTATTATTATATGCTTTATTTACTATTCAGAAAAGAGATGGGGGAGAGATTAATTTCTTTGAAGTAAACTTCATCTTTCATTCTTCGTAAAACTTTATTCACGTATTTTTCGTTAAGTAAGATTAAACACGCATATTTGTTAATTTTTGTGGAAGTTTTACCTTTATTGTTTTTTTTTTATTTTACATTAAGATTAATCTCGTGTGTGACAACAGTAGGAAATCGATTGTTATTGATACAGATACCTACTACTATGTTGGGAAACGCCGGGTAGTCCTGCGCGTTACCAATAATTAGAAGGTTTGGAAATTCATTGTTATTGATACAGATACCTACTACTATGTTGGGAAACGCCGGGTAGTCCTGCGTGTTACCAATAATTAGAAGGTTTGGAAATTCATTGTTATTGATACAGATACCTACTACTATGTTGGGAAACGCCGGGTAGTCCTGCGCGTTACCAATAATTAGAAGGTTTGGAAATTCATTGTTATTGATACAGATACCTACTACTATGTTGGGAAACGCCGGGTAGTCCTGCGCGTTACCAATAATTAGAAGGTTTGGAAATTCATTGTTATTGATACAGATACCTACTACTATGTTGGGAAACGCCGGGTAGTCCTGCGTGTTACCAATAATTAGAAGGTTTAGAAATTCATTGTTATTGATACAGATACCTACTTCTATGTTGGGAAACGCCGGGTAGTCCTGCGCGTTACCAATAATTAGAAGGTTTGGAAATTCATTGTTATTGATACAGATACCTACTACTATGTTGGGAAACGCCGGGTAGTCCTGCGTGTTACCAATAATTGGAAGGTTTAGAAATTCATTGTTATTGATACAGATACCTACTACTATGTTGGGAAACGCCGGGTAGTCCTGCGTGTTACCAATAATTAGAAGGTTTAGAAATTCATTGTTATTGATACAGATACCTACTACTATGTTGGGAAACGCCGGGTAGTCCTGCGTGTTACCAATAATTAGAAGGTTTGGAAATTCATTGTTATTGATACAGATACCTACTACTATGTTGGGAAACGCCGGGTAGTCCTGCGTGTTACCAATAATTAGAAGGTTTGGAAATTCATTGTTATTGATACAGATACCTACTACTATGTTGGGAAACGCCGGGTAGTCCTGCGCGTTACCAATAATTAGAAGGTTTGGAAATTCATTGTTATTGATACAGATACCTACTACTATGTTGGGAAACGCCGGGTAGTCCTGCGTGTTACCAATAATTAGAAGGTTTGGAAATTCATTGTTATTGATACAGATACCTACTACTATGTTTGGAAACGCCGGGTAGTCCTGCGCGTTACCAATAATTAGAAGGTTTGGAAATTCATTGTTATTGATACAGATACCTACTACTATGTTGGGAAACGCCGGGTAATCCTGCGTGTTACCAATAATTAGAAGGTTTGGAAATTCATTGTTATTGATACAGATACCTACTACTATGTTGGGAAACGCCGGGTAGTCCTGCGCGTTACCAATAATTAGAAGGTTTGGAAATTCATTGTTATTGATACAGATACCTACTACTATGTTGGGAAACGCCGGGTAGTCCTGCGCGTTACCAATAATTAGAAGGTTTGGAAATTCATTGTTATTGATACAGATACCTACTACTATGTTGGGAAACGCCGGGTAGTCCTGCGTGTTACCAATAATTAGAAGGTTTAGAAATTCATTGTTATTGATACAGATACCTACTTCTATGTTGGGAAACGCCGGGTAGTCCTGCGCGTTACCAATAATTAGAAGGTTTGGAAATTCATTGTTATTGATACAGATACCTACTACTATGTTGGGAAACGCCGGGTAGTCCTGCGTGTTACCAATAATTGGAAGGTTTAGAAATTCATTGTTATTGATACAGATACCTACTACTATGTTGGGAAACGCCGGGTAGTCCTGCGTGTTACCAATAATTAGAAGGTTTAGAAATTCATTGTTATTGATACAGATACCTACTACTATGTTGGGAAACGCCGGGTAGTCCTGCGTGTTACCAATAATTAGAAGGTTTGGAAATTCATTGTTATTGATACAGAGACCTACTACTATGTTGGGAAACGCCGGGTAGTCCTGCGTGTTACCAATAATTAGAAGGTTTGGAAATTCATTGTTATTGATACAGATACCTACTACTATGTTGGGAAACGCCGGGTAGTCCTGCGCGTTACCAATAATTAGAAGGTTTGGAAATTCATTGTTATTGATACAGATACCTATTACTAATTTGGGAAACGCCGGGTAGTCCTGCGCGTTACCAATAATTAGAAGGTTTGGAAATTCATTGTTATTGATACAGATACCTATTACTATGTTGGGAAACGCCGGGTAGTCCTGCGCGTTACCAATAATTAGAAGGTTTGGAAATTCATTGTTATTGATACAGATACCTACTACTATGTTGGGAAACGCCGGGTAGTCCTGCGCGTTACCAATAATTAGAAGGTTTGGAAATTCATTGTTATTGATACAGATACCTACTACTATGTTGGGAAACGCCGGGTAGTCCTGCGTGTTACCAATAATTAGAAGGTTTGGAAATTCATTGTTATTGATACAGATACCTACTACTATGTTGGGAAACGCCGGGTAGTCCTGCGCGTTACCAATAATTAGAAGGTTTGGAAATTCATTGTTATTGATACAGATACCTACTACTATGTTGGGAAACGCCGGGTAGTCCTGCGCGTTACCAATAATTAGAAGGTTTGGAAATTCATTGTTATTGATACAGATACCTACTACTATGTTGGGAAACGCCGGGTAGTCCTGCGTGTTACCAATAATTAGAAGGTTTAGAAATTCATTGTTATTGATACAGATACCTACTTCTATGTTGGGAAACGCCGGGTAGTCCTGCGCGTTACCAATAATTAGAAGGTTTGGAAATTCATTGTTATTGATACAGATACCTACTACTATGTTGGGAAACGCCGGGTAGTCCTGCGTGTTACCAATAATTGGAAGGTTTAGAAATTCATTGTTATTGATACAGATACCTACTACTATGTTGGGAAACGCCGGGTAGTCCTGCGTGTTACCAATAATTAGAAGGTTTAGAAATTCATTGTTATTGATACAGATACCTACTACTATGTTGGGAAACGCCGGGTAGTCCTGCGTGTTACCAATAATTAGAAGGTTTGGAAATTCATTGTTATTGATACAGATACCTACTACTATGTTGGGAAACGCCGGGTAGTCCTGCGTGTTACCAATAATTAGAAGGTTTGGAAATTCATTGTTATTGATACAGATACCTACTACTATGTTGGGAAACGCCGGGTAGTCCTGCGCGTTACCAATAATTAGAAGGTTTGGAAATTCATTGTTATTGATACAGATACCTACTACTATGTTGGGAAACGCCGGGTAGTCCTGCGTGTTACCAATAATTAGAAGGTTTGGAAATTCATTGTTATTGATACAGATACCTACTACTATGTTTGGAAACGCCGGGTAGTCCTGCGCGTTACCAATAATTAGAAGGTTTGGAAATTCATTGTTATTGATACAGATACCTACTACTATGTTGGGAAACGCCGGGTAATCCTGCGTGTTACCAATAATTAGAAGGTTTGGAAATTCATTGTTATTGATACAGATACCTACTACTATGTTGGGAAACGCCGGGTAGTCCTGCGCGTTACCAATAATTAGAAGGTTTGGAAATTCATTGTTATTGATACAGATACCTACTACTATGTTGGGAAACGCCGGGTAGTCCTGCGCGTTACCAATAATTAGAAGGTTTGGAAATTCATTGTTATTGATACAGATACCTACTACTATGTTGGGAAACGCCGGGTAGTCCTGCGTGTTACCAATAATTAGAAGGTTTAGAAATTCATTGTTATTGATACAGATACCTACTTCTATGTTGGGAAACGCCGGGTAGTCCTGCGCGTTACCAATAATTAGAAGGTTTGGAAATTCATTGTTATTGATACAGATACCTACTACTATGTTGGGAAACGCCGGGTAGTCCTGCGTGTTACCAATAATTGGAAGGTTTAGAAATTCATTGTTATTGATACAGATACCTACTACTATGTTGGGAAACGCCGGGTAGTCCTGCGTGTTACCAATAATTAGAAGGTTTAGAAATTCATTGTTATTGATACAGATACCTACTACTATGTTGGGAAACGCCGGGTAGTCCTGCGTGTTACCAATAATTAGAAGGTTTGGAAATTCATTCTTATTGATACAGAGACCTACTACTATGTTGGGAAACGCCGGGTAGTCCTGCGTGTTACCAATAATTAGAAGGTTTGGAAATTCATTGTTATTGATACAGATACCTACTACTATGTTGGGAAACGCCGGGTAGTCCTGCGCGTTACCAATAATTAGAAGGTTTGGAAATTCATTGTTATTGATACAGATACCTACTACTATGTTGGGAAACGCCGGGTAGTCCTGCGTGTTACCAATAATTAGAAGGTTTGGAAATTCATTGTTATTGATACAGATACCTACTACTATGTTGGGAAACGCCGGGTAGTCCTGCGCGTTACCAATAATTAGAAGGTTTGGAAATTCATTGTTATTGATACAGATACCTACTACTATGTTGGGAAACGCCGGGTAGTCCTGCGCGTTACCAATAATTAGAAGGTTTGGAAATTCATTGTTATTGATACAGATACCTATTACTATGTTGGGAAACGCCGGGTAGTCCTGCGCGTTACCAATAATTAGAAGGTTTGGAAATTCATTGTTATTGATACAGATACCTACTACTATGTTGGGAAACGCCGGGTAGTCCTGCGCGTTACCAATAATTAGAAGGTTTGGAAATTCATTGTTATTGATACAGATACCTATTACTATGTTGGGAAACGCCGGGTAGTCCTGCGCGTTACCAATAATTAGAAGGTTTGGAAATTCATTGTTATTGATACAGATACCTACTACTATGTTGGGAAACGCCGGGTAGTCCTGCGCGTTACCAATAATTAGAAGGTTTGGAAATTCATTGTTATTGATACAGATACCTATTACTATGTTGGGAAACGCCGGGTAGTCCTGCGCGTTACCAATAATTAGAAGGTTTGGAAATTCATTGTTATTGATACAGATACCTATTACTATGTTGGGAAACGCCGGGTAGTCCTGCGCGTTACCAATAATTAGAAGGTTTGGAAATTCATTGTTATTGATACAGATACCTATTACTATGTTGGGAAACGCCGGGTAGTCCTGCGCGTTACCAATAATTAGAAGGTTTGGAAATTCATTGTTATTGATACAGATACCTATTACTATGTTGGGAAACGCCGGGTAGTCCTGCGCGTTACCAATAATTAGAAAGTTTGGAAATTCATTGTTATTGATACAGATACCTATTACTATGTTGGGAACCGCCGGGTAGTCCTGCGCGTTACCAATAATTAGAAGGTTTGGAAATTCATTGTTATTAATACAGATACCTATTACTATGTTGGGAAACGCCGGGTAGTCCTGCGCGTTACCAATAATTAGAAGGTTTGGAAATTCATTGTTATTGATACAGATACCTATTACTATGTTGGGAAACGCCGGGTAGTCCTGCGCGTTACCAATAATTAGAAGGTTTGGAAATTCATTGTTATTGATACAGATACCTACTACTATGTTGGGAAACGCCGGGTAGTCCTGCGTGTTACCAATAATTAGAAGGTTTGGAAATTCATTGTTATTGATACAGATACCTACTACTATGTTGGGAAACGCCGGGTAGTCCTGCGTGTTACCAATAATTAGAAGGTTTGGAAATTCATTGTTATTGATACAGATACCTACTACTATGTTGGGAAACGCCGGGTAGTCCTGCGCGTTACCAATAATTAGATTGTTTGGAAATTCATTGTTATTGATACAGATACCTACTACTATGTTGGGAAACGCCGGGTAGTCCTGCGTGTTACCAATAATTAGAAGGTTTGGAAATTCATTGTTATTGATACAGATACCTACTACTATGTTGGGAAACGCCGGGTAGTCCTGCGTGTTACCAATAATTAGAAGGTTTGGAAATTCATTGTTATTGATACAGATACCTACTACTATGTTGGGAAACGCCGGGTAGTCCTGCGCGTTACCAATAATTAAAAGGTTTGGAAATTCATTGTTATTGATACAGATACCTACTACTATGTTGGGAAACGCCGGGTAGTCCTGCGTGTTACCAATTATTAGAAGGTTTGGAAATTCATTGTTATTGATACAGATACCTACTACTATGTTGGGAAACGCCGGGTAGTCCTGCGTGTTACCAATAATTAGAAGGTTTGGAAATTCATTGTTATTGATACAGATACCTACTACTATGTTGGGAAACGCCGGGTAGTCCTGCGCGTTACCAATAATTAGAAGGTTTGGAAATTCATTGTTATTGATACAGATACCTATTACTATGTTGGGAAACGCCGGGTAGTCCTGCGCGTTACCAATAATTAGAAGGTTTGGAAATTCATTGTTATTGATACAGATACCTACTACTATGTTGGGAAACGCCGGGTAGTCCTGCGCGTTACCAATAATTAGAAGGTTTGGAAATTCATTGTTATTGATACAGATACCTATTACTATGTTGGGAAACGCCGGGTAGTCCTGCGCGTTACCAATAATTAGAAGGTTTGGAAATTCATTGTTATTGATACAGATACCTATTACTATGTTGGGAAACGCCGGGTAGTCCTGCGCGTTACCAATAATTAGAAGGTTTGGAAATTCATTGTTATTGATACAGATACCTATTACTATGTTGGGAAACGCCGGGTAGTCCTGCGCGTTACCAATAATTAGAAGGTTTGGAAATTCATTGTTATTGATACAGATACCTATTACTATGTTGGGAAACGCCGGGTAGTCCTGCGCGTTACCAATAATTAGAAGGTTTGGAAATTCATTGTTATTGATACAGATACCTATTACTATGTTGGGAAACGCCGGGTAGTCCTGCGCGTTACCAATAATTAGAAGGTTTGGAAATTCATTGTTATTGATACAGATACCTATTACTAATTTGGGAAACGCCGGGTAGTCCTGCGCGTTACCAATAATTAGAAGGTTTGGAAATTCATTGTTATTGATACAGATACCTATTACTATGTTGGGAAACGCCGGGTAGTCCTGCGCGTTACCAATAATTAGAAGGTTTGGAAATTCATTGTTATTGATACAGATACCTACTACTATGTTGGGAAAAGCCGGGTAGTCCTGCGTGTTACCAATAATTAGAAGGTTTGGAAATTCATTGTTATTGATACAGATACCTACTACTATGTTGGGAAACGCCGGGTAGTCCTGCGTGTTAACAATAATTAGAAGGTTTGGAAATTCATTGTTATTGATACAGATACCTACTACTATGTTGGGAAACGCCGGGTAGTCCTGCGCGTTACCAATAATTAGAAGGTTTGGAAATTCATTGTTATTGATACAGATACCTACTACTATGTTGGAGAACGCCGGGTAGTCCTGCGTGTTACCAATAATTAAAAGGTTTAGAAATTCATTGTTATTGATACAGATACCTACTTCTATGTTGGGAAACGCCGGGTAGTCCTGCGCGTTACCAATAATTAGAAGGTTTGGAAATTCATTGTTATTGATACAGATACCTACTACTATGTTGGGAAACGCCGGGTAGTCCTGCGTGTTACCAATAATTGGAAGGTTTAGAAATTCATTGTTATTGATACAGATACCTACTACTATGTTGGGAAACGCCGGGTAGTCCTGCGTGTTACCAATAATTAGAAGGTTTAGAAATTCATTGTTATTGATACAGATACCTACTACTATGTTGGGAAACGCCGGGTAGTCCTGCGTGTTACCAATAATTAGAAGGTTTGGAAATTCATTGTTATTGATACAGATACCTACTACTATGTTGGGAAACGCCGGGTAGTCCTGCGTGTTACCAATAATTAGAAGGTTTGGAAATTCATTGTTATTGATACAGATACCTACTACTATGTTGGGAAACGCCGGGTAGTCCTGCGCGTTACCAATAATTAAAAGGTTTGGAAATTCATTGTTATTGATACAGATACCTACTACTATGTTGGGAAACGCCGGGTAGTCCTGCGTGTTACCAATAATTAGAAGGTTTGGAAATTCATTGTTATTGATACAGATACCTACTACTATGTTTGGAAACGCCGGGTAGTCCTGCGCGTTACCAATAATTAGAAGGTTTGGAAATTCATTGTTATTGATACAGATACCTACTACTATGTTGGGAAACGCCGGGTAATCCTGCGTGTTACCAATAATTAGAAGGTTTGGAAATTCATTGTTATTGATACAGATACCTACTACTATGTTGGGAAACGCCGGGTAGTCCTGCGCGTTACCAATAATTAGAAGGTTTGGAAATTCATTGTTATTGATACAGATACCTACTACTATGTTGGGAAACGCCGGGTAGTCCTGCGCGTTACCAATAATTAGAAGGTTTGGAAATTCATTGTTATTGATACAGATACCTACTACTATGTTGGGAAACGCCGGGTAGTCCTGCGTATTACCAATAATTAGAAGGTTTAGAAATTCATTGTTATTGATACAGATACCTACTTCTATGTTGGGAAACGCCGGGTAGTCCTGCGCGTTACCAATAATTAGAAGGTTTGGAAATTCATTGTTATTGATACAGATACCTACTACTATGTTGGGAAACGCCGGGTAGTCCTGCGTGTTACCAATAATTGGAAGGTTTAGAAATTCATTGTTATTGATACAGATACCTACTACTATGTTGGGAAACGCCGGGTAGTCCTGCGTGTTACCAATAATTAGAAGGTTTAGAAATTCATTGTTATTGATACAGATACCTACTACTATGTTGGGAAACGCCGGGTAGTCCTGCGTGTTACCAATAATTAGAAGGTTTGGAAATTCATTGTTATTGATACAGAGACCTACTACTATGTTGGGAAACGCCGGGTGTTCCTGCGTGTTACCAATAATTAGAAGGTTTGGAAATTCATTGTTATTGATACAGATACCTACTACTATGTTGGGAAACGCCGGGTAGTCCTGCGCGTTACCAATAATTAGAAGGTTTGGAAATTCATTGTTATTGATACAGATACCTACTACTATGTTGGGAAACGCCGGGTAGTCCTGCGTGTTACCAATAATAAGAAGGTTTGGAAATTCATTGTTATTGATACAGATACCTACTACTATGTTGGGAAACGCCGGGTAGTCCTGCGCGTTACCAATAATTAGAAGGTTTGGAAATTCATTGTTATTGATACAGATACCTACTACTATGTTGGGAAACGCCGGGTAGTCCTGCGCGTTACCAATAATTAGAAGGTTTGGAAATTCATTGTTATTGATACAGATACCTACTACTATGTTGGGAAACGCCGGGTAGTCCTGCGCGTTACCAATAATTAGAAGGTTTGGAAATTCATTGTTATTGATACAGATACCTATTACTATGTTGGGAAACGCCGGGTAGTCCTGCGCGTTACCAATAATTAGAAGGTTTGGAAATTCATTGTTATTGATACAGATACCTATTACTATGTTGGGAAACGCCGGGTAGTCCTGCGCGTTACCAATAATTAGAAGGTTTGGAAATTCATTGTTATTGATACAGATACCTATTACTATGTTGGGAAACGCCGGGTAGTCCTGCGCGTTACCAATAATTAGAAGGTTTGGAAATTCATTGTTATTGATACAGATACCTATTACTATGTTGGGAAACGCCGGGTAGTCCTGCGCGTTACCAATAATTAGAAAGTTTGGAAATCTATTGTTATTGATACAGATACCTATTACTATGTTGGGAACCGCCGGGTAGTCCTGCGCGTTACCAATAATTAGAAGGTTTGGAAATTCATTGTTATTAATACAGATACCTATTACTATGTTGGGAAACGCCGGGTAGTCCTGCGCGTTACCAATAATTAGAAGGTTTGGAAATTCATTGTTATTGATACAGATACCTATTACTATGTTGGGAAACGCCGGGTAGTCCTGCGCGTTACCAATAATTAGAAGGTTTGGAAATTCATTGTTATTGATACAGATACCTACTACTATGTTGGGAAACGCCGGGTAGTCCTGCGTGTTACCAATAATTAGAAGGTTTGGAAATTCATTGTTATTGATACAGATACCTACTACTATGTTGGGAAACGCCGGGTAGTCCTGCGTGTTACCAATAATTAGAAGGTTTGGAAATTCATTGTTATTGATACAGATACCTACTACTATGTTGGGAAACGCCGGGTAGTCCTGCGCGTTACCAATAATTAGAAGGTTTGGAAATTCATTGTTATTGATACAGATACCTACTACTATGTTGGGAAACGCCGGGTAGTCCTGCGTGTTACCAATAATTAGAAGGTTTGGAAATTCATTGTTATTGATACAGATACCTACTACTATGTTGGGAAACGCCGGGTAGTCCTGCGTGTTACCAATAATTAGAAGGTTTGGAAATTCATTGTTATTGATACAGATACCTACTACTATGTTGGGAAACGCCGGGTAGTCCTGCGCGTTACCAATAATTAGAAGGTTTGGAAATTCATTGTTATTGATACAGATACCTACTACTATGTTGGGAAACGCCGGGTAGTCCTGCGCGTTACCAATTATTAGAAAGTTTGGAAATTCATTGTTATTGATACAGATACCTACTACTATGTTGGGAAACGCCGGGTAGTCCTGCGCGTTACCAATAATTAGAAGGTTTGGAAATTCATTGTTATTGATACAGATACCTACTACTATGTTGGGAAACGCCGGGTAGTCCTGCGCGTTACCAATAATTAGAAGGTTTGGAAATTCATTGTTATTGATACAGATACCTATTACTATGTTGGGAAACGCCGGGTAGTCCTGCGCGTTAACAATAATTAGAAGGTTTGGAAATTCATTGTTATTGATACAGATACCTACTACTATGTTGGGAAACGCCGGGTAGTCCTGCGCGTTACCAATAATTAGAAGGTTTGGAAATTCATTGTTATTGATACAGATACCTATTACTATGTTGGGAAACGCCGGGTAGTCCTGCGCGTTACCAATAATTAGAAGCTTTGGAAATTCATTGTTATTGATACAGATACCTATTACTATGTTGGGAAACGCCGGGTAGTCCTGCGCGTTACCAATAATTAGAAGGTTTGGAAATTCATTGTTATTGATACAGATACCTATTACTATGTTGGGAAACGCCGGGTAGTCTTGCGCGTTACCAATAATTAGAAGGTTTGGAAATTCATTGTTATTGATACAGATACCTATTACTATGTTGGGAAACGCCGGGTAGTCCTGCGCGTTACCAATAATTAGAAGGTTTGGAAATTCATTGTTATTGATACAGATACCTATTACTATGTTGGGAAACGCCGGGTAGTCCTGCGCGTTACCAATAATTAGAAGGTTTGGAAATTCATTGTTATTGATACAGATACCTATTACTATGTTGGGAAACGCCGGGTAGTCCTGCGCGTTACCAATAATTAGAAGGTTTGGAAATTCATTGTTATTGATACAGATACCTACTACTATGTTGGGAAACGCCGGGTAGTCCTGCGTGTTACCAATAATTAGAAGGTTTGGAAATTCATTGTTATTGATACAGATACCTACTACTATGTTGGGAAACGCCGGGTAGTCCTGCGTGTTACCAATAATTAGAAGGTTTGGAAATTCATTGTTATTGATACAGATACCTACTACTATGTTGGGAAACGCCGGGTAGTCCTGCGCGTTACCAATAATTAGAAGGTTTGGAAATTCATTGTTATTGATACAGATACCTACTACTATGTTGGGAAACGCCGGGTAGTCCTGCGCGTTACCAATTATTAGAAGGTTTGGAAATTCATTGTTATTGATACAGATACCTACTACTATGTTGGGAAACGCCGGGTAGTCCTGCGCGTTACCAATAATTAGAAGGTTTGGAAATTCATTGTTATTGATACAGATACCTACTACTATGTTGGGAAACGCCGGGTAGTCCTGCGCGTTACCAATAATTAGAAGGTTTGGAAATTCATTGTTATTGATACAGATACCTATTACTATGTTGGGAAACGCCGGGTAGTCCTGCGCGTTAACAATAATTAGAAGGTTTGGAAATTCATTGTTATTGATACAGATACCTACTACTATGTTGGGAAACGCCGGGTAGTCCTGCGCGTTACCAATAATTAGAAGGTTTGGAAATTCATTGTTATTGATACAGATACCTATTACTATGTTGGGAAACGCCGGGTAGTCCTGCGCGTTACCAATAATTAGAAGCTTTGGAAATTCATTGTTATTGATACAGATACCTATTACTATGTTGGGAAACGCCGGGTAGTCCTGCGCGTTACCAATAATTAGAAGGTTTGGAAATTCATTGTTATTGATACAGATACCTATTACTATGTTGGGAAACGCCGGGTAGTCCTGCGTGTTACCAATAATTAGAAGGTTTGGAAATTCATTGTTATTGATACAGATACCTATTACTATGTTGGGAAACGCCGGGTAGTCCTGCGCGTTACCAATAATTAGAAGGTTTGGAAATTCATTGTTATTGATACAGATACCTATTACTATGTTGGGAAACGCCGGGTAGTCCTGCGCGTTACCAATAATTAGAAGGTTTGGAAATTCATTGTTATTGATACAGATACCTATTACTATGTTGGGAAACGCCGGGTAGTCCTGCGCGTTACCAATAATTAGAAGGTTTGGAAATTCATTGTTATTGATACAGATACCTATTACTATGTTGGGAAACGCCGGGTAGTCCTGCGCGTTACCAATAATTAGAAGGTTTGGAAATTCATTGTTATTGATACAGATACCTACTACTATGTTGGGAAAAGCCGGGTAGTCCTGCGTGTTACCAATAATTAGAAGGTTTGGAAATTCATTGTTATTGATACAGATACCTACTACTATGTTGGGAAACGCCGGGTAGTCCTGCGTGTTACCAATAATTAGAAGGTTTGGAAAGTCATTGTTATTGATACAGATACCTACTACTATGTTGGGAAACGCCGGGTAGTCCTGCGCGTTACCAATAATTAGAAGGTTTGGAAATTCATTGTTATTGATACAGATACCTACTACTATGTTGGAGAACGCCGGGTAGTCCTGCGTGTTACCAATAATTAGAAGGTTTGGAAATTCATTGTTATTGATACAGATACCTACTACTATGTTGGGAAACGCCGGGTAGTCCTGCGCGTTACCAATAATTAGAAGGTTTGGAAATTCATTGTTATTGATACAGATACCTACTACTATGTTGGGAAACGCCGGGTAGTCCTGCGTGTTACCAATAATTAGAAGGTTTGGAAATTCATTGTTATTGATACAGATACCTACTACTATGTTGGGAAACGCCGGGTAGTCCTGCGCGTTACCAATAATTAGAAGGTTTGGAAATTCATTGTTATTGATACAGATACCTATAACTATATTGGGAAACGCCGGGTAGTCCTGCGCGTTACCAATAATTAGAAGGTTTGGAAATTCATTGTTATTGATACAGATACCTATTACTATGTTGGGAAACGCCGGGTAGTCCTGCGCGTTACCAATAATTAGAAGCTTTGGAAATTCATTGTTATTGATACAGATACCTATTACTATGTTGGGAAACGCCGGGTAGTCCTGCGCGTTACCAATAATTAGAAGGTTTGGAAATTCATTGTTATTGATACAGATACCTATTACTATGTTGGGAAACGCCGGGTAGTCCTGCGCGTTACCAATAATTAGAAGGTTTGGAAATTCATTGTTATTGATACAGATACCTATTACTATGTTGGGAAACGCCGGGTAGTCCTGCGCGTTACCAATAATTAGAAGGTTTGGAAATTCATTGTTATTGATACAGATACCTATTACTATGTTGGGAAACGCTGGGTAGTCCTGCGCGTTACCAATAATTAGAAGGTTTGGAAATTCATTGTTATTGATACAGATACCTATTACTATGTTGGGAAACGCCGGGTAGTCCTGCGCGTTACCAATAATTAGAATGTTTGGAAATTCATTGGTATTGATACAGATACCTATTACTATGTTGGGAAACGCCGGGTAGTCCTGCGCGTTACCAATAATTAGAAGGTTTGGAAATTCATTGTTATTGATACAGATACCTATTACTATGTTGGGAAACGCCGGGTAGTCCTGCGCGTTACCAATAATTAGAAGGTTTGGAAATTCATTGTTATTGATACAGATACCTATTACTATGTTGGGAAACGCCGGGTAGTCCTGCGCGTTACCAATAATTAGAAGGTTTGGAAATTCATTGTTATTGATACAGATACCTATTACTATGTTGGGAAACGCCGGGTAGTCCTGCGCGTTACCAATAATTAGAAGGTTTGGAAATTCATTGTTATTGATACAGATACCTATTACTATGTTGGGAAACGCCGGGTAGTCCTGCGCGTTACCAATAATTAGAAGGTTTGGAAATTCATTGTTATTGATACAGATACCTACTACTATGTTGGGAAACGCCGGGTAGTCCTGCGTGTTACCAATAATTAGAAGGTTTAGAAATTCATTGTTATTTATACAGATACCTACTACTATGTTGGGAAACGCCGGGTAGTCCTGCGCGTTACCAATAATTAGAAGGTTTGGAAATTCATTGTTATTGATACAGATACCTACTACTATGTTTGGAAACGCCGGGTAGTCCTGCGCGTTACCAATAATTAGAAGGTTTGGAAATTCATTGTTATTGATACAGATACCTACTACTATGTTGGGAAACGCCGGGTAATCCTGCGTGTTACCAATAATTAGAAGGTTTGGAAATTCATTGTTATTGATACAGATACCTACTACTATGTTGGGAAACGCCGGGTAGTCCTACGCGTTACCAATAATTAGAAGGTTTGGAAATTCATTGTTATTGATACAGATACCTACTACTATGTTGGGAAACGCCGGGTAGTCCTACGTGTTACCAATAATTAGAAGGTTTGGAAATTCATTGTTATTTATACAGATACCTACTACTATGTTGGGAAACGCCGGGTAGTCCTGCGTGTTACCAATAACTAGAAGGTTTGGAAATTCATTGTTATTGATACAGATACCTACTACTATGTTGGGAAACGCCGGGTAGTCCTGCGCGTTACCAATAATTAGAAGGTTTGGAAATTCATTGTTATTGATACAGATACCTACTACTATGTTGGGAAACGCCGGGTAGTCCTGCGTGTTACCAATAATTAGAAGGTTTGGAAATTCATTGTTATTGATACAGATACCTACTACTATGTTGGGAAACGCCGGGTAGTCCTGCGCGTTACCAATAATTAGAAGGTTTGGAAATTCATTGTTATTAATACAGATACCTACTACTATGTTGGGAAACGCCGGGTAGTCCTGCACGTTACCAATAATTAGAAGGTTTGGAAATTCATTGTTATTGATACAGATACCTATTACTATGTTGGGAAACGCCGGGTAGTCCTGCGCGTTACAAATAATTAGAAGGTTTGGAAATTCATTGTTATTGATACAGATACCTACTACTATGTTGGGAAACGCCGGGTAGTCCTGCGCGTTACCAATAATTAGAAGGTTTGGAAATTCATTGTTATTGATACAGATACCTATTACTATGTTGGGAAACGCCGGGTAGCCCTGCGCGTTACCAATAATTAGAAGGTTTGGAAATTCATTGTTATTGATACAGATACCTATTACTATGTTGGGAAACGCCGGGTAGTCCTGCGCGTTACCAATAATTAGAAGGTTTGGAAATTCATTGTTATTGATACAGATATTTATTACTATGTTGGGAAACGCCGGGTAGTCCTGCGCGTTACCAATAATTAGAAGGTTTGGAAATTCATTGTTATTGATACAGATACCTATTACTATGTTGGGAAACGCCGGGTAGTCCTGCGCGTTACCAATAATTAGAAGGTTTGGAAATTCATTGTTATTGATACAGATACCTATTACTATGTTGGGAAACGCCGGGTAGTCCTGCGCGTTACCAATAATTAGAAGCTTTGGAAATTCATTGTTATTGATACAGATACCTATTACTATGTTGGGAAACGCCGGGTAGTCCTGCGCGTTACCAATAATTAGAAGGTTTGGAAATTCATTGTTATTGATACAGATACCTATTACTATGTTGGGAAACGCCGGGTAGTCCTGCGCGTTACCAATAATAAGAAGGTTTGGAAATTCATTGTTATTGATACAGATACCTATTACTATGTTGGGAAACGCCGGGTAGTCCTGCGCGTTACCAATAATTAGAAGGTTTGGAAATTCATTGTTATTGATACAGATACCTATTACTATGTTGGGAAACGCCGGGTAGTCCTGCGCGTTACCAATAATTAGGAGGTTTGGAAATTCATTGTTATTGATACAGATACCTATTACTATGTTGGGAAACGCCGGGTAGTCCTGCGCGTTACCAATAATTAGAAGGTTTATAATTCATTGTTATTGATACAGATACCTACTACTATGTTGGGAAACGCCGGGTAGTCCTGCGCGTTACCAATAATTAGAAGGTTTGGAAATTCATTGTTATTGATACAGATACCTATTACTATGTTGGGAAACGCCGGGTAGTCCTGCGCGTTACCAATAATTAGAAGGTTTGGAAATTCATTGTTATTGATACAGATACCTATTACTATGTAGGGAAACGCCGGGTAGTCCTGCGCGTTACCAATAATTAGAAGGTTTGGAAATTCATTGTTATTGATACAGATACCTACTACTATGTTGGGAAACGCCGGGTAGTCCTGCGCGTTACCAATAATTAGAAGGTTTGGAAATTCATTGTTATTGATACAGATACCTACTACTATGTTGGGAAACGCCGGGTAGTCCTGCGTGTTACCAATAATTAGAAGGTTTGAAAATTCATTGTTATTGATACAGATACCTACTACTATGTTGGGAAACGCCGGGTAGTCCTGCGCGTTACCAATAATTAGAAGCTTTGGAAATTCATTGTTATTGATACAGATACCTATTACTATGTTGGGAAACGCCGGGTAGTCCTGCGCGTTACCAATAATTAGAAGGTTTGGAAATTCATTGTTATTGATACAGATACCTATTACTATGTTGGGAAACGCCGGGTAGTCCTGCGCGTTACCAATAATTAGAAGCTTTGGAAATTCATTGTTATTGATACAGATACCTATTACTATGTTGGGAAACGCCGAGTAGTCCTGCGCGTTACCAATAATTAGAAGGTTTGGAAATTCATTGTTATTGATACAGATACCTATTACTATGTTGGGAAACGCCGGGTAGTCCTGCGCGTTACCAATAATTAGAAGCTTTGGAAATTCATTGTTATTGATACAGATACCTATTACTATGTTGGGAAACGCCGGGTAGTCCTGCGCGTTACCAATAATTAGAAGCTTTGGAAATTCATTGTTATTGATACAGATACCTATTACTATGTTGGGAAACGCCGGGTAGTCCTGCGCGTTACCAATAATTAGAAGGTTTGGAAATTCATTGTTATTGATACAGATACCTATTACTATGTTGGGAAACGCCGGGTAGTCCTGCGCGTTACCAATAATTAGAAGGTTTGGAAATTCATTGTTATTGATACAGATACCTATTACTATGTTGGGAAACGCCGGGTAGTCCTGCGCGTTACCAATAATTAGAAGGTTTGGAAATTCATTGTTATTGATACAGATACCTATTACTATGTTGGGAAACGCCGGGTAGTCCTGCGCGTTACCAATAATTAGGAGGTTTGGAAATTCATTGTTATTGATACAGATACCTATTACTATGTTGGGAAACGCCGGGTAGTCCTGCGCGTTACCAATAATTAGAAGGTTTGGAAATTCATTGTTATTGATACAGATACCTATTACTATGTTGGGAAACGCCGGGTAGTCCTGCGCGTTACCAATTATTAGAAGGTTTGGAAACTCATTGTTATTGATACAGATACCTATTACTATGTTGGGAAACGCCGGGTAGTCCTGCGCGTTACCAATAATTAGAAGGTTTGGAAATTCATTGTTATTGATACAGATACCTATTACTATGTAGGGAAACGCCGGGTAGTCCTGCGCGTTACCAATAATTAGAAGGTTTGGAAATTCATTGTTATTGATACAGATACCTACTACTATGTTGGGAAACGCCGGGTAGTCCTGCGCGTTACCAATAATTAGAAGGTTTGGAAATTCATTGTTATTGATACAGATACCTACTACTATGTTGGGAAACGCCGGGTAGTCCTGCGTGTTACCAATAATTAGAAGGTTTGGAAATTCATTGTTATTGATACAGATACCTACTACTATGTTGGGAAACGCCGGGTAGTCCTGCGCGTTACCAATAATTAGAAGCTTTGGAAATTCATTGTTATTGATACAGATACCTATTACTATGTTGGGAAACGCCGGGTAGTCCTGCGCGTTACCAATAATTAGAAGGTTTGGAAATTCATTGTTATTGATACAGATACCTATTACTATGTTGGGAAACGCCGGGTAGTCCTGCGCGTTACCAATAATTAGAAGCTTTGGAAATTCCTTGTTATTGATACAGATACCTATTACTATGTTGGGAAACGCCGGGTAGTCCTGCGCGTTACCAATAATTAGAAGGTTTGGAAATTCATTGTTATTGATACAGATACCTATTACTATGTTGGGAAACGCCGGGTTATCCTGCGCGTTACCAATAATTAGAAGGTTTGGAAATTCATTGTTATTGATACAGATACCTATTACTATGTTGGGAAACGCCGGGTAGTCCTGCGCGTTACCAATAATTAGAAGGTTTGGAAATTCATTGTTATTGATACAGATACCTATTACTATGTTGGGAAACGCCGGGTAGTCCTGCGCGTTACCAATAATTAGAAGGTTTGGAAATTCATTGTTATTGATACAGATACCTATTACTATGTAGGGAAACGCCGGGTAGTCCTGCGCGTTACCAATAATTAGAAGGTTTGGAAATTCATTGTTATTGATACAGATACCTACTACTATGTTGGGAAACGCCGGGTAGTCCTGCGCGTTACCAATAATTAGAAGGTTTGGAAATTCATTGTTATTGATACAGATACCTACTACTATGTTGGGAAACGCCGGGTAGTCGTGCGTGTTACCAATAATTAGAAGGTTTGAAAATTCATTGTTATTGATACAGATACCTACTACTATGTTGGGAAACGCCGGGTTATCCTGCGCGTTACCAATAATTAGAAGGTTTGGAAATTCATTGTTATTGATACAGATACCTATTACTATGTTGGGAAACGCCGGGTAGTCCTGCGCGTTACCAATAATTAGAAGGTTTGGAAATTCATTGTTATTGATACAGATACCTATTACTATGTTGGGAAACGCCGGGTAGTCCTGCGCGTTACCAATAATTAGAAGGTTTGGAAATTCATTGTTATTGATACAGATACCTATTACTATGTAGGGAAACGCCGGGTAGTCCTGCGCGTTACCAATAATTAGAAGGTTTGGAAATTCATTGTTATTGATACAGATACCTACTACTATGTTGGGAAACGCCGGGTAGTCCTGCGCGTTACCAATAATTAGAAGGTTTGGAAATTCATTGTTATTGATACAGATACCTACTACTATGTTGGGAAACGCCGGGTAGTCCTGCGTGTTACCAATAATTAGAAGGTTTGAAAATTCATTGTTATTGATACAGATACCTACTACTATGTTGGGAAACGCCGGGTAGTCCTGCGCGTTACCAATAATTAGAAGCTTTGGAAATTCATTGTTATTGATACAGATACCTATTACTATGTTGGGAAACGCCGGGTAGTCCTGCGCGTTACCAATAATTAGAAGGTTTGAAAATTCATTGTTATTGATACAGATACCTATTACTATGTTGGGAAACGCCGGGTAGTCCTGCGCGTTACCAATAATTAGAAGCTTTGGAAATTCATTGTTATTGATACAGATACCTATTACTATGTTGGGAAACGCCGGGTAGTCCTGCGCGTTACCAATAATTAGAAGGTTTGGAAATTCATTGTTATTGATACAGATACCTATTACTATGTTGGGAAACGCCGGGTAGTCCTGCGCGTTACCAATAATTAGAAGGTTTGGAAATTCATTGTTATTGATACAGATACCTATTACTATGTTGGGAAACGCCGGGTAGTCCTGCGCGTTACCAATAATTAGAAGCTTTGGAAATTCATTGTTATTGATACAGATACCTATTACTATGTTGGGAAACGCCGGGTAGTCCTGCGCGTTACCAATAATTAGAAGGTTTGGAAATTCATTGTTATTGATACAGATACCTATTACTATGTTGGGAAACGCCGGGTAGTCCTGCGCGTTACCAATAATTAGAAGGTTTGGAAATTCATTGTTATTGATACAGATACCTATTACTATGTTGGGAAACGCCGGGTAGTCCTGCGCGTTACCAATAATTAGAAGGTTTGGAAATTCATTGTTATTGATACAGATACCTATTACTATGTTGGGAAACGCCGGGTAGTCCTGCGCGTTACCAATAATTAGAAGGTTTGGAAATTCATTGTTATTGATACAGATACCTATTACTATGTAGGGAAACGCCGGGTAGTCCTGCGCGTTACCAATAATTAGAAGGTTTGGAAATTCATTGTTATTGATACAGATACCTACTACTATGTTGGGAAACGCCGGGTAGTCCTGCGCGTTACCAATAATTAGAAGGTTTGGAAATTCATTGTTATTGATACAGATACCTACTACTATGTTGGGAAACGCCGGGTAGTCGTGCGTGTTACCAATAATTAGAAGGTTTGAAAATTCATTGTTATTGATACAGATACCTACTACTATGTTGGGAAACGCCGGGTTATCCTGCGCGTTACCAATAATTAGAAGGTTTGGAAATTCATTGTTATTGATACAGATACCTATTACTATGTTGGGAAACGCCGGGTAGTCCTGCGCGTTACCAATAATTAGAAGGTTTGGAAATTCATTGTTATTGATACAGATACCTATTACTATGTTGGGAAACGCCGGGTAGTCCTGCGCGTTACCAATAATTAGAAGGTTTGGAAATTCATTGTTATTGATACAGATACCTATTACTATGTAGGGAAACGCCGGGTAGTCCTGCGCGTTACCAATAATTAGAAGGTTTGGAAATTCATTGTTATTGATACAGATACCTACTACTATGTTGGGAAACGCCGGGTAGTCCTGCGCGTTACCAATAATTAGAAGGTTTGGAAATTCATTGTTATTGATACAGATACCTACTACTATGTTGGGAAACGCCGGGTAGTCCTGCGTGTTACCAATAATTAGAAGGTTTGAAAATTCATTGTTATTGATACAGATACCTACTACTATGTTGGGAAACGCCGGGTAGTCCTGCGCGTTACCAATAATTAGAAGCTTTGGAAATTCATTGTTATTGATACAGATACCTATTACTATGTTGGGAAACGCCGGGTAGTCCTGCGCGTTACCAATAATTAGAAGGTTTGAAAATTCATTGTTATTGATACAGATACCTATTACTATGTTGGGAAACGCCGGGTAGTCCTGCGCGTTACCAATAATTAGAAGCTTTGGAAATTCATTGTTATTGATACAGATACCTATTACTATGTTGGGAAACGCCGGGTAGTCCTGCGCGTTACCAATAATTAGAAGGTTTGGAAATTCATTGTTATTGATACAGATACCTATTACTATGTTGGGAAACGCCGGGTAGTCCTGCGCGTTACCAATAATTAGAAGGTTTGGAAATTCATTGTTATTGATACAGATACCTATTACTATGTTGGGAAACGCCGGGTAGTCCTGCGCGTTACCAATAATTAGAAGCTTTGGAAATTCATTGTTATTGATACAGATACCTATTACTATGTTGGGAAACGCCGGGTAGTCCTGCGCGTTACCAATAATTAGAAGGTTTGGAAATTCATTGTTATTGATACAGATACCTATTACTATGTTGGGAAACGCCGGGTAGTCCTGCGCGTTACCAATAATTAGAAGGTTTGGAAATTCATTGTTATTGATACAGATACCTATTACTATGTTGGGAAACGCCGGGTAGTCCTGCGCGTTACCAATAATTAGAAGGTTTGGAAATTCATTGTTATTGATACAGATACCTATTACTATGTTGGGAAACGCCGGGTAGTCCTGCGCGTTACCAATAATTAGGAGGTTTGGAAATTCATTGTTATTGATACAGATACCTATTACTATGTTGGGAAACGCCGGGTAGTCCTGCGCGTTACCAATAATTAGAAGGTTTGGAAATTCATTGTTATTGATACAGATACCTACTACTATGTTGGGAAACGCCGGGTAGTCCTGCGCGTTACCAATTATTAGAAGGTTTGGAAATTCATTGTTATTGATACAGATACCTATTACTATGTTGGGAAACGCCGGGTAGTCCTGCGCGTTACCAATAATTAGAAGGTTTGGAAATTCATTGTTATTGATACAGATACCTATTACTATGTAGGGAAACGCCGGGTAGTCCTGCGCGTTACCAATAATTAGAAGGTTTGGAAATTCATTGTTATTGATACAGATACCTACTACTATGTTGGGAAACGCCGGGTAGTCCTGCGCGTTACCAATAATTAGAAGGTTTGGAAATTCATTGTTATTGATACAGATACCTACTACTATGTTGGGAAACGCCGGGTAGTCCTGCGTGTTACCAATAATTAGAAGGTTTGAAAATTCATTGTTATTGATACAGATACCTACTACTATGTTGGGAAACGCCGGGTAGTCCTGCGCGTTACCAATAATTAGAAGCTTTGGAAATTCATTGTTATTGATACAGATACCTATTACTATGTTGGGAAACGCCGGGTAGTCCTGCGCGTTACCAATAATTAGAAGGTTTGAAAATTCATTGTTATTGATACAGATACCTATTACTATGTTGGGAAACGCCGGGTAGTCCTGCGCGTTACCAATAATTAGAAGGTTTGGAAATTCATTGTTATTGATACAGATACCTATTACTATGTTGGGAAACGCCGGGTAGTCCTGCGCGTTACCAATAATTAGAAGGTTTGGAAATTCATTGTTATTGATACAGATACCTATTACTATGTTGGGAAACGCCGGGTAGTCCTGCGCGTTACCAATAATTAGAAGGTTTGGAAATTCATTGTTATTGATACAGATACCTATTACTATGTTGGGAAACGCCGGGTAGTCCTGCGCGTTACCAATAATTAGAAGCTTTGGAAATTCATTGTTATTGATACAGATACCTATTACTATGTTGGGAAACGCCGGGTAGTCCTGCGCGTTACCAATAATTAGAAGGTTTGGAAATTCATTGTTATTGATACAGATACCTATTACTATGTTGGGAAACGCCGGGTAGTCCTGCGCGTTACCAATAATTAGAAGGTTTGGAAATTCATTGTTATTGATACAGATACCTATTACTATGTTGGGAAACGCCGGGTAGTCCTGCGCGTTACCAATAATTAGAAGGTTTGGAAATTCATTGTTATTGATACAGATACCTATTACTATGTTGGGAAACGCCGGGTAGTCCTGCGCGTTACCAATAATTAGGAGGTTTGGAAATTCATTGTTATTGATACAGATACCTATTACTATGTTGGGAAACGCCGGGTAGTCCTGCGCGTTACCAATAATTAGAAGGTTTGGAAATTCATTGTTATTGATACAGATACCTACTACTATGTTGGGAAACGCCGGGTAGTCCTGCGCGTTACCAATTATTAGAAGGTTTGGAAATTCATTGTTATTGATACAGATACCTATTACTATGTTGGGAAACGCCGGGTAGTCCTGCGCGTTACCAATAATTAGAAGGTTTGGAAATTCATTGTTATTGATACAGATACCTATTACTATGTAGGGAAACGCCGGGTAGTCCTGCGCGTTACCAATAATTAGAAGGTTTGGAAATTCATTGTTATTGATACAGATACCTACTACTATGTTGGGAAACGCCGGGTAGTCCTGCGCGTTACCAATAATTAGAAGGTTTGGAAATTCATTGTTATTGATACAGATACCTACTACTATGTTGGGAAACGCCGGGTAGTCCTGCGTGTTACCAATAATTAGAAGGTTTGGAAATTCATTGTTATTGATACAGATACCTACTACTATGTTGGGAAACGCCGGGTAGTCCTGCGCGTTACCAATAATTAGAAGCTTTGGAAATTCATTGTTATTGATACAGATACCTATTACTATGTTGGGAAACGCCGGGTAGTCCTGCGCGTTACCAATAATTAGAAGGTTTGGAAATTCATTGTTATTGATACAGATACCTACTACTATGTTGGGAAACGCCGGGTAGTCCTGCGCGTTACCAATAATTAGAAGCTTTGGAAATTCCTTGTTATTGATACAGATACCTATTACTATGTTGGGAAACGCCGGGTAGTCCTGCGCGTTACCAATAATTAGAAGGTTTGGAAATTCATTGTTATTGATACAGATACCTATTACTATGTTGGGAAACGCCGGGTTATCCTGCGCGTTACCAATAATTAGAAGGTTTGGAAATTCATTGTTATTGATACAGATACCTATTACTATGTTGGGAAACGCCGGGTAGTCCTGCGCGTTACCAATAATTAGAAGGTTTGGAAATTCATTGTTATTGATACAGATACCTATTACTATGTTGGGAAACGCCGGGTAGTCCTGCGCGTTACCAATAATTAGAAGGTTTGGAAATTCATTGTTATTGATACAGATACCTTTTACTATGTTGGGAAACGCCGGGTAGTCCTGCGCGTTACCAATAATTAGAAGGTTCGGAAATTCATTGTTATTGATACAGATACCTATTACTATGTTGGGAAACGCCGGGTAGTCCTGCGCGTTACCAATAATTAGAAGCTTTGGAAATTCATTGTTATTGATACAGATACCTATTACTATGTTGGGAAACGCCGGGTAGTCCTGCGCGTTACCAATAATTAGAAGGTTTGGAAATTCATTGTTATTGATACAGATACCTATTACTATGTTGGGAAACGCCGGGTAGTCCTGCGCGTTACCAATAATTAGAAGGTTTGGAAATTCATTGTTATTGATACAGATACCTATTACTATGTTGGGAAACGCCGGGTAGTCCTGCGCGTTACCAATAATTAGAAGGTTTGGAAATTCATTGTTATTGATACAGATACCTATTACTACGTTGGGAAACGGCGGGTAGTCCTGCGCGTTACCAATAATTAGGAGGTTTGGAAATTCATTGTTATTGATACAGATACCTATTACTATGTTGGGAAACGCCGGGTAGTCCTGCGCGTTACCAATAATTAGAAGGTTTGGAAATTCATTGTTATTGATACAGATACCTACTACTATGTTGGGAAACGCCGGGTAGTCCTGCGCGTTACCAATTATTAGAAGGTTTGGAAATTCATTGTTATTGATACAGATACCTATTACTATGTTGGGAAACGCCGGGTAGTCCTGCGCGTTACCAATAATTAGAAGGTTTGGAAATTCATTGTTATTGATACAGATACCTATTACTATGTAGGGAAACGCCCGGTAGTCCTGCGCGTTACCAATAATTAGAAGGTTTGGAAATTCATTGTTATTGATACAGATACCTACTACTATGTTGGGAAACGCCGGGTAGTCCTGCGCGTTACCAATAATTAGAAGGTTTGGAAATTCATTGTTATTGATACAGATACCTACTACAATGTTGGGAAACGCCGGGTAGTCCTGCGTGTTACCAATAATTAGAAGGTTTGGAAATTCATTGTTATTGATACAGATACCTACTACTATGTTGGGAAACGCCGGGTAGTCCTGCGCGTTACCAATAATTAGAAGCTTTGGAAATTCATTGTTATTGATACAGATACCTATTACTATGTTGGGAAACGCCGGGTAGTCCTGCGCGTTACCAATAATTAGAAGGTTTGGAAATTCATTGTTATTGATACAGATACCTATTACTATGTTGGGAAACGCCGGGTAGTCCTGCGCGTTACCAATAATTAGAAGGTTTGGAAATTCATTGTTATTGATACAGATACCTATTACTATGTTGGGAAACGCCGGGTAGTCCTGCGCGTTACCAATAATTAGAAGGTTTGGAAATTCATTGTTATTGATACAGATACCTATTACTATGTTGGGAAACGCCGGGTTATCCTGCGCGTTACCAATAATTAGAAGGTTTGGAAATTCATTGTTATTGATACAGATACCTATTACTATGTTGGGAAACGCCGGGTAGTCCTGCGCGTTACCAATAATTAGAAGGTTTGGAAATTCATTGTTATTGATACAGATACCTATTACTATGTTGGGAAACGCCGGGTAGTCCTGCGCGTTACCAATAATTAGAAGGTTTGGAAATTCATTGTTATTGATACAGATACCTTTTACTATGTTGTGAAACGCCGGGTAGTCCTGCGCGTTACCAATAATTAGAAGGTTTGGAAATTCATTGTTATTGATACAGATACCTATTACTATGTTGGGAAACGCCGGGTAGTCCTGCGCGTTACCAATAATTAGAAGGTTTGGAAATTCATTGTTATTGATACAGATACCTATTACTATGTTGGGAAACGCCGGGTAGTCCTGCGCGTTACCAATAATTAGAAGGTTTGGAAATTCATTGTTATTGATACAGATACCTATTACTATGTTGGGAAACGCCGGGTAGTCCTGCGCGTTACCAATAATTAGAAGGTTTGGAAATTCATTGTTATTGATACAGATACCTATTACTATGTTGGGAAACGCCGGGTAGTCCTGCGCGTTACCAATAATTAGAAGGTTTGGAAATTCATTGTTATTGATACAGATACCTATTACTATGTTGGGAAACGCCGGGTAGTCCTGCGCGTTACCAATAATTAGAAGGTTTGGAAATTCATTGTTATTGATACAGATACCTATTACTATGTTGGGAAACGCCGGGTAGTCCTGCGCGTTACCAATAATTAGAAGGTTTGGAAATTCATTGTTATTGATACAGATACCTACTACTATGTTGGGAAACGCCGGGTAGTCCTGCGTGTTACCAATAATTAGAAGGTTTAGAAATTCATTGTTATTGATACAGATACCTACTACTATGTTGGGAAACGCCGGGTAGTCCTGCGCGTTACCAATAATTAGAAGGTTTGGAAATTCATTGTTATTGATACAGATACCTACTACTATGTTTGGAAACGCCGGGTAGTCCTGCGCGTTACCAATAATTAGAAGGTTTGGAAATTCATTGTTATTGATACAGATACCTACTACTATGTTGGGAAACGCCGGGTAATCCTGCGTGTTACCAATAATTAGAAGGTTTGGAAATTCATTGTTATTGATACAGATACCTACTACTATGTTGGGAAACGCCGGGTAGTCCTGCGCGTTACCAATAATTAGAAGGTTTGGAAATTCATTGTTATTGATACAGATACCTACTACTATGTTGGGAAACGCCGGGTAGTCCTGCGTGTTACCAATAATTAGAAGGTTTGGAAATTCATTGTTATTGATACAGATACCTACTACTATGTTGGGAAACGCCGGGTAGTCCTGCGCGTTACCAATAATTAGAAGCTTTGGAAATTCATTGTTATTGATACAGATACCTATTACTATGTTGGGAAACGCCGGGTAGTCCTGCGCGTTACCAATAATTAGAAGGTTTGGAAATTCATTGTTATTGATACAGATACCTATTACTATGTTGGGAAACGCCGGGTAGTCCTGCGCGTTACCAATAATTAGAAGGTTTGGAAATTCATTGTTATTGATACAGATACCTATTACTATGTTGGGAAACGCCGGGTAGTCCTGCGCGTTACCAATAATTAGAAGGTTTGGAAATTCATTGTTATTGATACAGATACCTATTACTATGTTGGGAAACGCCGGGTTATCCTGCGCGTTACCAATAATTAGAAGGTTTGGAAATTCATTGTTATTGATACAGATACCTATTACTATGTTGGGAAACGCCGGGTAGTCCTGCGCGTTACCAATAATTAGAAGGTTTGGAAATTCATTGTTATTGATACAGATACCTATTACTATGTTGGGAAACGCCGGGTAGTCCTGCGCGTTACCAATAATTAGAAGGTTTGGAAATTCATTGTTATTGATACAGATAGCTTTTACTATGTTGGGAAACGCCGGGTAGTCCTGCGCGTTACCAATAATTAGAAGGTTTGGAAATTCATTGTTATTGATACAGATACCTATTACTATGTTGGGAAACGCCGGGTAGTCCTGCGCGTTACCAATAATTAGAAGGTTTGGAAATTCATTGTTATTGATACAGATACCTATTACTATGTTGGGAAACGCCGGGTAGTCCTGCGCGTTACCAATAATTAGAAGGTTTGGAAATTCATTGTTATTTATACAGATACCTATTACTATGTTGGGAAACGCCGGGTAGTCCTGCGCGTTACCAATAATTAGAAGGTTTGGAAATTCATTGTTATTGATACAGATACCTATTACTATGTTGGGAAACGCCGGGTAGTCCTGCGCGTTACCAATAATTAGAAGGTTTGGAAATTCATTGTTATTGATACAGATACCTATTACTATGTTGGGAAACGCCGGGTAGTCCTGCGCGTTACCAATAATTAGAAGGTTTGGAAATTCATTGTTATTGATACAGATACCTATTACTATGTTGGGAAACGCCGGGTAGTCCTGCGCGTTACCAATAATTAGAAGGTTTGGAAATTCATTGTTATTGATACAGATACCTACTACTATGTTGGGAAACGCCGGGTAGTCCTGCGTGTTACCAATAATTAGAAGGTTTAGAAATTCATTGTTATTGATACAGATACCTACTACTATGTTGGGAAACGCCGGGTAGTCCTGCGCGTTACCAATAATTAGAAGGTTTGGAAATTCATTGTTATTGATACAGATACCTACTACTATGTTTGGAAACGCCGGGTAGTCCTGCGCGTTACCAATAATTAGAAGGTTTGGAAATTCATTGTTATTGATACAGATACCTACTACTATGTTGGGAAACGCCGGGTAATCCTGCGTGTTACCAATAATTAGAAGGTTTGGAAATTCATTGTTATTGATACAGATACCTACTACTATGTTGGGAAACGCCGGGTAGTCCTGCGCGTTACCAATAATTAGAAGGTTTGGAAATTCATTGTTATTGATACAGATACCTACTACTATGTTGGGAAACGCCGGGTAGTCCTGCGTGTTACAAATAATTAGAAGGTTTGGAAATTCATTGTTATTGATACAGATACCTACTACTATGTTGGGAAACGCCGGGTAGTCCTGCGTGTTACCAATAATTAGAAGGTTTGGAAATTCATTGTTATTGATACAGATACCTACTACTATGTTGGGAAACGCCGGGTAGTCCTGCGCGTTACCAATAATTAGAAGGTTTGGAAATTCATTGTTATTGATACAGATACCTACTACTATGTTGGGAAACGCCGGGTAGTCCTGCGTGTTACCAATAATTAGAAGGTTTGGAAATTCATTGTTATTGATACAGATACCTACTACTATGTTGGGAAACGCCGGGTAGTCCTGCGCGTTACCAATAATTAGAAGGTTTGGAAATTCATTGTTATTAATACAGATACCTACTACTATGTTGGGAAACGCCGGGTAGTCCTGCACGTTACCAATAATTAGAAGGTTTGGAAATTCATTGTTATTGATACAGATACCTATTACTATGTTGGGAAACGCCGGGTAGTCCTGCGCGTTACAAATAATTAGAAGGTTTGGAAATTCATTGTTATTGATACAGATACCTACTACTATGTTGGGAAACGCCGGGTAGTCCTGCGCGTTACCAATAATTAGAAGGTTTGGAAATTCATTGTTATTGATACAGATACCTATTACTATGTTGGGAAACGCCGGGTAGTCCTGCGCGTTACCAATAATTAGAAGGTTTGGAAATTCATTGTTATTGATACAGATACCTTTTACTATGTTGGGAAACGCCGGGTAGTCCTGCGCGTTACCAATAATTAGAAGGTTTGGAAATTCATTGTTATTGATACAGATATTTATTACTATGTTGGGAAACGCCGGGTAGTCCTGCGCGTTACCAATAATTAGAAGGTTTGGAAATTCATTGTTATTGATACAGATACCTATTACTATGTTGGGAAACGCCGGGTAGTCCTGCGCGTTACCAATAATTAGAAGGTTTGGAAATTCATTGTTATTGATACAGATACCTATTACTATGTTGGGAAACGCCGGGTAGTCCTGCGTGTTACCAATAATTAGAAGGTTTGGAAATTCATTGTTATTGATACAGATACCTACTACTATGTTGGGAAACGCCGGGTAGTCCTGCGTGTTACCAATAATTAGAAGGTTTGGAAATTCATTGTTATTGATACAGATACCTATTACTATGTTGGGAAACGCCGGGTAGTCCTGCGCGTTACCAATAATTAGAAGGTTTGGAAATTCATTGTTATTGATACAGATACCTACTACTATGTTGGGAAACGCCGGGTAGTCCTGCGTGTTACCAATAATTAGAAGGTTTGGAAATTCATTGTTATTGATACAGATACCTACTACTATGTTGGGAAACGCCGGGTAGTCCTGCGTGTTACCAATAATTAGAACGTTTGGAAATTCATTGTTATTGATACAGATACCTACTACTATGTTGGGAAACGCCGGGTAGTCCTGCGCGTTACCAATAATTAGAAGGTTTGGAAATTCATTGTTATTGATACAGATACCTACTACTATGTTGGGAAACGCCGGGTAGTCCTGCGTGTTACCAATAATTAGAAGGTTTGGAAATTCATTGTTATTGATACAGATACCTACTACTATGTTGGGAAACGCCGGGTAGTCCTGCGCGTTACCAATAATTAGAAGGTTTGGAAATTCATTGTTATTGATACAGATACCTACTACTATGTTGGGAAACGCCGGGTAGTCCTGCGTGTTACCAATAATTAGAAGGTTTGGAAATTCATTGTTATTGATACAGATACCTACTACTATGTTGGGAAACGCCGGGTAGTCCTGCGTGTTACCAATAATTAGAAGGTTTGGAAATTCATTGTTATTGATACAGATACCTACTACTATGTTGGGAAACGCCGGGTAGTCCTGCGTGTTACCAATAATTAGAAGGTTTGGAAATTCATTGTTATTGATACAGATACCTACTACTATGTTGGGAAACGCCGGGTAGTCCTGCGCGTTACCAATAATTAGAAGGTTTGGAAATTCATTGTTATTGATACAGATACCTACTACTATGTTGGGAAACGCCGGGTAGTCCTGCGTGTTACCAATAATTAGAAGGTTTGGAAATTCATTGTTATTGATACAGATACCTATTACTATGTTGGGAAACGCCGGGTAGTCCTGCGCGTTACCAATAATTAGAAGGTTTGGAAATTCATTGTTATTGATACAGATACCTACTACTATGTTGGGAAACGCCGGGTAGTCCTGCGTGTTACCAATAATTAGAAGGTTTGGAAATTCATTGTTATTGATACAGATACCTACTACTATGTTGGGAAACGCCGGGTAGTCCTGCGTGTTACCAATAATTAGAACGTTTGGAAATTCATTGTTATTGATACAGATACCTACTACTATGTTGGGAAACGCCGGGTAGTCCTGCGCGTTACCAATAATTAGAAGGTTTGGAAATTCATTGTTATTGATACAGATACCTACTACTATGTTGGGAAACGCCGGGTAGTCCTGCGTGTTACCAATAATTAGAAGGTTTGGAAATTCATTGTTATTGATACAGATACCTACTACTATGTTGGGAAACGCCGGGTAGTCCTGCGCGTTACCAATAATTAGAAGGTTTGGAAATTCATTGTTATTGATACAGATACCTACTACTATGTTGGGAAACGCGTGGTAGTCCTGCGTGTTACCAATAATTAGAAGGTTTGGAAATTCATTGTTATTGATACAGATACCTACTACTATGTTGGGAAACGCCGGGTAGTCCTGCGTGTTACCAATAATTAGAAGGTTTGGAAATTCATTGTTATTGATACAGATACCTACTACTATGTTGGGAAACGCCGGATAGTCCTGCGCGTTACCAATAATTAGAAGGTTTAGAAATTCATTGTTATTGATACAGATACCTACTACTATGTTGGGAAACGCCGGGTAGTCCTGCGCGTTACCAATAATTAAGGCGGTATCTTGTAGCAATCAATAAAATTACAAAAACAATACGAACTGATAATACCTGGTGTGGTATTTAGCACCAGACGAGTTTATGCCGGCTTCCTCCGAAACAGGAAGTTTCTAGGGAATATCCAATTGACAAGCGGTCCCAAGCCACATGTATACCACCGTCATAGGAAGATGACATACAGGTCCTAGCATTCCCAGATGGTCACCTATCTTGCACTGGCCAGATTATCTAACGAGACCCGGCGTGTTAACGCGATTATGACGTATAAAATAAAGTAAGACGGACAAACGTCTCCTCCATAAATTGAGCGCTGCAATCTAGCTGCATCGTTTCCAATATTTGTGTGCCCGAAATAAAACAACCATTTTTGAAAATGATAATTACGACAGCTCAATATTCTCCTGACTTGTTTTATGCTGAAAAGTCGAGTGAACATGTTTCAAAACTCCCTTTAAACTCATAAAAGGACAAGATAGTACTGTTTGTATAATACTGTTAAAAAATGGTAGCATTACTTTCATTTGCCACGCACTAGTACAGACACACATACACTAGAGGGCGTTTTAGACGGGTAGCGATAATTTTTTGTCGGATATTGCGTTCTGCTAGCACACAGAATATAAAAGCTGGGGGGAACAATATATTGTTGCATCTTCCCGCCCCATAGAACACGTAAACCACAGTGGTGACTTGTGGCTCACCAGTTGACAGGTGTTTCGTTTCCCGCACACAAAACTGAAACGTAAAGTTTGCTTGTCAAACACACACATTTTTTGCAGAATATGAAGTAATAACGAAGGTCAAACAAAACGCAAATCACTCCGGAGTAAAAAACGAACGTCCAAAGAAACGCAAATCACTCTGTCCGTAGATCACAAAGTCCTCAGTCAGCTTCCAAAGCAGATCTCTACGTTCGTCACACGTGCACTTTCTTTGCACCGTTTCGTTGTAGACGGTAAGAGACCCGCTTTTATTATACTTAGGCACACCTAATTTGCATTAATAATTCATTGATTATTATAGTATGTATGATTTATGTATACTATCAGGATATGTGTCCCAGCGTTGCCCGAGGAAAATATAAACTAATAATAAAATAATATATATATATATATATATATATATATATATATATATATATAAGTATGAAAATATTACTCTTGAAAAAAATCAGAAAAATCCACTCCACTGTAAGTAAGTTCGGTTATTAAAACATGACTTATTATTGTTTTGCGCTGACAGTGGAAAATGAAAGATAATGATTTAACTTAATAATTAAACATGTAAGAGGATAAATGAAAATAAAATATCATAAAAGAACCCATTTGAGTGTAAATAATTTAGGTGATTAAAATATGATTTTTTTAAATAAGTATTTATTTTTTACATAAAACATGATATTAGAAATGGGTGTTCTTGTTTGGAAAGCATAAGACCACCCATTTCTAATTCAATTTGCACCTCCACGTGCCATATTTTGAATCAAGAGACCCTAATCCCACATTCACTCCAACAACAGACGAATTGAAAACACACCAAAAACGATGAGAAAAAAAGAAAAAAGGGTATTTAATATATCTTTATTATTATTATTATTATTATTATTATTATTATTATTATTATTATTATTATTATTATTAATGTTATTATTATTATTATTATTAATGTTATTATTATTATTATTATTAATGTTATTATTATTATTATTATTATTATTATTATTATTTACTTACTAGGAGTTATCACACAGGTCATCGTTAGTGATCGCCCACTGCCAACAACCTGTGGTATTCCCTGGAGTCTGAGTGACAACAAGTCTCCTCAGACTTCCAGTATGCTCCACTTCTCTCCGTTCATCACTGCTGATAACCTTGCGGTCTCGCAACAGCCACCTACCACCGATTTCCCGCTGATAAGAGCCATTGGTCCCCTCTGGGGGCCGAGTGGCAACAAGCCTCCCCAAGATTATTATTATTGTTATTATTATTATTATTATTATTATTATTATTATTATTATTATTATTATTATTATTATTAAATTCTGATGATGAAAATTTAATTGAAAAAATAAATTGAAAAAAAGTTAACAAAATTAAAATGCATTGTATGGCGTTCTTATTTTTAATAATTCATAAAAACATGATATATTTCCCTACGTTTATGTCCACTCGGCTCCTTACTTTATAGGTAGGTGTGTGACCCCGAAATATTCGTGAAGCTTCCGAAGTCAGTTTAAGAGTAGTCCTTCTAGACTGAGGCAATTGTTATTGTGTCTCAATTGAGTGGACCTTTTATATAAGCGCAGAAATTCCTATTTCCCTCTTTTCTTTTTGGCTTATTTAATTTTTATTTTTATTTGTTCTGTCCGCGTTCAGTGAAAGAATAATCCTTCTAGACAGAGGTCAATGCTAGATGGTTCTAATCCAGTTAATGTTCACGCAGATGTTTCCGGGCTGTTTACATATAATCTCCCTCAAGAAGTGGAATCGGATTTGCTTGTGGCGGCGTAACTACGATATGTATGGAAGTAAAAAGTTCCATACAGAAACACTGGAAACGAAGTTAACACAAACAACCAGGGTGTGACATAATAATAAAAACATATAAACAAGATGAATTTAAGCGAGAAGTATTTATATTATTAGCAGTACTTTTCGACAAAAAAGAAAAAAGTCGTAAATCGGTAGGTTTGGACGTTTTTTAGTAGCGTGTAATCTATTAGCGTTAATATATTTAAATATTAAACCGTTTTCTTGAAGCAAAAAGAAATGTTTTGGTTGTTAACAAATCAGCAACGTGTAGGTGGTAGGTCGTCTCGGCTGCGATTTATTTGGGTCAATAAATAATATTTAAAATAGTGTTTAAATACTTTTTTCATAAATGGTATAATATTGTGTTCGTGAAAATAGAAATTGAATGAAAGGAATGAAAAGCCCAGTAATAATTAATGTTTTGTTTAGTTTCACTATCGCAAAAATTATGTAGACAATATTAAGAATGACGAACTTAAATAATTTGAGTAATTTAACAAAACTGCCCTTTTATTAAGAAAATACCTGGTATGAGTAATGGCGGGAGTGTAGATATTAAGAAGTAAGTAAAAATGGCAGCTACCTTCTTTTTTTTGAATTTCTTTTGAGAGAGTCAGGTCTTCCAGATAAACTATAATAAATATTGAAAGAATGCATGAATGTATACTTTTTTGTACAGACGCCTGAGAGCTTAGGCTAATTGTATTGCAGAACAAATTAGCGTATGAAGGTTTGTTTATTATCCTATTATGTCTTAATGTGAATGAAAAATAGACTATAATTTAATATATTGATCAACTCTTTTGTATTATTTGACAACGAAACCTAATAGTCATCATTTATTTAAACATTCATTGATTGTCACAGTATGACTTTATTTCGGTGTATCAACCTTTTTGCATTATTAAATACCTAAACAACATATTTTTAACCGTTTCTCTTTTTCGGAATATCAACCCTTCATTGGTGTAAGATAACATGCATAGGGCAGACGCTGGTCCATCATACAATCGCGATAGAATAATTCATATCTCGTTTCTAGAGTAGAAAAAATAGTCTTTACAAAAAAGTATACAATTATTATTACGTGTACTAGAAAAGGTGTGCTTCCCCTACTCGCATATTTTTACTGGCCTGGGCAGGTGGTATCATCACAACCGAATATATTCTACATTGACCAACACAAAGGCGCAGGTAATGCCTAGAGAATGGTATCATTGTGAACCAACATATAATAAACTACGTCACAAAGTAGGATGCGATAGCTGAGAGGTTCGTATAATGACAACAGAAAAGATAGTACACTATCCCGAAACGGAGGAAGGAAATACTTGGAAAGATGGTCCAATGACAACTGAACGGATACTACATTACCTTTTTACTTTCAGGTTCCCCTAAAATAATGAGATAATCCTTGGTACGATAATATCTCTCTAAAGAAAAAGGAGATAATGTCGAAAAGGATGGTATCATGACGAACGACCATATACTACCCTGCCCTATAGCAGGTAATGTCGGGGATGATTGTCTCATGACAACAAGGCATATATTACACTACCTCTCCCCTAAAAAACAGGGGAGGTAAAGTCTAAGCGCATAGTATAATGACTAGAGACCAGATACTACACCCCCCTTAAATTAATAATTTGGTTTGTTGTAAGGCATATTAACCATCTATTGGTTATTTAATAAAGTTTTCAAATCAAATCCTTTAGGTAGGATAATTATTGTATATTCTTAGAAAACATTATACTTCAAAAACATTACTCTTAGAAAAAGAATTTTATAGTGAGAGTGGAAACATTACTCTTCAAAAATAGTACACGTAGAAATAAAATTGTAGAGTAAGAGTGGAAACATTACTCTTAAAAAACATTATTCTTAAAAAACATTACTCTTAAAAAACATTATTCTTAAAAAACATTACTCTTAAAAAACATTATTCTTAAAAGAAAATTGTATAGTGAGAGTAGAAACATCACTCTTAAAAAATTACTCTTCAAAACATTACTCTTAAAATAAACATTACTCTTAAAAACATTACTCTTAAAAACATTACTCTAAAATAAACATTACTCTTAAAAACATTACTCTTAAAAACATTACTCTTAAAAACATTACTCTTAAAAAACATTACTCTTAAAAGAAAAAAATAAATGTTACAGTGAAAGTGGCAACATTTACTCTTATCAACAATTGAAAACAATTAATTGGAAAAAGCATTCTCAGACCAAATTAATGATTGAACATTATTAATTGAAAAATCAAGTGTCCCTTTTGCATGGAGTTGTAGTAGGCGAATTCATGGCCGTGTCGACAACCCTCCCCCTGAATTAAGCATTAAAATATGGTACATAAGTCGGAAATAGGATATTAAACTGAATTGGGCATTAAAAACTAGTACAATAGTACATTAATGGAACTAATAGTTTTGCTTCGACTTCAGACAGCAATAGACATTCAGTAATGTTTTTTTTTGTTTACTGAACAGGGCGCGCTAATATAATTACAATACAGAATGAATCCCATTGCCATTGAAGCAGTTCCATGTACATTAAAGTAAGCACATATTCTTCAATTCTGTAGAAAATGTGATAGTAGAAACTTTCTATTCTCAAATGAAAGATTACCTTATCAATCACCATAATTAGTTAAAATTAGCGTATTTCTCTCCGCCCGAAAAACAGCCCCTATAATCTTTTCGCATATCATCGATAATTTTATATTCATTAAATACTCAGAAAGAGGCAAATAGAATTCATTTTCAATCTTTGGAAAATTTTCCTTATTAAATTATCGACAATTTGAAAGAAATTAAATTCCAGATGAATGCGAAGAACATATTTAAAAATTGATGAGCAAAGGCAATTCAGAAATAAATAGCTTAAAACATGATATCACGTTTAGTTTGATTCAGGCTTTTTGTTTCAAGAGTCGATAATTAGAGAGCTGAACATTTATCCTGAAATTTGCCATTGCAAAATGGCGTGTGTCAAACGACAGTTTTAAAGACATTTATCAACTCATTGCATAAATACGTGACACCTGTTGATCAATTTATCAACTCATTGCATAAATACGTTACACCTGTTGATAAATTTATCAACTCATTGCATAAATACGTTACACCTGTTGATCAATTTATCAACTCATTGCATAAATACGTTACGCCTGTTGATCAATTTATCAACTCATTGCATAAATACGTTACACCTGTTGATACATTTATCAACTCATTGCATAAATACGTTACACCTGTTGATCAATTTATTAACTCATTGCATAAATACGTTACACCTGTTGATGAATTTATTAACTCATTGCATGAATACGTTACACCTGTTGATCAATTTATCAACTCATTGCATAAATACGTTACACCTGTTGATCAATTTATTAACTCATTGCATGAATACGTTACACCTGTTGATACATTTATCAACTCATTGCATAAATACGTTACACCTGTTGATCAATTTATCAACTCATTGCATAAATACGTTACACCTGTTGATAAATTTATCAACTCATTGCATAAATACGTTACACCTGTTGATCAATTTATTAACTCATTGCATAAATACGTTACGCCTGTTGATACATTTATCAACTCATTGCATAAATACGTTACACCTGTTGATACATTTATCAACTCATTGCATAAATACGTTACACCTGTTGATCAATTTATCAACTCATTGCATAAATACGTTACACCTGTTGATGAATTTATTAACTCATTGCATGAATACGTTACACCTGTTGATGAATTTATCAACTCATTGCATAAATACGTTACACCTGTTGATCAATTTATTAACTCATTGCATAAATACGTTACACCTGTTGATCAATTTATTAACTCATTGCATAAATACGTTACACCTGTTGATCAATTTATCAACTCATTGCATAAATACGTTACACCTGTTGATGAATTTATTAACTCATTGCATAAATACGTTACGCCTGTTGATACATTTATCAACTCATTGCATAAATACGTTACACCTGTTGATCAATTTATTAACTCATTGCATAAATACGTTACACCTGTTGATCAATTTATCAACTCATTGCATAAATACGTTACACCTGTTGATGAATTTATTAACTCATTGCATGAATACGTTACACCTGTTGATCAATTTATCAACTCATTGCATAAATACGTTACACCTGTTGATCAATTTATTAACTCATTGCATAAATACGTTACACCTGTTGATCAATTTATCAACTCATTGCATAAATACGTTACACCTGTTGATCAATTTATCAACTCATTGCATAAATACGTTACACCTGTTGATCAATTTATCAACTCATTGCATAAATACGTTACACCTGTTGATACATTTATCAACTCATTGCATAAATACGTTACACCTGTTGATACATTTATCAACTCATTGCATAAATACGTTACACCTGTTGATCAATTTATCAACTCATTGCATAAATACGTTACACCTGTTGATAAATTTATCAACTCATTGCATAAATACGTTACACCTGTTGATCAATTTATTAACTCATTGCATAAATACGTTACACCTGTTGATGAATTTATTAACTCATTGCATGAATACGTTACACCTGTTGATCAATTTATCAACTCATTGCATAAATACGTTACACCTGTTGATCAATTTATTAACTCATTGCATGAATACGTTACACCTGTTGATACATTTATCAACTCATTGCATAAATACGTTACACCTGTTGATCAATTTATCAACTCATTGCATAAATACGTTACACCTGTTGATAAATTTATCAACTCATTGCATAAATACGTTACACCTGTTGATCAATTTATTAACTCATTGCATAAATACGTTACGCCTGTTGATACATTTATCAACTCATTGCATAAATACGTTACACCTGTTGATCAATTTATCAACTCATTGCATAAATACGTTACGCCTGTTGATACATTTATCAACTCATTGCATGAATACGTTACACCTGTTGATAAATTTATCAACTCATTGCATAAATACGTTACACCTGTTGATCAATTTATCAACTCATTGCATAAATACGTTACACCTGTTGATGAATTTATTAACTCATTGCATGAATACGTTACACCTGTTGATCAATTTATCAACTCATTGCATAAATACGTTACGCCTGTTGATCAATTTATCAACTCATTGCATAAATACGTTACACCTGTTGATCAATTTATTAACTTATTGCATAAATACGTTACACCTGTTGATAAATTTATCAACTCATTGCATAAATACGTTACACCTGTTGATCAATTTATTAACTCATTGCATAAATACGTTACACCTGTTGATCAATTTATCAACTCATTGCATAAATACGTTACACCTGTTGATACATTTATCAACTCATTGCATAAATACGTTACACCTGTTGATCAATTTATCAACTCATTGCATAAATACGTTACGCCTGTTGATCAATTTATCAACTCATTGCATAAATACGTTACACCTGTTGATCAATTTATCAACTCATTGCATAAATACGTTACGCCTGTTGATCAATTTATCAACTCATTGCATAAATACGTTACACCTGTTGATCAATTTATCAACTCATTGCATAAATACGTTACGCCTGTTGATCAATTTATCAACTCATTGCATAAATACGTTACACCTGTTGATCAATTTATCAACTCATTGCATAAATACGTTACGCCTGTTGATCAATTTATCAACTCATTGCATGAATACGTTACACCTGTTGATCAATTTATCAACTCATTGCATAAATACGTTACGCCTGTTGATCAATTTATCAACTCATTGCATAAATACGTTACACCTGTTGATCAATTTATTAACTTATTGCATAAATACGTTACACCTGTTGATCAATTTATTAACTCATTGCATAAATACGTTACACCTGTTGATCAATTTATTAACTTATTGCATAAATACGTTACACCTGTTGATTAATTTATTAACTCATTGCATAAATACGTTACACCTGTTGATCAATTTATTAACTTATTGCATAAATACGTTACACCTGTTGATCAATTTATTAACTTATTGCATAAATACGTTACACCTGTTGATCAATTTATTAACTCATTGCATAAATACGTTACACCTGTTGATCAATTTATTAACTTATTGCATAAATACGTTACACCTGTTGATCAATTTATTAACTCATTGCATAAATACGTTACACCTGTTGATCAATTTATCAACTCATTGCATAAATACGTTACACCTGTTGATACATTTATCAACTCATTGCATAAATACGTTACACCTGTTGATCAATTTATTAACTCATTGCATAAATACGTTACACCTGTTGATCAATTTATTAACTTATTGCATAAATACGTTACACCTGTTGATCAATTTATTAACTCATTGCATAAATACGTTACACCTGTTGATCAATTTATTAACTCATTGCATAAATACGTTACACCTGTTGATAAATTTATCAACTCATTGCATAAATACGTTACACCTGTTGATCAATTTATTAACTCATTGCATAAATACGTTACACCTGTTGATCAATTTATCAACTCATTGCATAAATACGTTACACCTGTTGATTAATTTATCAACTCATTGCATAAATACGTTACACCTGTTGATTAATTTATCAACTCATTGCATAAATACGTTACACCTGTTGATAAATTTATTAACTCATTGCATAAATACGTTACACCTGTTGATCAATTTATTAACTCATTGCATAAATACGTTACACCTGTTGATCAATTTATTAACTCATTGCATAAATACGTTACACCTGTTGATCAATTTATTAACTCATTGCATAAATACGTTACACCTGTTGATAAATTTATTAACTCATTGCATGAATACGTTACACCTGTTGATCAATTTATCAACTCATTGCATAAATACGTTACGCCTGTTGATCAATTTATCAACTCATTGCATAAATACGTTACGCCTGTTGATCAATTTATCAACTCATTGCATAAATACGTTACACCTGTTGATACATTTATCAACTCATTGCATAAATACGTTACACCAGTTGATAAATTTATTAACTCATTCCATAAATACGTTACGCCTGTTGATCAATTTATCAACTCATTGCATAAATACGTTACACCTGTTGATCAATTTATCAACTCATTGCATGAATACGTTACACCTGTTGATCAATTTATTAACTCATTGCATGAATACGTTACACCTGTTGATAAATTTATCAACTCATTGCATAAATACGTTACACCTGTTGATCAATTTATCAACTCATTGCATAAATACGTTACACCTGTTGATCAATTTATCAACTCATTGCATAAATACGTTACACCTGTTGATCAATTTATTAACTTATTGCATAAATACGTTACACCTGTTGATCAATTTATTAACTCATTGCATGAATACGTTACACCTGTTGATAAATTTATTAAGCCATAGATAAAACTCCGAAACTGCGTTTTCATGAAAGCATATAAAATGCAGTGTGTTTGGAAAATGTGTGACATACATTCGGGACTATGTTATATATGTCCAAATCAGTGTATCTGAGTTGTTGATTTTGTAATAGCATGCAATTACTAGGTTTGTTCCATTTGTTGTCCACTTCTCTTTCTCCGTGGTTTTTGGTTTGTGCTGATCATATTCATTTACTTGTATTTCGTATGTTGTATTCTGTTATCTAAAATAAGAAGAGCCAACATTCGCAGGGTGCCGACCGGGTCTCCCGTGTTGACTATCACAAGAGACCTTCAAGACACGACGCTCATATATTGTTTGCTGTAATTGCTTCATTGTTTTGTTAGTGCATGTGACAGCACCAGGTCCAGACTTATTTGGCCTGCGATCGTGACACAGGAATAGTGCTTAGCTGACCCATAGGCAGAAATAACAATGTAATAAGATGTTTACAATAAATAATGTTGACCAGTATTCGTTTCGATTGAGTCGAAAACCAAGCGTTTACAGACGCATATGAAATCTAATCTCCAACTCATATCTTTCGTTTTCGAAACATTCTGTATCTACTAACTGTATTTTCATGATGCATTCGTTCAGTGCATCAAGACATATCTTCAGCGATGCACTGCCTTAATTAATGATTTCCAGTTCATTGTCACATGTACAGATCTCTACAGTAAAGGGTGTTAATTTGCTCTTTGTCGCGTGGGTATGGAGTATTTACGTTCAGTGGGAACACGTGATCTAAGTTTATCGGAGCACATTCCGTATATGTACTTTTACAAAAGGCACTAGTATGAAACACCGCGGCGATACGACACGTTCTTGAGCTTGTCAGACGGTCCGAGACCTATTAAGTTCGAAATTATTTTTCTCACCCTGTACAGAGACAGGGAGGCTAGTGGTTGGTGGACCAGCCAAGATGTGAAACAATACTCAATGCATGGGCGAATGGTGCCTGTATAGACATATCTGACACTGATAGGTGTCAGGAGTTTTGTAGCCCATCAAAGGGAGCCTACCTTCTTTGCGGCAGACTTGGCAACATCTTTTATGTACTTATTTCACTTAACGTTTTCTTGAGAATGTCAAGTCGAGGAGTTCAAACGTTTGTCCCTCGAGAAAGAAGGTCATCAGCCATGACAATCGGTCTTGACAATCGGTGTTTATAGTTTTGCAAAGAAATCAGCTTATTTTGGTATTATTAAATGTGACCATCCATTTCTGGACCCATTCTACTACGGAGTGGATGTAATTTACCAAAGACTTATCTATTGAGTCAGATGTGTGGACATTCGATTTGCCGGTAATTGAGCATGGTGTCATCAGCACATACACCTATCGGAGAAGTGTTTATGAAAATCAGGTTTAATTTAGATCCATGTGTCGACCCTTGGGACCCACTCACATTAATGTGGCGTTGTTTGCATGTACGACCAGCCTGAATGACGTAGATGTTTCTTTTAGCTAAGAAAGTTTTGAGTATAGTACATATTTGTTTAGTAATACTGTGTCAATTAAAATATGGTAACTCACGTTATAAGCCGGCAATTAAAATACTTAATTTAACTCCCTCTTTGCTATATATTTAGAATAGAATCTTTATTAATACGCATTTGTGTAATTCTTTAAATTTGGAATCGCATTGACTATCAGCCTACTGCTTAATTCTATCAAGAATACACAACGAAGTCATTTACTCATAATCACATGACACAAATGTTAAAGAGTTTAGGCCTCATAATATTTCAAAACAGTCAAAAAGATGCGACTACAGGTGTGGACATAGAGATCAAGCAACTGAAGCGGTGGAATCAATTTTCTATTAAGTTATTATTGATGAATGAACTTTGATCAAATATTTAGTATCTAGATCATTTTGAACTGTACATGATGATTTAAATCAAATTAAAATTCGAAGTGAATCCAACAACTTTGGTATCATGTTACTAATTGTTGAGATTAGGGTTAGTAATTTGTATTATTTCGACTATTTAGACTACAATTCTCATCACGTTTGTTATTTTCACAAGGTTTCACTCGATGTAATCTCCAGCTTTTTAGGTACATACTTTTCGATACAATATCAGTATTTGTCTTATTTCGCGCCCTATGAATATTAGTAGACGTGCGTTGCTTGAATACATAATTCTATTCATTAAACATGTGTATAGGAGCGATCACAAATGCGTTGACGTCTCAAACATCACTGAGACTTGTGAAAGGCTGAATTAGACATGCCATGTTGTCATCATATATTGTCCCTGTTAACTTTGGAATGAAGGAGGCAGAATCAGTGGACCAGAAATGAAGAAGTGTGCATCTAATTTAAAAAGAGAAGACGCCAGATCTGTGATCACTTACGAAAGAAATCAGTGGATAGACCGAGAGAGGGAGATATATATAGAGAGAGGACAGAGAGGTAAGAGAAAGAGAGAGAGAGAGAGAGAGAGAAAGAAAGAAAGAGTTTGCTTTCTTTCTATATCCGACATGACATCGCATCTCAAATTGAAGCATTGCATAAATTCGCCGTCGTATGGTTTCTATGCCGGTCACACGACGTTACTTCCATGAACTTGGTCGTTGATGTCACGTCCGTTTCTTGTTGTCGACGACAGATGTCGTGCAGATAGAAGAATGGCGTCAGAAAAGAAACGGTTGCCATCCATTCAAATTAGTCAAGTTATCGCAGCTGAACAATTGATCATTTTAGTTTCGTACAAGTTGTCCGCCATTTTGGGGGGACTTGATGCCGAAACAATTCCTATCATCAAACATTCAATTTTTACATTTCAAACATTTTGCTATACTTGGGAACGGGCAGTTGCAGCCAGTATCAACCTTCCGGGTTTGGTATAACTTTTAGAGATAATTTATTCATTATTTCGTCACAGTCTAAGAGAGCTGCACACTGTATGAATGTATGGATATGCATAATACAATTTCAAGTGTTAAAATAAAAATATAGATTATTATTTAACGTTTGAATATTCATTGAACCATGCAGACTTCCATGCAAATAAACTTCCCGAGAGCATGTATCCCAAAATGATGATCAGACAACAGGAAATTAAGTCTTGCGATGCATTAAACCTGAATTGTCCACGACCATCGGTAAACGGTTCAGTTTTGATCAATCCGGTCCGTTAGTAAAATAAAACAGAACATAGCTTAAAACCGATTATCAGGCTTACTAGACACACTTGATAGCATTAGTGGATCTCTCTAGCAAAAAGTTCTAATTATAACTCAAATTAGCATCAATAATAATTACTATCAATAAAGGATTTATGTTTTATTTTTAAATTATCGACACTATAATTGATTTGTTATATTTTTTCGTGTCTTTGAAGCATATGATTAGTTCACAGTTTTATCTGCCTTTACAGAGCGTTTGGCATTATAACTGAACTCTGCGAGATCGCTCCAGCTGTACTCTAGTGATAAGACGATTTACTTTTTTCTCAATTTCGATACAATTACAGATCATGTTATGAATTCCCGATATCTTGGTAAGGTAACCAACTCGACCGAAAACATAACCTCTGTCTTAGTAATACATTTACATCGTAGTTAGATGTCATTATTATCTACTGATTTTAGTTTTAAATCAGGTTAAAATCAATCAAATTTAACATTTTCTTTATCTGGACCAGCAATCAAAAATTAAATTTAAAAAAGAAATTAACAATCGTTTTTCAATCGTAAATTAAATTCAAGAAGGAAATTAAGAATCGGTTTACAATCAAAAATTAAATTTAAAAAATGAATTAAGAATCGTTTTTACAATCGTAAATTAAATTTAAGAAATAAATAAAGAATCGGTTTACAATCAAAAATACAATTTTAAAAATGAATTAAGAATCGTTTTTACAATCGTAAATTAAATTTAAAAAAGAAATGAAGAATCGTTTTTACAATCGTAAATTAAATTTAAGAAATAAGTTAAGAATCGGTTTACAATCAAAAATTAAATTTTAAAAAGAAATTAACAATCGTTTTTACAATCGTAAATTACATTTTAAAAATGAATTAACAATCGTTTTTACAACCGTAAATTAAATTTAGAAAATAATTAAGAATCGTTTTTACCATCGTAAATTAAATTTAAAAAAGAAATTAACAATCGTTTTTACAATCGTAAATTAAATTTTAAAAAAGAAATTAACAATCGTTTTTCCAATCGTAAATTAAATTAAAAAAATAAATTAACAATCGTGTTTACAATCGTAAATTAAATTTAAAAAATACATTAACAATCGTAATTAGATTTAAATAATAAATTAAGAATCATTTTTACAATCGTGAATTAAATTTAAAAAATAAATTAAGAATCGTTTTACAATAGTAAATTTAATTTAAAAAATAAATTAAGAATCGTTTTTACAATCGTAAATTAAATTTAAAAAATGAATTAAGAATCGTTTTTACAATCGTAAATTAAATTTAAAAAATAAACTAAGAATTATTTTTACAATCGTAAATTAAGCTAAAGGTTTTCCGATTCTTATACCCCCGAAAGTACCGATATTTCGGATTCCCGATTCTGATTCCGATCAATCGTCCCATTACTACTCTCCTGATTCGGCAGTAGAGAGAAGAAAGCTGTGCTGCATCGTGTCTCCCCTTTTCACATTAGCAAATTGTTAGGTCGATTTTGTAGCCCCATCTAGCATTATTATTTTTTAATGTACCAACTCCTCTACTCAGAAGTTTGAGCGTCCTTCATTTGGCCTACGGCGCTTCTGAGCCAGAAGAGAGAGCTTCAAATCGGGTATTACCATGTTAGTAGGAGGGGGTCATTATTTAGCTTCCTGGTCCACAGCTGAAATCTAAATTTTTCCTGGGATGTTGTTAGGAGTTAAATATGCAAGTGGAAATTTCTCTTTGACTTTAGTCGTTGAGTCGGGGCTCATGTCCCTGAAACGATTATATTTATCGACGATGGCCTTTATAAACTAATATTATGAGACAGAAAATTACATCTACGTTTGTTTTTTGAATAAAAAAAATCATTTTCTATGATATAAAGTAATCCATGTGATTTTCCCATATACAAGAAAAACTTATAGAAAATATCATAAGCACTACATACAATTCCAACATGATCATAATTCATGCCACCAACTGATGTGTATTTTCAGGAAATTATCAACCCTTGTCAGTCAATTACATAATGCCCTATAGTACACCTTACCTAACTTACTCTCATACATTAAACATATTTAGAGCGAGTATGGGTAACTTTCACTCACACTACACAACTAATAACACTCTCCTATCAATCACCGGGGAAAATACTTCATCAGAGAAATTTAGCCGCATCGTCTATCATTATTTAAGTTTTCATTCCATTCTATCACCTTTCATACATTACATATTACGAAACGAATACGGGTTGCTCCCTACATAGTCCACTAAGACAACATTTTTGACGTTATGATTGGCTGACTACATTTATATTCTGGAGTAATAGAATATTATTAACGAAAAATACATAAACAGCAACTTAATTGTAAACATGATGTCTCTACTTTTCAATTTAAACAAACATTTATTACAACGCTCAGAATTGAAAAAAAAATCATATTCAATAAAAAATACTTTTAAAACTTTATATACAGAACCCATTACGAACATACACATACAGAACAATCGCTCTCTAAAAGCCACTTTCGTTCTTCATGTCGTTATGAAATTGTTCTAACAATATTCGCAGAATATGAGAATAACAGAATATCAAAATGGTCTGATTTCAGCAGTGGAATCTGTTTCCTCCTCATACTTTTACTCATTCTTCAGAATATTAAAATGGCGTTCCAGCATGTCTCGAACGCGAAGATCACGTTATCTTAACAACAGTTTTGTCACAAAATATGAATAACTTATTAAGACATTTTGTATTTTCTCTTATAAAACCTCTTTGACTTTGGACTTTGGTCTCCTTAAAAAAGTACACTTGTAATATTAATCATGAACTTTTCGAAATTTTTTGCATATCCATATGTGACATATTTGATTTAGAACAATTGCTAATTATAAGCAAGAGGTATGTTTTTTTTATTTTTAAGCAACAATATTTCTCGGACCCGGACTTACTGTTACATTAAGGATACAGTATGTTTAAAAAAAATTTAATTAACAATTTTTTGGGACACGAATTTACCGTTACGTTTAAAGTACATTATGTTTAAAAAGAGTTAATTAACAATTTTTTGGGACACGAATTTACCGTTACGTTTAAAGTACAGTATGTTTTTTTAAATTTTAAATAACACTGTTACTTTGATCCGGATTACTGTTACGTTTAAACTACAGTATGCTTTTTTATTATTTTGAATGAAAAATGTTTCTTGGACCTGATATACTGTTACGTAATAGCGACATTTTTGTTTTTATTTTTAATTGACAATGTTTCTTAGACCCGGACTTACTGTTACGTTTAAGGTACATTATGTTTTTAAGTTTTAATTAAGAATGTTTCTTGAATCCGGACTTACTGTTACGTTTAAGGTAGAGTATATTCGTTTTCATTTTTAATTAAGAATGTTTGTTAGACCCGGACTTACTGTTCTTTTCATTTTTAATTAACAATGTACTTGGACCCGGACTTACTGTTACGTTTAAGGTACAGTATGTTTTTTAAATTTTTAATTAAGAATGTTTCTTGTACCCGGACTTGCTGTTACGTTTAAGGTATAGTATGTTTAACAATGAGTCCAGAAACCGGGAGTCAATCGAGTCATACTAAAGACTGATGAAAATGATACTTAATGCTCCTTACTAAACTCACAGCGTTATAAAGTGCCGTCCACTCCATCGTCAACTGAGGTATCAGAGATCATGTTTCACAAAAGCACGAAGGAACGAAAAATGCTCTCGAATTTGAAAAAAGGATATTCATTGAGATGTTGCCGTTGCCTTCTCTTCTGCTAGCGACGGGAGCGTATTCCAGGCAACAGATCATTTGGCGCCCTTAACCTTTTAATTTATCGTCGATTTTAAGACATTCCTTACACGTGTTGTTCGAATCACAAAGCTTCTAACCGACTGCCAAACCTTTTTACCTCCTCTCTCTTTTAGCCATGTGATGCCACGTCCGTTTACCACACACAACAGGGTCGAGATGACATTGGATGCACTCGTAAACACGATGACCTCCATCCCTCATGTACATGTCAACGTTGGTTTAAGAATCGAAATCACTTTCAAACATACCTCTTATTATTTAACATGTGTTCATTTTATGACTACACTAAAAAAGAGACTCACTCTTTCTCTAAATGCTCTTACAGGCATAAAGAAATTTTACAGAATGGTTAAATCAACATTTTACAGTTAATGATAAATTACGGCTTATTAGAACAATTAAGCCACACTTTGTTTTCAAACATAACTCAATCCCAGAAGTAAGGTATATTTTTAGCATGTATTTTGTGTTATTAAAGTACATAGGAAAAAATATATATAGGTATCTGTCACATTGTGCACCTACATGTTATGGGAGAGTATGTCACATTGTTCACAATGCCTGATCAACTGATACCTTTTTCATATGTGGTGATCTTCTAGTAATTCTGACTGTCATTTACGTGATCGAGCAACGATCATTATCAATGTATCTATAAGTGTTGTTGTGTCCGTACGTGTGTCGTAAACTAGGTCAATGGTTGGAGGCATTTTGTTCGTACGTCTTTGACAATATTCCAGATCGCAGGCGCCTATTCGCTGAACGCTTCATCAATTGTAGATGATCATCCATTTTTTAAACCGATTAGGTCGATCATTTATCCCTTTGAAAGTTCTTCCGAACTATACACACAGTCTCAAAATACCGGCAAGTTGATCAAATATTAACACCTCATAAAATGCTGACAAGAAGCATTACTCTCGTGACTGTATCCAATAAAACGGATTCGTAGATGTCGGGCGCCAAAATAAAATAAAATGAGACCTTCTTAAAATAGGACGAATGTATTCAATCGATATCCGATTGAGTAAAAAAGTGATGTTTGAAGGTAAAAAAAGTTGTTTTTTCAGTGGCAAATCAACACCTTTATGATTATATTTCGGAATTATTTTGGGTGAGGATTGATAATTTGTATTATTGTCAGTAGTAAGACTACTATTCTTGAACTCGCTGTCAACCAACCTCCAGTCCCTGTCCCATCGCCGCAATGTAGCATCCTTGTGCTTGTTTTACAAATACTTCAATTGATTGTGCTCCGATGAATTGGCTACCCTGCTGCCCCCCTCGACGAAAATTCACTGGACCAACTCGACAATCAACTAAATCCCATCCATTCACTGTGGAAATCCCCAGATGCTGGAGAGCTTTCTACTCGAATAGCTTCTTTCCTCGTACTGCTGGCCTCTGGAACTCCCTCCCTGCCCCCTGTTTCCCCGACAGTACTGACATGCAGAAATAAAAAATTAATGTAAACAGACATCTCGCTGCGCAGATCCCAGTTTAGGTTGACCCCCCAACTTTCTCTCCTTTCCTTTCTTCTCAGTAGCCCCTTACGTCTACAGTGGCGGCCTGCCTTGTTTGGGGTGAACTACGTTAACAAAAAAACAAAAAAACAAAAAAACTCGTTGTTGTATATGTGTAGAGTTGACAACATAGACACGTGGTATAACAGATTCTATGATTCCTTAATAGTCGGTCTTAAGTGACTCTCTTTGAAAAGTTTAAGGCTTCAATACTTACTAAAGGCCAAAAAATTAACACTTAATAACTGATTACATTAGAAAGGTCTACCACCGGAGGTCAAAGAAAAGGTTCAGTTCTAAATTCCGTCCATATTCCCATATCCCATTTGAAGGTTCTCCAACATTTTTAAGTGCATTTTTTAAACTCAGGTACCTCTTTGTCAAACGTCAAGAATGTCGATAGTGACATCGTCGAAATGTTGTGAATGGAAAAATAAAATTAGAATGAGCCGAACAATGTAAATTATGAATATTAAAAAGATTATGAAACTTAAAACAAGTTAAAGAAATACAATCCACTTTTTAAAAGATTGTAGACGGAAAAGTAGAATTAATAAGAAAGGGCAACGTAGCAATCGCGAAAGTGAAAGAAAAAAATGAAAAAAAAGTAAGAAACATCTCACTAAACGAATACCGATATCAAGGTGTATATTACACTATTCTGAATCGACGTGTAAATAGAATACGTATTTTCAGTTTATAATGTTAAGATGGTGTGCGCTATGTGTAAATATGCGGTATGTGTAAATATGCGGTATGTGTAAATATGCGGTATATGGAAATATGCGGTATATGAAAATATGCGGTATGTGTAAATATGCTGTATGTGAAAATATGCGGTATGTGTAAATATGCGGTATGTGTAAATATGCGGTATACGCAAATATGCGGTATGTGTAAATATGCGGTATATGAAAATATGCGGTATATGCAAATATGCGCTATGTGTAAATATGCGGTATGTGTAAATATGCGGTATATGCAAATATGCGGTATATGCAAATATTCGGTATATGAAAATATGCGGTATGTGTAAATATGCGGTATGTGTAAATATGCGTAAAGAACATTTAATCGTAACATTTGTGTTGATATATGAATCATATGATGTTAGAGATACGAAAGAAGATGAGTATGACCCACTAGAATATTAGATCGAATAAATGAACTTATTTATAAGAGACCTAGGAAAATGGGTGGCAGTAAGAATGGATGTTAGCAGAGTAAAATATATATCCGACCTACATTGTGGGTAACTGTGTCAGAATAAGCTTCTAAGCCGAATCAAATATCACAAAAAAATTTCACAAAAAATGTAACAATAAAATTGTCACAAGTTCTGGAAAAGAAAGAAACGAACGCATATTTTCTGAAAACACGCATCAGGAATTGGCCTAAATGACTGACGTAAATTTGGTGTTTAAAGCTATAATGGTCACTGAAATGAGAGATAAATGCACTTTACTTTATGTATCTACAGCAGAATCACGTTGACATGCTTGATCTCGTTAAATGATCGAAGTTAAGTGACGTTCGGCTTAGTCAGTACCAGATGGGGGACTATTTGGGAATACTAAGAGTTGTACATAATCTCCCCTGACCGGAATATACATTCAGTTCGGGTCAGCATATTAATATTGTATTCACTCTTTCGGTAGAAACCAACTGCCTGACCAGGGCGAATACCACACCAATATATATATATATATATATATATATATATATATATATATATATATATATATATATATATATATATATATATATATATATATATATATAAGATCAGTGGAAGAGAACGATGATTAAGAAAATTCAAAACTAAACGCGTAATATGTATATATAAATATTAATTTTTTTATTACGTACAAACATCGATGTGCCATGCTTACGCAATCTTCAGTGCAGGAAGCTAATTCCCGACAGTTGGCGGGCGCGAACTCCGATCACAAATCGTCACTGATTCACAGTCAAAAGACTTACCAGTTGGCCACGAGAAATTAGCTCGGAATTTCGGAGAAATTTAACTTTTTAAATACCAAGTCGGCGAGTATTCACAGCAAGCGGCGCAGAGTGATCAACAACAACACCAAATCGTGTTGAATCTCGCAATGAAGCTAGTAGTACTGCTTGTTATTAAATTCACTCAGAGTGTCCAACCTTGATAAAGGGAGTTATATATTAATATTTATGAATAAATATTAATTATTTATTACCTACACATATATATATATATATATATATATATATATATATATATATATATATATATATATACTTATCTTTAAAAAACTGATGGAACATCAAGGTTTTAGTGGAATTGTCGAGATAGATGGAGGCTTTAATGTCAACTTGAAAAATATGACCCTTAGTGAAGTATGATATGTTTAGGTTGCAAACATAAACAACGAGAAAGAGAGAGTTTGTATATGGCTGTTTAGTATGTGTGTCTATCAAAGTATATGTGTTTGTAATTTTATTGTGTATGCGTATGTATGTGTGCATCTGTATATGTATTTGTATATGCTTATGTGTATATGTGTGAACATGTGTTCATGGACAGTCATGAAGACACATTCAGACATATACATATGAATATGTGTATGTATATCACTGTATCACTGTGTGCAGAGCTTTGTCTTTTTCTGTCTGTATGTATATGTACAAGCACATATTGATATGTCTGACAATGTGTGCATGCGTATACTTATTTGCATGTTGGTCTCTGTATGTGTAATTGTGTGTGTTCGGGTTCGTATGCGTCTATGTGTGCGTGTATACTTGCATCAAGCTGATGCACACCGAACGACAAGTTTTCTTCAATATCATTAGATTTTAGCGCAGGGCGAGTAAGGAATGGGCGAACGGTGCAGCATAGAAAGTGACATTGAAAAGAACTGACAAGGCGATCGGCAGAAATACACACAATATTTATAGTGGTTATATTATACGCCTACTGAGAACACCACGTAAATGTGAATAGGTCGATACGGCAGGATTTACATTACACTAAATACATATATATATATATATATATTAAAATGTGATACTTAGAAGGTAATACAATGCAGAGGTGTGACGGATAGATACAAGTTGGAGCAAATAAGACATATAATGGTGGAACAAATTAAATAGTTTCACCCTTAATACAATGTATACGCTTGAACTTGAGTTGAGCACGGTTCTGAAGAAAGAGGAGTTCCCGAAATATTAAAAAAATAGTATATGATACGGAGTTTCCACCAGACCATCTTGATACAGGTATTACATAACATTGTAACATTGTGTAGATAAACAGATATATGTGTATTTGTGAAAACAAATATGTATATATGTGTATGTATACATTGTATTATGGGTGAAACTATTTAATTTGTTCCACCATTATATGTCTTATTTGCTCCAACTTGTCTATCTGTCACACCTCTGCATTGTATTGCCTTCTAAGTATCACATTGCTTTATACTAATAAACAATGCTTCAAGCAAACTACATAAACCTCTTATATATATATATTATTTATTGATACAAACATTCTCAAGCTACATATGTGCCTGCATCTTTCAGCTACGAGCTTATTCGAAGTCTAGTTGCTCAGGTCACTGACAGAGAAGATGTTATATCGGTGGCCCAACGAAGCTAGACTTAGAATAATGTCGTAGGCGAAACGTGTATGTACATATACAGAAAAAAATATGAACCGCTTATCTAGTATGGCATTCTGGTCACCTACACACACTTCCAGGTTATGATATGTGAGGTTCTCGACATTATTAGGGTTTTTCCTTCTGATCAAAGCTTGCGAGTAACTTCATTCTCTTTTCCTAGCAATGTTGGTGTCCTTCAGAGCTATATTCTAGGCCCAACACTATTTCTTCTCTCTATAAATGATCTTCCAGAGAATATTGTCTAGAAAATTAATATATATTCTGAAGATACCACTTTCTATTCTGGTGTTGCTTCTCGCCCATCTCCCTCGGATCAGTGGAAATATGCAGCTGATCTAGAAGTTGACCTTTGTTCAGCTGTGGATTAGGGTACAAAATGGCTTGTTTCATTTAATCCAGTTAAGACTCAGATCGTGTCTTTCATTCGTAGGTGTGCTCCTTTTTTCCTGACATTTTAATGGATCGCTCTGCTCTTGAGGAGAAATCGACACTGAAGCTTTTTGTTCTTTCTCTCTCATTCAATCTTTCTTGGGGTTCATAATTAGACCAATTGCTCTTTCTGTGTTTGGAGCGATCGAGAGAAACGACTATACATAGTCGTTTCTCTCGATCGCTCCAAATACTTTCTCATACCTAAGACTATTATCTATCTTTACAAATCTACAATCAGACCATGTATGGAGTACTGTTGTCATATTGTAGCTGGTGAACCTCTGTCCCATTTGAGGGTTCTTGATGAAGTTCAGAAACGTGTCTGTAATTTGATTACTTCTACCCTTTCCTCTTCTCTGCACCCTCTCTTTCGACAGACGTGATGTTGCTAGTCTCAGTCTTTTCTATAAATACTATTATAGGATGTGTTTATCAGAATTATGTGATCTATTCCCCGTTACTTTTGTTCGAGCTCGTTTGGCTCGTTGGTCTAGTGGTGTTCATCAAATCGCTGTTTTGATACATCATACCTTATAGAAAGAAAGGTTATAGAATCCGCATGAAATCTAAAAGTGTATTTTTATGTAAAATTTACCGGGGAAAACAACGGAAGTGTCAGCAAATCTCTAACTGTATCTTTAAGCAAAGCGAATTCTAACGGTATTCATGAGCATGATTCGACATCATGTCAGCGTGCGCCATCACCTTTTTCGTTTTGAAAAAAAATATTATAGGTAAATGTTTGTTTGTTCAATTATTGATTAAGCAAAATAAATAAATAATTGAAAATAAAATAAATAAATAATTGAAAATAAAATAAATAAATAATTGAAAATAAAATAAATGAGGCATAGCCTTTACAAAAGTAGTGACATTCCATTTTATTGTCATTAAGGGTATGCGAGCACAACAGCGCTATGTATTTTACTGGTAGGAATTTTTCTTCAGCGCACCTCACACACTTCATCCACTCATGCATAGAGATGTATACTGTAGTGATGTGATAATGAAATGGTTTGGTTGGTATGTAGTCATACCCTTAATGACAATAAAAGCGTAAAAAATTGAGAATTTCCTTGCTTTTGTACATTTAGTTTATATGAATTTTCATCTTAACCCTATTAAGGGAATATGATTTCAGTATACTGGCATTTTTCATGGAATTATTTGTAGAGTTCAAAAGAAATATTGACCTCTCTTAAAATTGAAAGATCCTAAAATCAGAGTCCAGTGTTTATAATGAAAATCGAACAATGTCACAGCGGACAGCATGTTCGTTACAATCTGTTTTGGTTGCTATACGCCACCATCGAAATTAGTTTAGGGCTGCATTGCATGACGAAAGGTTAAACGTGGACAAAGTCACAGACAGACACATAATTTTAGTCTTAAATATACATAAGTTTTCTTACATATATACATATACATTTATACATCTTTGACGTATTGAAATATAGTTTACTTGCTCATTAAACAACATTATCTATTGTTTTAAACTCTTATTTATATTCCATGAGAAATGCCAGTATACTGAAATCATATGCCCTTAATAGGGTTAAGATGAAAATTCACATACACTAAATGTACAAAAGCACGGAAATTCCCAAATTTTTACACTTTTATTGTCATTAAGGGTATTCAGTATAACTCTCTATGTATGAGTGGATGAATTGGGTGAGGTGTGCTGAAGAAAAATTCCTACTAGTAAAATACATAGCCCTGTTGTGCTCGCATACCCTTAATGACAATAAAAGTGTAAAAATTTGGGAATTTTCTTGCTTTTGTACAGTTAGTGTATATGAATTTTCATCCTAACCCTATTAAGCGCATATGATTTCAGTATACTGGCATTTATCATGGAATGTCACTACTTTTGTAAAGGCTATGCCTGGTCATTTTTAAGGTTTTTTGGAATTTTCTGTAAAACTATGGTATATGGTAAACTGAAATTAAAATGCCATCAACTAGACGCTAGAACCTCTACCTCTGCCAAAAATCAGCTTAATCCATCAAATAGTAGATGAGATACAGGATGGCACATACGTACGCACACACAGATAACATGATTTCATAATTGAACTTTCTGGATCTCTGGGTTGCTTTGACTAATGATGCTGAAATTCTACGCACTTATAGAACCTATCAAATGAACATTTTGTGCAAAGTTTTAACTAATTGTGTTTATTGGTTTTTGAGTTATGATTGATCAAAGAAATGAGATTTCCAGCATAGGCCATTCGTGTAGTTTATTAAAGGACAGAACGCTATCGCGCCTCCCTTGATTGGCCAAAGTTTCAAGGTATCAGTCAAATATGTAAACTCTAAAATACCTGTGGTGTCTCGGTTTGATTTTGTCCTTATTAAACTTTTGGTAATATTCGTATTTATTTCTAAAAGTAAAACCATTTTTTTAGAAATTGAGGGAAGAAACATTTTTTGTTAGTACAAGCTGATCAAGAAAATACACCCATAGAATGATTAATGCAATTCAGAAGTTTTTTTGCAATCCCATCATGACTTTCGGTGCAATAAATTGTGCCTGACTTGTTCAACAAGTTTCAATCATGAATATGAAAAAGTCTTTGTTTTATTGCCGCTCAATGATACGGCATAATCACGTTGACACACCGGTTTTCGAAGATCACCGAAGTTGAAATCAGTAGCAGATGGGTCACTATTTGGGAATACCAGCCGCTGAATGTAGGAGGGCATTGACACGTCCTTGCATGAACTGCAAACACCTAACGTCGTCATCTGCCCTGACAGGGATACACATCCAGTTTGGGGCAGCTTGTGAATTTGATATTCCCTAGAAACTTTCTCCTTCGGAGGAAGCCAAATGTGTATGCGACACTTTAGTAATGCGCTCATCCGTAAGTGGTGTGATCCTGAATGTAGTTCATACTCATTCGACTAGATTTTTATTTGTGGGATTATTTCAAATATAATATCTATCAAAACAAATTCTTAGACAAGAGGGTCATAAAAGTCGAAATCAGTGTCAGCTATATCGGTAATTTTGCCTGTCGCATCCATATGCACTTCTTCTTGATCGGTAATTATGCCTGTCGCATCCATATGCACTTCTTCTTGATCGCTAATTAAAGACTATTTGACATTAATGACTGAAATTGGGTCAAAACGTTTGCTACAGACTGAAGTTTGTTGATACCACATATGTTTGGATTGCTGATAAGATTATAAATTTTAGAAACGATTCAATGGGTCGCAACTTCTTTATATTTATAGCCACGTGTCAACAAATAGTTTTTGTTTTTAGTCGAATTGTAAGTCTTAATTTTAAAATAGCAGTTGAATCGCTAACTGCGTAGATTGATTAGACATTTAAATTTCATGTTTTTGTTTGAAAAAGCAGTTGAATCGCTAACTGCGTAGATTGATTAGACATTTAAATTTCATGTTTTTGTTTGAAAAAGCAGTTGAATCGCTAAGTGCGTAGATTGAGTAGACATTTAAATTTCATGTTTTTGTTTGAAAAAGCAGTTGAATCGCTAACTGCGTAGATTTATTTGACATTTAAATTTCATGTTATTGTTTGAAATAGCAGTTGAATCGCTAACTGCGTAGATTGATTAGACATTTAAATTTCATGTTTTTGTTTGAAAAAGCAGTTGAATCGCTAACTGCGTAGATTGATTAGACATTTAAATTTCATGTTTTTGTTTGAAAAAGCAGTTGAATCGCTAACTGCGTAGATTGATTAGACATTTAAATTTCATGTTTTTGTTTGAAAAAGCAGTTTAATCGCTAAGTGCGTAGATTGATTAGACATTTAAATTTCATGGTTTTGTTTGAAAAAGCAGTTGAATCGCTAACTGCGTAGATTGATTAGACATTTAAATTTCATGTTTTTGTTTGAAAAAGCAGTTGAATCGCTAACTGCGTAGATTGATTAGACATTTAAATTTCATGTTTTTGTTTGAAAAAGCAGTTGAATCGCTAACTGCGTAGATTGATTAGACATTTAAATTTCATGTTTTTGTTTGAAAAAGCAGTTGAATCGCTAAGTGCGTAGATTGATTAGACATTTAAATTTCATGTTTTTGTTTGAAAAAGCAGTTGAATCGCTAAGTGCGTAGATTGATTAGACATTTAAATTTCATGTTTTTGTTTGAAATAGCAGTTGAATCGCTAAGTGCGTAGATTGATTAGACATTTATATTTCATGTTTTTGTTTGAAATAGCAGTTGAATCGCTAAGTGCGTAGATTGATTAGACATTTAAATTTCATGTTTTTGTTTGAAAAAGCAGTTGAATCGCTAAGTGCGTAGATTGATTAGACATTTAAATTTCATGTTTTTGTTTGAAAAAGCAGTTGAATCGCCAAGTGCGTAGATTGATTAGACATTTAAATTTCATGTTTTTGTTTGAAAAAGCAGTTGAATCGCTAACTGCGTAGATTGATTAGACATTTAAATTTCATGTTTTTGTTTGAAAAAGCAGTTGAATCGCTAACTGCGTAGATTGATTAGACATTTAAATTTCATGTTTTTGTTTGAAAAAGCAGTTGAATCGCTAAGTGCGTAGATTGATTAGACATTTAAATTTCATGTTTTTGTTTGAAAAAGCAGTTGAATCGCTAAGTGCGTAGATAGATTAGACATTTAAATTTCATGTTTTTGTTTGAAAAAGCAGTTGAATCGCTAACTGCGTAGATTGATTAGACATTTAAATTTCATGTTTTTGTTTGAAAAAGCAGTTGAATCGCTAAGTGCGTAGATTGATTAGACATTTAAATTTCATGTTTTTGTTTGAAAAAGCAGTTGAATCGCTAAGTGCGTAGATTGATTAGACATTTAAATTTCATGTTTTTGTTTGAAATAGCAGTTGAATCGCTAACTGCGTAGATTGATTAGACATTTAAATTTCATGTTTTTGTTTGAAAAAGCAGTTGAATCGCTAAGTGCGTAGATTGATTAGACATTTTAATTTCATGTTTTTGTTTGAAAAAGCAGTTGAATCGCTAAGTGCGTAGATTGATTAGACATTTAAATTTCATGTTTTTGTTTGAAATAGCAGTTGAATCGCTAAGTGCGTAGATTGATTAGACATTTAAATTTCATGTTTTTGTTTGAAATAGCAGTTGAATCGCTAAGTGCGTAGATTGATTAGACATTTAAATTTCATGTTTTTGTTTGAAAAAGCAGTTGAATCGCTAACTGCGTAGATTGATTAGACATTTAAATTTCATGTTTTTGTTTGAAAAAGCAGTTGAATCGCTAAGTGCGTAGATTGATTAGACATTTAAATTTCATGTTTTTGTTTGAAATAGCAGTTGAATCGCTAAGTGCGTAGATTGATTAGACATTTAAATTTCATGTTTTTGTTTGAAAAAAGCAGTTGAATCGCTAAGTGCGTAGATTGATTAGACATTTAAATTTCATGTTTTTGTTTGAAAAAAGCAGTTGAATCGCTAAGTGCGTAGATTGATTAGACATTTAAATTTCATGTTTTTGTTTGAAAAAGCAGTTGAATCGCTAAGTGCGTAGATTGATTAGACATTTAAATTTCATGTTTTTGTTTGAAATAGCAGTTGAATCGCTAATTGCGTAGATTGATTAGACATTTAAATTTCATGTTTTGGTTTCAAATAGCAGTTTCCCTTGTCTGTCAGAGTTCAGCTCGAAATATACTTTGAATAGCTGAACACTGACAGATCGGTCCATTTATTTTAGATGTGTCGAAGCATTGTTATAAATACTCAATTGTTATAAATACTCAATTATTATTAATACTCAATTGTTATGATTACTCACTTTTTATAAATACACTATTGTTATAAATACTCAATTGTTATAAATACTCAATTGTTATAAATACCCAATGATTATAAATACTCAATTGTTATGATTACTCACTTTTTATAAATACACTATTGTTATAAATACTCAGATGTTATAAATACTCAATTGTTATAAATACTCAATTATTATAAATACTCAATTGTTATGATTACTCACTTTTTATAAATATACTATTGTTATAAATACCCTATTGTTATAAATACTCAATTGTTATAAATACTCAGTTATTATAAATACTCAATTGTTATGATTACTCAATTGTAATAAATACTAAATTGTAATAAATACTCAATTGTTATAAATACTCAATTGTTATAAATACCCTATTGTTATAAATACTCAATTGTAATAAATACTCAATTGTTATAAATACTCAATTGTTATAAATACTCAATTGTTATAAATACTAAATTGTAATAAATACTCAATTGTTATAACTACTCAATTGTAATAAATACTCAATTGTTATAAATACTCAATTGTTATAAATACTCAATTGTTATAAATACTCAATTGTTATAAATACTCTATTGTTATAAATACTCAATTGTAATACACACTCAATTGTTATAAATGCTTAATATAAATACTCAATTGTTATAAATACTCAATTGTTATAAATACTCAATTGTTATAAATACTCAATTATTATTAATACTCAATTGTTATGATTACTCACTTTTTATAAATACACTATTGTTATAAATACTCAATGTTATAAATACTAAATTGTTATAAATACTCAATTTGTTTGTCACGTTTAAGTTGGAAATGGCAACTGATACGCTTTAATTCAAAAGAGTATTTTGTTGGTATTTCACATTTATGTTACAAATATCGTTGACGTTTGTCAGTCACGCTTACATTTTATGGACGCCCCCCAAGGCTAGCTATTCGTGTTTTCTACCTTGTTTTTATTCGTTTGGACTTCTGTTTTTTAATTTATTTCGCCTAGTAATTCTGTCTTTATTCTCCTCATTGGTTTCTTTCTTGCTTCAAATCGTCCAGAAACGGTCGATTGGATCGTATGATTTGGTATTCTTATTTGATTTATACTTCCGGCTTGTTCCGAAAATCTCGTTGGTTTATTCAAACGAACACTTTTATAATTTGGTTTTCTGTCTCAGTCGCATTAACTTGATTTGGCCTTAATTTCATCACGTCGCCATTCTTGTCACGGTTGACGACAACACGATTCTTGACTCGCGAGAACACAACAAGAAATCATATATATATACATATATATATATATATATATATATATATATATATATATATATATATATATATATAAAATATAATAACACGAAATCACATAATTGTCGATGCAATAATTTATTTCAACCGTTCGGTTTTTTCAAGCATCACTCAGACAATTACATTTTTGAGACTGATAGAAAATTGAATTTCCCTACCACAGTTCCAATACAATCATAGATGGTAGTAGTAGCAACCAATTTGATACATCTTTTATAGAGAGGGGGAAAAATTTAAAACTTATATTTAACTATGGCGGGCGAAGGGGAGGGATCTTTAAGTTAATCAACTAAAAACTGCCATGTCAAAATTATGACACATACGACTTGGCGATATCAACCATATAGGCAATTTTACTCACGCGCATACACAAAACTAAATACGCACACATCATATGCGCACTCACATACATAATCTCACTCGCACATTATCATAACTAAGCATAATCACATACGCAACTTTTATTCATCTCCAGCCAGAATGCGTCCGGCGAAACTCGTGTTCTCAAATTCGGTTAGAGAAAAGAAAGAAAGAAACAATTAACAGGCACAGAGAATATATAGACAGACCGCGTGTCATAAATTCTCAGTCCGTCTGGGTTGAAATAAGATTACACGCACATACATATATGTATACATACAAATCCATACGCACATACACACACATATATACACATACACACCCACACATATACATATCTATACACATATACATATACACACATATATACATATATATATATATATATATATACATACATATACATACATGAATACACCTATATATATCTCTGAATCTATTTGAAATATTGACCAAATGCATACGCATGTAGTTGTTCACACATGTAAACATACATACACATACATACACACACACATATATACATATACGCACATATACACACATATACGTACGCACACATACATATATATCCACACACCTACACACAATATTTACATAACACTCTATATTCTTACTGATGTAATACGAGTTCTAAAAATTAGTCTTACCTTATTTATATTTTAGATTAATTTGGTAATCTATTATTATAAATATCATGCGGGGGGGGGGGGTTATCGTACCTAATGTTATTCAATTTGGTATCTTCACCGTTGTAATTCTAGAGGCCCATCGGATTACTAATTCAAGTCTAATAATGTCTATTGGTAATATTTGACATTTATACTTATATTAATTCAAAAACTAGTGTATTACCTGCAGAAAAAATTTTCATACCACTATCTTATTTTAAGTAAATAATAAATATCCGCGTATCCACAAATACTATATATCACCAAGTCAGTAAATCTGTGTCTATCACAGATATTATTATAAATATTATGGGGGGGGGGGTTACCGTAAGTAATGTTATTCAATTTGGTATCTTCACCGTTATAAGTCTAGAGGTCCATCGGATTACCAATTCAAGTCTAATAATGTCTAGTGGTAATATTTGGCATTTATACTTATATTAATTCAATAACCGCAGAATTTTTTTTAAAACACTATCTTATTTTAAGTAAATAATCTGAATAAATAAATATTTCAAAATACCATTATATACGCATACACACAAATACTATATATCACCAAGTCGGCAATTCTGTGTCTATAGCAGATATTATTATAACTATTATGTTGGTGGTGGTGGGGGGGTTACCTTAAATAATGTTATTTAATTTGGTATCTTCACCGTTATAAGTCTAGAGGTCCATCGGATTACTAGTCGTTGATTATTTTAAATTTATATTTATGTCTGCACTTAGCCATAAGTTCATCTCGTTTATTCAAGAGGTTATTTCGATCATATTTTAGGATTCTTATTTTTTTTTTTTTTTTTTTTTTTTTTTTTTTTTTAAGAATCCTAAAATATGATCGAAATAACCTCTTGAATAAACGAGATGAACTTATGGCTAAGTGCAGACATAAATATAAATTTAAAATAATCAACGACTAGTAATCCGATGGACCTCTAGACTTATAACGGTGAAGATACCAAATTAAATAACATTATTTAAGGTAACCCCCCCCCCCCCACCACCAACATAATAGTTATAATAATATCTGCTATAGACACAGAATTGCCGACTTGGTGATATATAGTATTTGTGTGTATGCGTATATAATGGTATTTTGAAATATTTATTTATTCAGATTATTTACTTAAAATAAGATAGTGTTTTAAAAAAAATTCTGCGGTTATTGAATTAATATAAGTATAAATGCCAAATATTACCACTAGACATTATTAGACTTGAATTGGTAATCCGATGGACCTCTAGACTTATAACGGTGAAGATACCAAATTGAATAACATTACTTACGGTAAACCCCCCCCCCCATAATATTTATAATAATATCTGTGATAGACACAGATTTACTGACTTGGTGATATATAGTATTTGTGGATACGCGGATATTTATTATTTACTTAAAATAAGATAGTGGTATGAAAATTTTTTCTGCAGGTAATACACTAGTTTTTGAATTAATATAAGTATAAATGTCAAATATTACCAATAGACATTATTAGACTTGAATTAGTAATCCGATGGGCCTCTAGAATTACAACGGTGAAGATACCAAATTGAATAACATTAGGTACGATACCCCCCCCCCGCATGATATTTATAATAATAGATTACCAAATTAATCTAAAATATAAATAAGGTAAGACTAATTTTTAGAACTCGTATTACATCAGTAAGAATATAGAGTGTTATGTAAATATTGTGTGTAGGTGTGTGGATATATATGTATGTGTGCGTACGTATATGTGTGTATATGTGCGTATATGTATATATGTGTGTGTGTATGTATGTGTATGTATGTTTACATGTGTGAACAACTACATGCGTATGCATTTGGTCAATATTTCAAATAGATTCAGAGATATATATAGGTGTATTCATGTATGTATATGTATGTATATATATATATATATATATGTATATATGTGTGTATATGTATATGTGTATAGATATGTATATGTGTGGGTGTGTATGTGTATATATGTGTGTGTATGTGCGTATGGATTTGTATGTATACATATATGTATGTGCGTGTAATCTTATTTCAACCCAGACGGACTGAGAATTTATGACACGCGGTCTGTCTATATATTCTCTGTGCCTGTTAATTGTTTCTTTCTTTCTTTTCTCTAACCGAATTTGAGAACACGAGTTTCGCCGGACGCATTCTGGCTGGAGATGAATAAAAGTTGCGTATGTGATTATGCTTAGTTATGATAATGTGCGAGTGAGATTATGTATGTGAGTGCGCATATGATGTGTGCGTATTTAGTTTTGTGTATGCGCGTGAGTAAAATTGCCTATATGGTTGATATCGCCAAGTCGTATGTGTCATAATTTTGACATGGCAGTTTTTAGTTGATTAACTTAAAGATCCCTCCCCTTCGCCCGCCATAGTTAAATATAAGTTTTAAATTTTTCCCCCTCTCTATAAAAGATGTATCAAATTGGTTGCTACTACTACCATCTATGATTGTATTGGAACTGTGGTAGGGAAATTCAATTTTCTATCAGTCTCAAAAATGTAATTGTCTGAGTGATGCTTGAAAAAACCGAACGGTTGAAATAAATTATTGCATCGACAATTATGTGATTTCGTGTTATTATATTTTATTATTGCTCTGTTTACTACATTGAGCTCTCATACCCGGATTTCCTCCTGGAATTATTCCACTATAACACAAATATATATATATATATATATACATATATATATACAAGTAAAGGATGAGAATAAGACTTTTACAAAATTAAGTCATCAGTTGTTCAAGACAAAAGGGTTTTAAATAAAAGAGATTTTGTTATTCCTTTCTTAAGCCATGGCTTTTCAAAGAATAGTTATCTTAACGTCAGAGGAGAGCAAACAGCTAAGTTGGTAAGGAGAAATGACCAAAAGTCAAAATTTGAAAACATGTAAAGATAATATGAAATGGTAAACAAATGTGGAAAGATTAGGCAAAAGATCACTGTTTAAGGTTCCATGAGAGCTTGTAGAAGAAGGTTGGAAGTATAATCCAGCCCTGTTTCAGGACGAAATTGGCATCTTAAGTTGTAAAAATGCGTTGAAGTTGTCGAAAAGCAAAGACTATTAATGAGCCAGACTATCTGCTCGGTGTCTCAATGTTTAGAATGTCAGCCATTTGGGAAACTTCAATAGGCTTTGAAGAAAAAGGTGTTTTATGGTGTTATTCAATTCAAAGTGAAATGATAAATGGTAATATCAATCTAAAAAGCTGTCAGTAACAAAAGAACAACGTTGATATCAAAGTAGAATACAAATACGAATGAAACGTGAAAAGAAGTTTATTTTGAAATTAAACAGGCAACAGTCAACAGTCAACAGATACAGAAGACAGCAAGTTAAAAACGGGGCAGAGTAGGAGGGTAGGGGAAGCGGAACCGCAAAAAGTAGGAGTCGGACGCCGAGAGTGGATTTTGAAACAATATAGGTAGTAGTGAAGTAATAAGTAGGACTGCAAGGTGGGCGTAGCGGGGGAAGTAGAAAAGTGAAGAGGTAGTGTTAGTGGGATAGATTGGCGACAGTTGATACAGGAGGGCAGCAGTGAGCGAATAAGTAGGGCTGCAAGGTATGAAGGATGTAGAAAGGTGAAGGGTTGTATTAGGGAATTAGTTGGCGATTCAAGTTGTCTCTAAATGCAGGGGAAGCTAAAGTACGTGTGGAGATTGAAGCAAGAGGTTTGCAGTTAATATTTCATGAAGTAATATTAAGAGAGGCAAAAGTTTAGACTGGGGTTAGAGATTAAGATAAAACTAACGGCAAAATAAAAATGTAGATAAATAAAAAATAAAAAATAAAAAATAAAAATAATAATATTATCAAACGTTCTTGAATATATTAAATAGAAGAAAATATATAGTACCAATATTAAGAAAGAACCGTTAGAAAGAAAAGGTTTGATAAAAGTATTTAAACTATTTAGGGGAAGTTTATTATTATCATCATTATTATTATTATTATTATTATTATTATTATTATTATTATTATTATTATTATTATTATTATTATTATTTATCTTTATTCGCCTTTTCCTTGTATATATATATATATATATATATGTGTGTGTGTGTGTGTGTGTGTGTGTGTGTGTGTGTGTGTGTGGGTGTGGGTGGGTGTGTGCTGGATAATGGCCCTATGAGAATGGACGTATCTGTTGGAAATCGTTGGTTTGACTTGCGCGAATTAACGCGGGGTGGACCGGCAGTCGAGTGCAGAATGGGGTCTGTTCTCACAGTCAGAGATAACAGACGTGATAGGGTCGCCGTGTGACGAGACCCCGGATCAAGGGTCGGTGTGCACCTGCGAGAGGCTCGGTGACGTCACAGACCCTTGCGTGGGAAACAGAGGGATCCGTGACGTCACTCGTTCTTTGTGAGAAGTGAGTTTCGTCAGTCTGGGTTTTGGAAGCAAACCGATGAGACGTGATTGTTAAAATGTAATTTACAACAGTTAAGGTAAATATTTCCCGAAGAAAATATAAGCGAGAGATATCCTTTCCCCCATCCACGAGTGATTAGAAAATAATTTTTAACTAACTACGATAAAGTAGTGATTTGCTCTCTCTCTACACGGCGAGGGAGAAAACTAAAAGTATGCAACCAATATATGAACTATGTGATTTATGATGTTTTAGAAATGACGAGTATCAAATGTGAACTGCCACGGCCGTACCGAGACCAGTATACCAAACGAGGAAAGCTACGGCCCGTATCGGGAAGAGATACGAAACGCTCACTGCCGCGATGTAGGAAGAGTAGTACTATGCAATATATATATGCAAACATTGTATCTCAGCATTTCAATAGGTAGAGAGGTGTGATAACCGCTTTTAAATAAAAATACTGATGTGATACATGTATTTCAAGAGTTATAAAAATGTGCTCTTTGCATTTCAATAGTAAAAGAGATTTAATCTCCATATTTCAATAGTTTCAGAGATGTAATTTCAGCATTTGTATAGTTATAAAGATGTTATCTCTGCATTTTAATATTTTAGATGGGATATCTGCATTTCAATTATTATATAAATTTTATTTTCAATAGTTATAGGGATGTGGTATCGGCACTTTAATAGTTTTAGAGGTGTGATGTCCGCATTTCAATTGTTATTACGATGTGATTAGCGCTTTTTAATAGCTATAGAGATGTGATCTCCCCATTCAAATAGTTATAGCGCTGTGATCTCAGCAGTTCATTAGTTACAGAAATTTGATCTCAGCATTTGAATAGTTATTGAGATGTGATCTGCACATTTTAATAGATTAAGAGATGTGATATTTGCATTTCAATACTTAGAGAGATATGACATCCGCATTTCCATAGTTATGGAGATTATTTCCGTATTTAAATAGTTGTATACATGTGATCTCAGCATTTGACTAATCATAACGATTTCATCTGCGCATTTTAATCCTTATAAAAGTGTGACATCCATATTTCAATAGTTATAGAGATGTAATCTCAGCCTTTCAATTATTATGAAGCGCATTAAAATAGTTATCGATATTTGATTCTCGCATTTCAATAGTTATATAAAGTTTAATCTCCACATTTCGTATTGTTATAGTATCTGATATCTGTATTTCCATAGTTATAGAGATGTATCCGCATTTCTATAGCTATAAGTATGGCATATCTTCATTCAAGTAGTTATACATATGTGATCTCAACATTTAAATAGAAATGTTATTTCCGGATTTCAATAGTTATAGAGATATGATATCTGTATTAAGATAATTATAATTATGTTATCTCCGCATTTCAATAATTTCAGAGAAGCGATGTCCGCATTTCCATAACTCTATAGTTATTATCTCTGCATATAAATAGAGATGTGATATCCGCATTAAAATAGTAATAGAAATGTGATATCCGCATTAAAATAGTAATAGAGATGTGATCTCATCATTAAAATAGTAATAGAGATGTGATATCCGCATTTAAATAGTAATAGAGATGTGATATTCGCATTAAAATAGTAATAGAGCTGTGATATCCGAATTAAAATAGTAATAGAGATGTGATCTCAGCATTTGAATAGTAATAGAGATTTGATATCCGCATTAAAATAATAATAGAGGTGTGATATCCGCATTAAATTGTAATAGAGATGTGATATCCGCATTAAAATAATAATAGAGCTGTGATATCCGAACTAAAATAGTAATAGAGATGTGATCTCAGCATTTGAATAGTAATAGAGATGTGATATCCGCATGAAAATAGTAATAGAGATGTGATATCCGCCTTAAAATAGTAACAGAGATGTGATCCCAGCATATGAATAGTAATAGAGATGTGATATCCGCATTAAAATAGTAATAGAGATTTGATATCCGCATTAAAATAGTAATAGAGATGTGATATCCGCATTAAGATAGTAATAGCGATGTGATATCCGCATTAAAATAGTAATAGAGATGTGATATCCGCATTAAAATAGTAATAGAGATGTGATCCCAGCATATGCATAGTAATAGAGATGTGATATCCGCATTAAGATAGTAATAGCGATGTGATATCCGCATTAAAATAGTAATAGAGATGTGATATCCGCATTAAAATAGTAATAGAGATGTGATCCCAGCATATGCATAGTAATAGAGATGTGATATCCGCATTAAGATAGTAATAGAGATGTGATATCCGCATTAAAATAGTAATAGAGATGTGATATCCGCATTAAGATAGTAATAGCGATGGGATCTCAGCATTTGAATAGTAATAATGATGTGATCGACGCAATTAGAATCAAAATTCAAATGATTGTTAAAATATATAAATATGAGTAAGTCTTCTGCCGTTAATCACAGTTTTGTCACATTGCTCTTCTCATATTGATTGTGATGTGCACAACGTTTCGACAGATGTAATCCTCAACCTTACATGTGGTTTAACATCGGAACCTCATAATCGAACCTATTAGGCTTTAATTCGAACATGAGAACATATATGAAATTTCGAACTTAACCGTTTATACATGACGTATCAAATAAAACAATTCATTTCCGCTTATTAAATAAATGTGTTTACTCGAAATGTTAAATAAGTTATTGAGTTCAACATTAACATTCATTAATTCGGCTATTAGCTTACGAAATCGTAAATATTGGTGATAATATCGGCCGAAACGTTATACAAATACAACCACTGAAAACCAAAAGGTTAACTGAAAAGTGAACACCGTGAATGAGATTTTTAACGAGTAAGGGAATAAAAAAAATGTTGAAGTGTTGAATATGCATTCAAGCAACTTGGCGAAGATGAATACTCATACGACAGTTCATCTTTTCGGCCCTCGGTTTATCAAGGAGAAATTCTTTTAAACATAAGCACATTTATTTTTGTTTAAATTCAGAGTGTCCCTGTTTTAGAAGCTGTATTTACCCAACATTAAAACCCGACCAAATAAATATGGCCGAACGAATCGACCGAAATATCCTTTTACCAGCTTTAACGATCTGTTTGTGCCCTTGTTTTTACTAGCATGTTGCAGTGCTTATGCACTATTAGATCAACTATTTTTTCAGTTAGTCTAAAAATTGAATTTAAAATTTACTTCCTCATTTATTATTTGCGCACCAAATAAAATAACATTTGTCATAACAAAACCACATGTCATACTGTCTCGTATAAGTGTCAAATAGCTTTCTTATATAGCTGCGTCCACGCATCTCAATAAGAGGCTCTGTCAATCAGTATGCCATCGTAAAAGTTTCAGAGTTAAACGCGTTAAGAAAATGGACGTAACTTTAGAATATTTGTTCTCGTTTTGCCATTGAAATTCTACTCAGTTGTCACTGTTTTCCTTTTCTTTAATGGGTCAGCCATTCTCACTTATTTGATATTTTTCGAACTTGTTTTCTTCATTCACGTTTTGTCTGCTGTTTTCCTTTTCTTTAATGGGTCAGCCATTCTCACTTATTTGAGATTTTGCGAACTTGTTTTCTTCAATCACGTTTTGTCTGCTGTTTTCCTTTTCTTTAATGGGTCAGCCATTCTCACTTATTTGATATTTTTCGAACTTGTTTTCTTCAATCACGTTTTGTCTGCTGTTTTCCTTTTCTTTAATGGGTCAGCCATTCTCACTTATTTGATATTTTTCGAACTTGTTTTCTTCATTCACGTTTTGGCTGCTGCTGTTTTCCTCGGTTGCCTGTTTTGTATTCCATCACTCAAACGTTTATTTCATTGTCTTGAGATGTCAGACGCAATCTATCATCTCCTCGAATATTAGTGTTTTTATGCGTAAGTACTTCCTTCTCGAAGCTATTGTCTTCCCTATCTCCCATAGTAACACGGCTAATAAACGAATCATCAAAATTATAGTTGGCGCAGACGCGTATAATCGCACTCTCTTCAGAAAACTATATGTTTTTGATGATGAGGAAAACTGACAGAATCTCGTATCCATAAATAGCAAAAACAAAGAACGATTAAGGTCAGACATCAAAACAAAAATGCAAAAATCACGTCATATAATTAATTGCTTGTACCAGCAAATATATGTTCCCTCCGGTCGCATATTTTTGCTAGGCTGCTGCGTAAGAAATGAACGCTCACGCGTAAACCGATGGAGCCCCAGTCATATTTCTTGGGTTAGGGTTAGACATTGATTTTCTTTGTTTATGACCAAGAATATTTGTAGTTGAAAATAAAGAAAAAAAATTCGACCCTACCCGGATTTGTGTTGTACCCTCTCCCATAAATAGAAATATATTAAGTTTAAAAACAAAGAAAAAAAGTTTAGGACCCCCCTACCCCTCATTTTTTATTATTTTACCCTCCCCCTTACATAGAAATATTTTTAGTTAAGAAAAGAAAAAAAACTTTTTTTTGACCGCCCCCAATTTTGTTTTCATCCTCCCTCATACATAGAAATATTTTTAATTAAAAAGAAAAAGAAAGAAAAACCTAACCCTAACTCTAAACCCTAATTCTAACCCCCACTTTGACTCTGACCCTAACCCTAACACGGGGTCAAAGGTAGCGCGTGTCCTAAAGTGAAAAAGCACCAACACATCAAATACACTGAACACGATTAGTTATGTAAATGCTCTCGGAAAGAAAGTTTACCTAAATTAAATACATTAGAATGTGTGTGTGTATGTGTTTGTTTAATGACCTTTTTTAATTAAACAATTTGATTCTAAAATCAGTTGTATTGTTTTTCCTATACAATGTGTTAGTTTTTGTGTTGACAGAAAAGAAAAAAATCTCATCTTTTATTTTAATAAATAAAACATGGAATAATAAAAACAGTTTGTAACTAAAAGCTTAACAGCGTATAAGGTGAAATTTAAATCATAAATTCAGTTGAGGTTGTGAAAAAATGATAATATTGGATATACAGGCCGTCTCAAAGGTCACTAATGCGTCTCAGTTTATAGATTTATAGAATTGTGATAGGATATAGAATTTAAAATGCACTAATAATATTCTTTGTGCAAAAATGACATCACTTCAATGGGAGTAATTTCCGGCATCATGCTCTTCCTAAAATTGTGCCAATTCCTCTTCGAATTTATGACGTCATTTCTTATCCGAGTAATCTATAGATGCACATCTTTTTATATATCCTATATATTATATCAAAACTAGAGACATACCCGTTTTAAGACGGGTAAAATGAATTTCCCGAACACAAGAGTTTTGCATTTGAATCAAAATTTAAGGATACTAAACTTTATATGATTCTGATTTTGATCAAAACCCATTACATAATTGTGATTCGAAAAGATGTCTAAAACTTCAGGCTTAAACTTAAGGGGCCTTAAGAAAAAATTGAAATTAAGTGAATCTTGTGGAATTGGTGTCTTATGACTAGGGATCAAATTAAATGCAAATCTAAAATTTATGTGCACATATTATTCAGACTAAAACCCCTTTTTAAAATTTTGTTTTTAACAAACTGAGATTTCTAGAAAAATTTATTGATTGATGTAAAATACCTATTGTTTAATTTTCACAAAAATCATAGGTATTTGAATTTTCACAAAAATCATAGGTATCTGAATTTTCACAAAACTCATAGGTATCTGAATTTTCACAAAAATCATAGGTATCTGAATTTTCACAAAAATCATAGGTATCTGAATTTTCACAAAAATCATAGGTATCTGAATTTTCACAAAAATACCACCATTCTTTTAGACTCCTTTTCATAAAACTATCTTAAACTAAATATAACCCACATTTCGATACATTACACCTGTTCAAATATGTATATTCATATGTTAATTACTTAAGGAATGAATCCTGTACACACAAATGTATAAATATATACACATACCTAGTTTGATATAAATTGAAATGATGACGTGGCATATCAGTTCACATAATGGAATAAAATCATTCTTCGGTAGAACGCGGTTTTCATACGAGATCAAAATGTCTTCTGTTAAACTCCATAGATGAAATGTGGTATTGTGCTGACTACTTAAGTGAAAGTGATGGGCATATAGTAGAAGAATGAAAGAAACAAGTTTAATAATAATAAGTCAAAATCAATTTAGTTAAGAGTAGGATAGATCGAAGATGGCCACAGATCCTTCATAATCCCTTCCCTTTGAAGGTCGTGTGCCTAAATTGTAACATTTGTAATTTTCTTTCCAACGAATTATCCAAACAGTAGTATCAAGTGTAGTATCGGTTCTGACCTCAACAACATGAACAGTTTTATAATTTCTCCTCTCTACTGTGCTCTTTTTTCAGAAGCTGGGTAACCACACATTAAATCGACCTTGTGTCACACTTATTCCTCATAAATAGGCAGTAAATAGAAAACAATTTCACAAATTCAGCACAGTTGGTCGGCGCCTTCTAATCTGATGATTACAAAGAATATTCTTTAAACTAAGTTTCTGAAAAAAAGTATTTATTTGACAACAATGAAGATTTCTACTATAAATCTTTACACATTCGAAAGTTTCCTGTAAGTATTTTTTAATATGTTCCCACGTGGGAGCGTTGCCAGATAGGCGGTTAAGTGAGTTATGAAACCAGTGTGGTGATTTTCTATTGGGAAGAAAGTTTCCATTTAAAAAATACAAAATAGCTAACAACCAAGAACTCGTCACCAAAAGAAAAACCCACACACATAATTTATATAAATTCATATAAAACGCATTATTACTATATAACAGCTTATTTTCAACGCGTGGAAACGATTTGTTAGAATTTTTACTGCTTAAAAAAGCTTACAAATCGTTTCCACATGTTAAAACATTATGTTTGGTTTACTAGTTCTCTAGTGTTAACTATTCTGAACTTTTACCGTTTAAATAAGGTTAAAATTGTTTCAATGTGTTACAACTAGTCGAGTTCCGCTATTTGTTTTTTTTGTGGGGTTACGAGTTCTCAAGTGTAAACTATTCTGTACTTTTACTGTTTAAATATCTTACAAATTGTTTCCACGCGTTAAAACTAGACAAGTTCGGTAGAGAATTTAATTCTAACGCGTTTGAGTTTTAAAATTTTTTTTAACATAGTTCAACCCAGACAAGGCAGGCCGCCACTGTAGACGTAAGGGGCTACTGAGAATAAATAAAAGGGAGAAGGTTGGGGGTCAACCTAAATTAGGATCTGCGCAGCGAGATGTCTGTTTACATTAGTTTAAAATTTCTGCATGTCAGTACCGCCCGAGGAAACAGGGAGCAGGGAGGGAGTTCTAGAGGCCAGCATCTATTTTAGTAGAAAGCTCTCCGGCATCTGAGGACCTCAACAGTGAATGGATGGGATTTAGTCGATTATCGAGTTGGTCTAGTGAACTTTCGACGAGGGGGCACCAGAGCAGCCAATTCATCGGAGCACAATCCATTGAAGTATTTGTAAAACAAGCACAAGGATGCTACATTGCGGCGATGGGACAGGGACTGGAGCTTGATTGACAGTGAGGGACCTATTAAGTTGGTGATTCTTTTTGGGACCTTGTCAAGGAAGGAAAAAATATTATGTGTTATTTTTTTATTGGGAGGTGGTCACAATTGTCGAGCGTTTACTCTCTGCATTTTTATCAAATCAGCGGTTTTATGTTCCAAACTTATTGCGGCCGCAATAAGTTTGGAAAAAACTGTTTCTTCCAGATTGAAAGTAATACAATGACATCTGATGATACGTTTCCCTTCTATTGGCAACTGATGCTAATATTACGAGCATAACCCTAATGGCGACAACTGTTATAACGGTGTTCGTTGTTGTTGTTAGTATTCAGATCGATTCCTGTAAGGTCAGGCCTTCTATGCTGGTTACTGAACTAAAAGTAGATGCAATTGCGAAAGATGATGTTAGTTGAGTTTATCAAAGAAAAACACATCGTCTGTCAGTCAATAACGTATATTTCAAATTCACCGTTTTCGTTCTTTATCTGGCAATAACACACAGACAAACACATTTTGTCGTTATACAACTCATCATCGTGACTGAATCTAGATAGATTCGAAACCGGGACCCCACACATGCAGTTCTATCTGACAAATTATATATATATAGAGATATATATATGTATATATATATATATATAATTGGTCAGATGAAACTGCATGTGTAACACCACATTAAATAAGTACCGGGCCATAACAATACAGCAAAAATGATAAGACCAAGTCTGACTGCATTCATCAGTCTCCTTCTACGGTGATGCACTGATTCAAACGTTTCTATAAAATAGTCGATGCCTTTTTGGGGTAACGGTGTGTCTTCGGCCTAGAAATACGCCTCAGTTTCCAATATCACTTCTTCATTGAAGCCAATTAACATTCGCTGAAGAATTACAGTAAGGTTTGCAAATAGCCAATAGTTACTGAGTAGAAACTCTGGGGAATAGGGTGTGTACAAACTCAATTCGAAGTGCAATTCATGTAATTCTTCCATCGTTGCGATCGACTTGCGACACAATGCCTTGCTTTGATGAAAGAGGACTTTTCTCCTTCGAGTCTCCCGTTTTTGAAGGCTACTCTCTCCTTGAAACGCCCCAATAACATTATATAACATTCGCTATTGCGAGTTCTAACGTTCTCAAGGTAATCCATCGAACAAAATATCTTGCGCATCTCAAATACGGAAGCCGAAACCTTATCTTTGTGCCTATCATCGCTTTGGATAGCTTTCACCTGCTTTTGTCAACTTACCTCACTGCCTACTTGAGTCTGCAGTGAAATGATGGATCCATGTGTCATTCATTGTCACTCATTGATGCAAGATAACACTTTCTTGTTGCATTATAACAGTTGCAAACAACGCTCTGAAGTGTCGACGCGTAGTTTTAATTGACTGTGAGCGAACGCGGCACTCACACAGCTCATTCAAAATGCTGAATACATTGCTTTCTGATATTTTCAAAACTTTTGCTTTGAACATTTTCAACAGTAGCAACATTTGCAACATTTGCAACATTTGCAACAGTAGCAACATTTGCAACATTTGCAACATTTGCAACAGTAGCTGAACTGCAAACTTATAATTCGATTGGACTCACATTTTGACACGTGCCATCCGAACGTGAGCACTTAATCAAGACAAATTCATTTCTTATTAGTTACGACACTTCTCTCTCTCTCTCACTCTCTCTCTCTCTCTCTCTCTCTCTCTCTCTATATATATATATATATATATATATATATATATATATATATCAGACCTCGAACTATTTGTGTTATGTGTTAATGTTTGATTCGGAATTCTTCAACACATCAACATGATAAGCGTCATCGGATCCTAAAAATTCGATAACTGTTTAATTACATTATTTAGTTTCATATTTCCAATTTAATTTATGCTAAAAGATAAGAGTATATTTCATCGTTGATATTGCCACAAACTTGGCTAGAAAAAATAAAAACATACTGGCAAACTTTTTACTTATGCAACACGCACCAAAAACACAATCACAAATGTATAGAAAATTAAAATGGAAAGAAATGGTTGACGTTGTATTCAGACATAATAAACATCGTTATATTATCTCTGTTTGTATTAGCGTTTATGTGATCTCGCCTTCATATTTTTTTGGAAAACGATTGATAGCCAGATATTGTTCTGGTGGTGAATAACACGTCAGATTACGATATCCTGACTGAACACACAGTAAGATATAAAGCAACACAATACCGAATAACACCAGCTAAAATGTGCATTGTTTATAAGCATTATACGCTAGTAGATAATACCTGCCGGCGAAAAGAAAAAGGACTAATCAAGTCAACTCGGTCTCAGATATCAACTTTTTGTTTACTCATCCTTAAACTGAAGTAACTTGCGAAGGAAGGAATGAGTCTTATTTTTCGGGTTAGTGCTCCAAAGCCATCAGACATGCCCCTTCCGGCCGCCATATTTGCATTGCTTTTACGAAGCGTGTCGCTGCGTACCCTAGGCGCTTTTTTGTAGCAGTCGTTTAGAATTCCACAAAGTCCAACACAAATGTAAGTAATAATTATTATTCTCACGTTTTCTCTTAAAGGGGCAGAAGATAAGCCATTAAGAGAAAATTATAGCAATTTTCTTTATAATGTTACCGTTGATATATATATATATATATATATATATATATATATATATATATATATATATATATATATATGTATTTATATATATATATATATATATATATATATATATATATATATATATATATATAGTAGTAAGTTTTTGAAAGGATGTGGGCAATGCAAGTTCTGGGTAAGATGCAAGTTGTAAGGAACAAAAACAATAACAATAAATCGAATACGAAATATGACTTACTATTTATTTTTCCTTTTTTCCTAAAATCTTACATAACAGGAAGAGTGTTTTTAGCTGTTCGTGTGATGTCCGGGTGATTAAAAATCACTATTTAATATTTCGGGAAAAGAGACTTCCCTTTGTCAAAAATAATTAAACCAGAAGAAAATTTCTCTGACAGTGCAGAGAATCCTACAAAACGAAATGGCTGCCAGATGTAGACCGCAGAGAAAGCGAAAACAGTCTCGCAGGGAATGTAAATTAAATTATATTTTAAGGTTATGTTACACATATGATTTGGTGTTCAAAAATATTTGTGTAATATTGGTTAAGTGTATGGTGCTCGATAAACTGTTAGTTTTAATATATATATATATATTTTATAATTTTTTTTATTAAGTTTATATTTGATTATTTACTTTTATTTCAGTGTGTTTTATTTTCATATTTTTTTATTTTTTATCTTTCTTTCGTATTTTAAGAATTTTAATATAAAGTAAAGTAATTAATCTCTCATTTTAAATATTCTAGATTTATTAAATTTGTTGATTATCATCTATTTAAGAAGTGTTACTAATTGTGAGTTTCGTCAAATTAGTTTATCGAATTAACTTGATATATTTACTATAAGATAAAGGGGAATAACTCTGTTATGCGAATTAATTTATTTGATGGATTTTTTAGGTGGAAATGTGTATAACAATATTAGTATATATATATATAAAACATATATACACATACATGCATATATACATATATTTATATACATATCTATGTATTATTGTTTGTTTAATTGTTTATTTATATATTCTTCATTTTTATCTTGTTTACATATTTTTATTATTATTATTATTTTTATTTCAATTTATTTTATTATTTATTTATTTAATATTTGCATGTTATTTGTATACATTTTATATGTGTTAGGATTAATTAATTAATAATGCTAGGTTATGGGGTGACTTATTTTGGTGGGTTAGAAGAGTATGTTGAATATTGTTTTTTTGTTTGTGGTTGAATGTGTGTTAGGATGGAAGTTCATATGGGGAGGGGCCTATTTGATTGTTTGGGTGTGTGATGATTTATAATCGGAGGTAAGTAATGAATAGTGAGTAGAGCTCGTGACGCTGATTGGGTGAGGGGTTTAATCTGGAGATGAGGATTGATTCTGTGATTCTAAGGTCACCAATGTTTCTGACAGACGATAAGATGGAGACATGAATATCACGCTGAGTGTTTAAGCAAATCTCTGTGTGTTTGTGGAAAGAGGATATACGGGTATTCAAGTGCTCCTTTATGCGCAAGTGTAGCGGTCTTGTAGTGTTGTGCATAAAGGAGCACTTGAATACCCGTATATCCTCTTTCCACATTCTCTCTCTCTCCCCCATCTCTCTCTCTCTCTCTCTCTCTCTCTCTCTCTCTCTATATATATATATATATATATATATATATATATATATTGACTGCGAATCAGGGCCGACCATCGGGAATTACTTTCTTGCACTGAAAATTGCGTAAGCATGCAACACCGATGTCTGTAGGTAATAAATAATAACTATTTATTCATAAAAAATATTATCATATAGCCCTTTTACTAAGGCTGGGAACTATGAGAGAGTTTAATAACAAGCAGTACCACTAGCTTCATTGCGAGATCAAACACGGTTTGTTGTTGTTGATCAATCTTCGCTGTAAAAAAACGCCGACTTGGCATTTACAAAGTTAACTTCCTCCTAACTTCCAAGCTTATTTGTGGTGGCCAACGAGTAAGACTGCGAATCAGTGGCGATTTGTAATCGGAGTTCGCGCCCGCTGACCGCAGGAATTAGTTTCCTGCACTGAAGATTCGTAAGCATGAAAAATCGATGTCTGTAGGTAATAAATATTTTATATTTATTTATAAAAATATTATATATATATATATATATATATATATATATATATATATATATATATATATATATATATATATGCTAACAGAGTACTATGTATGTCCGTCGGAATTTCCATCGATGTCGTTTTTGCTTTTGAGTTGGATTTTACGATTTTTTACATAATTAAACATAATATTTCTTATTTTTCGATGAAAACTCGAGCAGATTGCTGCATTAAAAATGAGTCTGCGCCATATTTATAATTTTATCCGTGAACATTAATAATGTATATACAATGCAAGACACTGAATTTGAAAGCATAAAACATCCTTTTCAATGGTGAATGGTTTTCCCATGGAACTTTTTCAGTAAAGCAATGCTTTTCTGCATGACGTCCAGTTTCTTACTAAGCTGAATAGATTTGCGTTCTCATTGATGAATGATTTTCACTGCAATTTCATAAGTAAACATCTGACCAGACATATCGTTTTATTATACTCAAATTACATTACATTAGAATGTTTCGACCTCACTTTTCATATCAATGTGAAAGGTAACAATATAATGCTGTGAGACGGTATCCGATCGATTTACCGAACACTCTTACAATAGTTGGTGCTAACCATTTTCCTAGAATATTAATGTATGTTAAACATTGCTATACTTGTCGCATCCCGTGAAGACGAGACAACTTCAATACCATTATTCTGTCATTTCGATGATTAACCGTTGTTTTCAGATGTACGCGCAATAATTTTCCGCATGATCGCTCACAAACACATTTCAAGCGCAAAACAGTAACGGGCAAACCCTTATGTTCTGACCTCATTAAACTCTCAAACAACGTTGTATCAAAATTACAATATTCTGCTACCAAACCCACCGTTTCGTGGAATTATTTCATTTCGGAAATAAATATTCAACAACGTCCAGTTATTTTCGACGGAATAACACTTATCAAGTCGTTGCTTTGCCTGAATAGTATAAATGTCCATCAGTAACCAATATCTTAGCAACGCACACAGTTAAGATTTGTTCATCGTTTTCAAAATGAGCAGCAGTAATTTGAGTTAAGTAATTTATTATGCAAACTAATAGTCAGATTAGGCTGAAAGGTTTACACTTACAAGTCGAAGGTTAGTACTTTATAAAAATCATATGGAGTTTACATTATTTGTGCCATTTATATGTCATAACCGGGCCTTATTGAGTAATGTGTTAAGACAACACACCTTTATATATACGCATATAATAAATATTAAATTATTAATACCTACAGACGCTAGCGTTTCAAGCTTATTGCTCTCATCAGTGCAGGAAAGTAACAATTTCAGACGGTCGGGAGGCGCGAACCCGGTTCACACAGTCAGCCTAGAATCTGCAAGCGGTCACCATATACACTCGGCCAACGGAAACTGTCACGTAATTAAGGGAAATTAAGAAGCGGGCACATATAGAAGACTAGTCGAGAGTGTTCGACCAACCTATTCGGAACTTTGCATTAGAGCTTTTTGACATCTACTTTTAACATATATATATATATATATATATATATATATATATATATATATATATATATGTGTGTGTGTGTGTGTGTGTGTGTACATTTCTTTTATCCACAAAGAGCTCTTTTGTCTTTTTCCAGACTCAACAGCGTAGTTAGACAATTCAAGAAGATCAACACTCCGAGTTGACAAAATATCTATATATTAATACGCTAGCGTCTACCTACCTCTCGCCGAAGATTTATTTATTATTGTTTTTTTAACGGTGACATTAATATACATCGAAGGGGGAATGAGGAAAACAGGGTTAGTATTCACTTCTGCCTCGAGCAACGGGGAGAATTGCGGAGATGAGGGGAGGGGACGTAAAGGGAGAGGTGTGCATGAGGGGGCAGGCGGAAGGAGAGTGGGGCGGGTGAGAGGAGGCGGGGATGAGGTTGCGTCCGCAAAAGACACAGCTTTTGCCCCGGACAACATTATATATATATATATATATATATATATATAAGATAGATGTTGAGTGGAGAAGATGAGATAATTTGAGGGGTGAGATCAAGATTATTGTTAGTTAGCTGGGATTGATGGTTAGTGTGAGAAGTGTTATTTAGGGTGTCGTTTGGTACAGGGAGTTGGGGATGTGGAGAGCTATAGGGTGAGGGGTGAGTTTGTATGTTGGTGTTTGTATCTTCCCAGCATCAGCCATAGTTCTATATAATAACCCTTTCACCCATTGGTTATATTTTATCTTTAGCCCTTCCCCCACTTCCTCATTTGGCTTCGTTTTCAACTAAAAGATGTTGCTCTTTCTTAGACTTGATCGAAGTCACTACTTAAATTCCCGACTGCCTGTGTTTAATATACACAGTTCAACTGCAACTTTCAAAAATAAACTGAATACGGAAGCATTTTTAAACATTTTAAAACATTTTTAAACATTTTAAAGTGGCCAGAATTTTGAAAATTACTTCCGAATAAGTGCGTTCCACCTACAATTGAACTAAACATCACTCTATCGGATTTACTTCATCCTTGCACTTTTTGAATGCTGCCTTCACGGAAACGCTTCTTTTCCATCTTTAAATCTCCTTTCACTGGACACTTTATCAACGGACATTTACCAACTGGATTTACCCCATATCTTTTTTACACGCACATTCTCACTCTCCATTACTTAAGACTTTTTCAAATTTTGATTTTTAGCTCTTCCACTGCCAACTTATCTATCTATGTAATTCCTCTGATGATAAGATTTTAATCTTTGAAAAGCCTTGGCTTACGGAAAGAATAATAAACATGTTTTACTGAGTACACCTTGCATTGAACAATCGAAGTTGAAATAAATTTGTCATTCGTACATGTTTATCCCTTTCCTTCATCTATCTTTATAATTGCTATATCTCGTGTACTGAGCTTAAACCATTTCCCTATAGGTTCTATCTACTAAAAGTATACTTTTAGTTTTATAATTTTATATATATATATATATATTTATATAGTCATCCACATACAGACTGTTTTGCTATTTCACAGCTCATCAGTGCGGCTTGACCAGTTAGTGTCTCAAGCCGGGATCGAAACGCAACAGTCGAGCTGACAGTCGGCGATGCTAACCCATACGCCATAATGCGACACTGATTTAATGTAAGAAATATCTCAATGTAACGAAATGTAAACATTGCAATTGCCTGAGCTCGAATTAGTTTTTACCTAATGAGCATTGCCTTAAAGCTAATGGCCGTTGACGATACCCTTACAAAAATAAGCTCTACCCGGAGGGAGCTTTTATAGTCATCCACATACAGACTGTTTCGCTGTTTCACAGCTCATCAGTGCGGCTAGACCAGTTAGTGTCTCAAGTCGGGATCGAAACGCAACCGTCGAGCTGACAGTCGGCGATGCTAACCCATACGCCATCATGCGAAACTGACTGAATGTAAGAAAAAAGAAAGTCTACACAAATCACTAAACATTTAAAAGTAGACTTTTTTTTCTCATAGCCACCTTGAGGATAGATCAAAGTGGATCTGAAAAGACTACTTTTCGAAACGAGTACGGCAAAAACGAGTACCGCTTGAAAGCCGCAAACTATTAAGGAATTGAGAACGAATTAAAAAAACACGTAATATTTAATGACATCTGTCTTAAAGAAAATAATGCCCAGATATACTGTGGGTTCCAAAATAGGTTGACAGTATGTAGAAAAGTAAATGTATAAGTTATATAATTACAATTGTGTTCATAATGACTAGTTTTTCAACATCCTTCAAGACCAGCGCGTATCTACCTTGATGAAACATTTCCTGATCACTAGAGGTCCAATTGACTGATCGGCGTGCTCACCGAACTTCACCACGATGGATTTTTTTTCTTTTGTGGAGTACTCAAGGATAAAGTTTGTAGCGGAAAATCAAGAAGTGTCGGTGATTTGAGAAAAATACATAAGAGATGCATTTCAATAAACAGATTTATGAAAACATGTGTGTCGAGGCGTAAGAGCCAAACATCAAAGCTGTATAAATTGTGATGGAAAACATTTTGAGAACCTGCGTTCATCAAATCTAACGGCTTTTGTATTATTGTTCACACTAACATTTAATTGCCAATGTAATAATTGTGTTAGTAAGTATACTTATATATATATATATATATATATATATATATATATACGTAATTTCAAAATAGATGTTATCATTTACTGTCCACCTACTTTTAGACTATACTATATATATATATATATATATATATATAAATATATATATATATATACATATATATATATACATATATATATATATATATATATATATATATATATATATACAAAGTTTTATTTTTAAGAGTATTTTTAGATGTATTTCGAGACGTACCTTTAAGACGAGTATCTTTAAACATTTTTAAATGCGTTGAAATTCGTAAAACGATAGACTTCCTTTTTAGCCGAAACAATTGTCTGCCTAGTTTGAAAACGGTGTTTACCTGTGAACATATATCCTTTATAATTTATCAGGAAAAAAAACTTCGTAAAATAGCTCAAGTCACGTACTATAAAGCTACGTACTTTATGTTATAAAATAATCCTACATTTGAAAAAGTTTAAATGTGGAGTTAAAACACACACACGCATATATATATATATATATATATATATTTATATATATATATATATATACATTTATATACCCACACCCACCCCCACACACACACAGACATATATATATATATATATATATATATATATATATATATATATATATATTAGTAACTTGTTTCTACTGTATAGAATCCATTTAAATTTTGTAATTTTAAACGGTTTTGAAACCAGTAAAATGCAGAGGCTTTTCTTAAATAAACATATTTTTTATTTAAATTAAAATTCTCGATCTACACAGAAATCTTATCAGGATAATAGACAGTATGTTTTTTCTTTTTTTTTAACGACATGGTGTCACTTGATCTTGTGCTTCAGTTTTTAACGAAGCTCGTCGTGTAAAAATGCCAACAAGTCGTGTCTGTTCTCTGCTTGCACGTTATAAGTATTATTAAAATGTGTCCACTGTATAAAAAGCATTTACATTTTGTAATATTAAACAGTTTATATATATATATATATATATATATATATATATATATATATATATATATATATATATATTACATATTAAATGTATTATGGTAAGTAATGTCATCAAATTAAATCTTTTCAAGGATAAATGTCAGAAAAATTAAGACATGCCATTTTTATTATTACTCTCATCGATCCAGATCCTCCGGAACCCTCATGATTACGGATGAAGCTATGCTAACGCTACGGTTTGCCCCTTTCTAACTGTGATATCATGCTGCTTCCACGAACCATCACATTTATTTGATGGCTTTCTGTGTAAATCCTAAAGGCAGTCTGGGGGAGAGACATTATTCCACACATTTCTAACTTGTGACATGTAATTATTATCAGCAGCGTCGATATTTATGCGCACATCTTTCTTGGACTTTTTTGTACGGAATCATTTTGCATAGACTTCAGTGAGTATTTCTCTCCAAACTTGCCAAATTACACTTTTCAGCGTCTCTAGCAAACCAGAATACTTAAGCTTGAAATGCGTAAGCAAATAAATAATATGGTAGATCATAAATGAATAAATGAATAATATGGTAGATCATAAATGAATGAATAAATAATATGGTAGATCATAAATGAATAATATGGCAGATCATAAATGAATAATATGGCAGATCATAAATAAATAATATGGTAGATCATAAATGAATAATGTGGTAGATCATAAATGAATAATATGGTAGATCATAAATGAATAATATGGTAGATCATAAATGAATAATATGGTAGATCATAAATGAATAATATGGTAGATCATAAATGAATGATATGGTAGATCATAAATGAATAATATGGTAGATCATAAATGAATAATATGGTAGATCATAAATAAATAATATGGTAGATCATAAATAAATAATATGGTAGATCATAAATGAATGAATAAATAATATGGTAGATCATAAATGAATAATATGGTAGATCATAAATGAATAATATGGCAGATCATAAATGAATAATATGGCAGATCATAAATAAATAATATGGTAGATCATAAATGAATAATGTGGTAGATCATAAATGAATAATATGGTAGATCATAAATGAATAATATGGTAGATCATAAATGAATAATATGGTAGATCATAAATAAATAATATGGTAGATCATAAATGAATAATATGGTAGATCATAAATGAATAATATGGTAGATCATAAATAAATAATATGGTAGATCATAAATGAATAATATGGTAGATCATAAATAAATAATATGGTAGATCATAAATGAATAATGTGGTAGATCATAAATGAATAATATGGTAGATCATAAATGAATAATATGGTAGATCATAAATGAATGATATGGTAGATCATAAATGAATAATATGGTAGATCATAAATGAATAATATGGTAGATCATAAATAAATAATATGGTAGATCATAAATGAATAATATGGTAGATCATAAATGAATGAATAAATAATATGGTAGATCATAAATGAATAATATGGTAGATCATAAATGAATAATATGGCAGATCATAAATGAATAATATGGCAGATCATAAATAAATAATATGGTAGATCATAAATGAATAATGTGGTAGATCATAAATGAATAATATGGTAGATCATAAATGAATAATATGGTAGATCATAAATGAATAATATGGTAGATCATAAATAAATAATATGGTAGATCATAAATGAATGATATGGTAGATCATAAATGAATAATATGGTAGATCATAAATGAATAATATGGTAGATCATAAATGAATAATATGGTAGATCATAAATATATAATATGGTAGATCATAAATAAATAATATGGTAGATCATAAATGAATAATATGGTAGATCATAAATCAATAATATGGTAGATCATAAATAAATAATATGGTAGATCATAAATAAATAATATGGTAGATCATAAATGAATAATATGGTAGATCATAAATAAATAATATGGTAGATCATAAATGAATAATATGGTAGATCATAAATAAATAATATGGTAGATCATAAATGAATAATATGGTAGATCATAAATAAATAATATGGTAGATCATAAATGAATAATATGGTAGATCATAAATGAATAATATGGTAGATCAAAAATAAATAATATGGTAGATCATAAATGAATAATATGGTAGATCATAAATGAATAATATGGTAGATCATAAATAAATAATATGGTAGATCATAAATGAATAATATGGTAGATCATAAATGAATAATATGGTAGATCATAAATGAATAATATGGTAGATCATAAATAAATAATATGGCAGATTATAAATTGTCTTGACAATCTCAAAAATACCAACTGTGATAGTTTTATTATACAGACAACAAATATACGCTCCCTCCGGTCGCATATTTTTGCTAGGCTGCCGCGTCAGAAATGACGCTAGTATGTAATTTGGGTAGAGCTTTTTATCACTACAATTAATTTAAATAATATATTGCACATGATAAGTAACATCATTAATAAAAAGATGAATTAAGTTTGCATTATTTTGGTTTGTAGCAACCGTAAACATTTTTTGCATTAAAAATAAATGTAAAGAAAATAAAATCTTTAAATAAAAATTGAATGTAGTATTTATTATAGTGTAGTAGTAACGAATGAAAGTTAATAAGAGATGGAAAAGAAGAAATAATTGTTACCTTATATACGATTCTAAAAACAGTTATTTACAGTAAAAGGTGTCGTCTGCTCGCATTTCTTTACACACAATCGTTTTGCGACAAATCCAGGTCAGAATATAATACGTAATATTTTATTTCTTTCAAAGCAGAAAAAAGGTGTACGTAAATTAAAATCAACAATTAAAAAAACAAATTACCGACCCTAAGCCTAACGACGGGGCCACAGTAAGCGCGGGTCATAAAGTGAAAACTAAATTCGTTATAAAGTGTGTGTGTGTGTTTAAATAGTAATTTTTAAAGAAATTATTATTTTAATCAAGCTATTTGATTCAGTGAATTTAATGGCTAATAAGAATAAGAAAATAAACAAACTTAGAACGGTTTAAAAATATAAATAAGAGAAAAATTATCACGGTGAATGCCAGCGTTGTTGTTTACATTTTAAATAATGCGCCGTATTAACGGTGGCTGTTTAATCAGTTGCGCCATATTGAATTAACGGAGGGAGGGATGGGAACCACTGATTAAACAGCCAGCGTTTATCCATTCGTCATAGTTATATTAACTACGTAACGCATTTCATGTATGTATGTATCTGCCTGTCTGTCTAAATTATAAGCTTATGAGCGAGAAAAATAGCGTAAATACATGTTGAAATACGAGGAAAACAATCATGAGTGTTTATTTGCGAATACTAATTTATTAGAAGTTCAAAAGCAATTGATTATGTAAATTGGGAAGTACGCATAGTGTTTATAACGGGTTTTTAAATAGTATATAATGAAGCTGGCGGACTTAACAAATAGTCATAGTACTCTGATGGAGTTTCGGCTTCAGACAGACAGATACATAAACTCCATTATTAATAGATATATAATATAAGACAATTTGATTCGCTGAGTTACTATTTACTACTTCCAAAGAGTTAGATTCAAAGTCGGATTTTAATGTAAAAAATCGCCAGCTCCTCAGTAAAGTAAAGTGAGGATTGCATCAGTCTAGATGTATTTCTATTTCGTTGACCGAAGAGAGTAAATACTAGAGGATAGAAAATGTGAAGTGTAGTAACAAAACAGATACTACAATTTGCTCTTAGCCAAACGGCGAATGAAACATTCAATATGTTGTCAATATTAATTGTTTGGATACAGAACAACTGATTTTGCAAAGTCAGTTGAATATTAGAGTAATATAAAAATAGTAAGATAAACTCTAGTTACTTTTATCACGAACAACATGAAAAATGTTTTCCGGTTGTTAAGAAAAACGATTTCTCTTTCATGGTACTAAGACAGTAGGCTGACAAACTATCTAATTTCCTAAACAGACTTATTTACTTGCTAAATATCATTTTTTATTCTCAAACAGGCTTAACTACTACATTAATAAGTAATTCTATAATAAATTTATGCTGCATTATATCAACCGAAATTATTAGATAAACAAGTCTGGATGTAAAAGAAGAAAATAAAATAAGAATATTATTCAAATAAAAATATCTACATGAAACACATGGTATTTATGAAGGCATTTTGCCTCTTTCTTTATGTTTAAAATTTGAAAGATGCTTAAAAATGAACTTCCCCGAATTTATACCTACCACCGACCATGCGCGATTTAAGTGCAATTTGAAAGAGACATTTACACCGTTAAGTCCACACAACATCGGACGTCACTTCTGGAAGACCAGAAAGGATTATTACAAAAAACATAAGGTTAATACCTTTTATTTGTCTAAAAAGAAGAAAAAGCTTTGACGAGGCCTGTTATATCAAGCGAAATTATTGGATAAAAAAGTCTAGATGAAAAAAAAAAAAAATAATGGTTTGTTTTGATTATTTATGTTTATAATTTTAAAGATGCTTAAAAAAATTAACTTTCCCAAAATTATACTTACCAAGGTTAATAACTTTTATTTTTCTAAAAATAAAAAAGCTGTTATATCAGGTGAAATTATAAGATTAAAAGTCGAGTAGAAAAATTTTTTTTTTAATTTTTATTTTAATAAAAATATCTGCATCTACCACATGATTTTTATGAAGGCATTTTGCATATTTCTTCATATATATATATATATATATATATATATATATATATATATATATATATATATATATATATTGTCCACTAAATGTTAATCGAAATTTTAATTGTGAATATTTTTTATGTCCTTCCAACATTTAAAATAGACTTCGCATTAAAAAAGGGGTTAATCTCTCATGTTTATGATTATCATCAGAGAAAACCACGACTAGATACAGTGGCCTTTTAATCTAACATTTACTCTTACTTCCCCCTTCTCCTTTTCCCCACAGCAACCAATTATCAACGAGAATTTCTTTTCATTTTACCTCCATTTTCCCTCTATTATAAGACGATGTGTTACGTTTTTTCGCATCATCCATCTAAATGTGGCTGTTTACGCGTCTGATGAGACCCATCTAGGTCGAAATAATTTATAATGCGGACAGCCCTAATGTTTGTATTGTTTCTTTCCTTTACATTTATTCCTGCTCTGTTAATAAGTACATTGAGGATCCCCTCGAAACCATTCAACTCTGCACACACTATCTATATACTGGAAATGATATGCTCCCTACGGTCGCATACTTTTCTATCCTGATGATATCATGAAAAACCAACATCTAAAAACCCAAACTCCAAAAGAAGACTAAGAAGAGGATATGATGACGGACGACCCTCCTCCTCCCAAAAGTAGGAATTATTGCCTGAGAGCATGACATCATTACAACAAAATAGATATTACACAATTCCCTTCCCACAAGAAATAGGAGGTAATCCTGGGCGTATGTTATTGTGAGGGACGACCATAGACTGTACAAGGTATTTTCTCACACTTGATCCTTTGACATTTTATATTTCTCAAGTCTCATTTGATCCAGGGCAAGCATTCGTGGAGTTTTCTTTCGGTGACTATCGTCCAACTCTTCTCTTTTTGAGGATTGAGGTGGAGTAATTCAGTGGGGTATTCTTTTCCCCCCACTGTGCGTATTTAATTTTTTTCTCCGACCCTAGGACCCAAGTGGTCCCCCGCTCTGTTTTTGGGGTTCACTGGACCAGTGGTTTTTCTGGTCCTTGCATTCCATTGTCAAGTGTCAAATGACACCACAGGTCCAGTAAAATGGTCGTCTACCTGTAACTATGATTGATAGTTTATCCTCTTCGAATTCTACGTAATACAGTATTTCCGAAAACGCTTTCGGGTTCAACATTAAGTCGAAATGCCACACCGAAATCTAATTGTTCGCCTTCGATGTGGAATGGCACATGGAAAACTGAGGTAGTTGTACGTCTTCGCCCCCGGTATTCCATCCTTAAGATGTAGTCATTGATGATTATTTATTTTCTGGATAAGGTGAGGCACTCCTCTTCCGACGTGAATAGGGTCTTCCGTATGTTATACCCTCTGCATTTAATTATTTTAAGTGGTCTATGACTATAAGAGTTTGGTGATTATATCGGCGGTCGCTCTTATCACATTATTGGTCTTCCTGACTGCAACAAACACTGAGGGTTTTTGGTTTATGTCCTACAATTTTGGAATGTCGATTATAAGTCCGGTGTCGATAATCAGCTCGATATAAAGTTCCATTTTTTTTCGGAATTCTTCGATATCGATTTGCACAGTCGGTGGTTTTGTCCCGACGGTCTATGTGTGGGTTGCGGTGTAGGAACAACCGACTTCTTTCCAATTGATTCTCTCTTGGCATCCATGGGGGTGAGCACAAGGCAAGGTGTTGCCATTGCAATGACAATGAAAAAAAAACGGTACTGAAAAAACCGGAGGAAAGAAAAAACGTTTTTTAAAAACACGATAGTGCAAAAAAATAACGATTTGACTCTAAAATAGAGAGACGAATGTAAGAAAAATATCTGTAATAACAACAACAAAAATAACAAAATCAACAATAACGAAATAGCAGTAATAATAGACCGCAAATAGAAATATTCCAATAACAAGAGAAACGACGCTGTTCCCTTTGGTTGGGGGAAATGTGTCGAGTTCATAGTGACCTGATGAATCAATCTTGTCACTGTGGGTGAATCCGGATCAATCCACAAAAGTATGTTGAATATTTCCGTAAATGGGAAATAAAAGTGGTACAAAGCGTTTCTTCTAAAGACAGTATATTTATTTGTCCTGAAACGGTTATTCTTCTAGTATATATATATATATATATATATATATATATATATATATATATATATATATATATATATATATATATATGGTGTATGGAAAATGAGAGGCGTTTTGTTCCATAAGTGTATATAGATCTGGTAACGCGAAGTTTCTGCGGTACATGCCATTGAATTAACTATTGGTCAACATTCTTGATTGTAAACATCTAACACGCGCGATGTGTGTCGTAGTTCAACCATATTTATATATATGCTACAAACGAACACTAGCTCTATGACAGGATTACAATTGAAATAAACATGGCCGTTGTGTTGACACATACACTGACAACACAAAAAATAAATGCCATCAAACATCTGGGCGTGGATATTAATATGGGATTATTTAATCGCCACCCTGGGTGTTCAGGTAACAGTATACAATAGAACAAATACTCGTGAAAATATAAAGAAATGGGCTACAAAGTAAATTAGACTGGTAACGGAGTGATATTACAAAAGATACCACCACAGGAAAAGGCTCCTTTGTACATATAGAACATAATCCCTAAGATAATACTCTCTCACACTCTCTCTCAATATATATATATATATATATATATATATATATATATATATATATATATATAATATTGTTTGAAGGCGATGACAATGCGTTGGTTAGGTAACACTGACGGTACGTGAAATGGTAAACAATATTGAGAAATCCATAATTTTCAAATAATTTTTATTATTTACCAATGTATTATTATCGAACCGTAAGAGTTGAGGTGATGTATGTTACTTTTTACATTTTCGAGGGAAGCCCTATGGGCGAGGTATAACTTTTTAAATAAAGATGAGAATTTATTTACATCAAATTTTAAGTAAAATTATTTAATACAATTTCAGCCGGCCCGTACTCTTGTGCGCGTGTGTTAACAATATGTATGTGCGAGATAAACTCCTCAAATAATAAATTCATCATTATAAACTATAGGGTACGTATTCTATCTAACACAGTGAGTATCATGGACACATTATTATTATTATTACATTTTGTAAACTTTAATATTTAGGGGATGCCCACGAAACCGAACTCTACCCCTCAAAATTTAAATAGACGAAATGCGATTTTCTATGCAAATGTCAAAACTAAATTACGTCACTTACGTATAGATAGAATACACATTTATTTCTTATATGTGTTTAAAGTGAAAATACGTAGCTTACAATCGTATACATATTGCCCCTTCATGGGACAGGTATTTTCTCGTTACTATATAACCGGTATGTTTATCCACTTTCGTTTCCCGGGGACTTTTTAAAAAAATATATTTTAACAACGTAAAATAATATCGAAACATACATTAATTATGAGATTGAGTTATGTTTTAATTTTTCTAATTAGCCGTAATCTGTAATAAAAAAAAAACACCTATACATCCTTCCTCTAAGCATTTATGTATTTCAGCCAATTTCTTAATGCCTCTGTGAGCATTAAAGTTTGTTTAGAATTAAAAATATAAGTGTAACCTGTGTCCGGTATAAGAGCCTCGTAAGCGATATTGCCAATTAAGGAGCCGACTAACGAAAGACCACGCTACTAGGACACAGTTTGTAACAACTAGAACAAGGATAGGTCAGAGAAACAGAGGAAATCAGGGTTAATCTCTGATAAAGAAATACAATTTCAAACCAAAAATAAATAAACAATCATGGCTGCCATTGTGAAGACAAACCAAAACAAGTCCAATTATTTAGAAAACAATAATGTGAGAGAAAGAGAAGCAAAGAGACAGATACATACATAGGTAGATAGAGAGGGGGAGAGAAAGAAAGAAAAGCAAAGAGAGAGATACAGACATAGGTAGATAGAGAGGGGGAAGAGAAAGAAAAGCAAAGAGACAGATACATACATAGGTAGATAGAGAGGGGGAAGAGAAAGAAAGAAAAGCAAAGAGACAGATATAGACATAGGTAGATAGAGAGGGGGAGAGAAAGAAAGAGAAGCAAAGAGACAGATACAGACATAGGTAGATAGAGAGGGGGAGAGAAAGAAAGAAAAGCGAAGAGACAGATACAGACATAGGTAGATAGAGAGGGGGAGAGAAAGAAAAGCAAAGAGACAGATACATACATAGGTAGATAGAGAGGGGAGAGAAAGAAAGAAAAGCAAAGAGACAGATACAGACATAGGTAGATAGAGTGGGGGAGAGAAAGAAAGAGAAGCAAAGAGACAGATACAGACATAGGTAGATAGAGAGGGGGAGAGAAAGAAAGAGAAGCAAAGAGATAGATACAGACATAGGTAGATAGAGAGGGGGAGAGAAAGAAAGAGAAGCAAAGAGACAGATACAGACATAGGTAGATAGAGAGGAGGAGAGAAAGAATAAAAAGCAAAGAGACAGAGACAGACATAGGTAGATAGAGAGGGGGAGAGAAAGAAAGAAAAGCAAAGAGACAGATACAGAAATAGGTAGATAGAGAAGGGAAGAGAAAGAAACAGAAGCAAAGAGACAGATACATACATAGGTAGATAGAGAGGGGAGAGAAAGAAAGAAAAGCAAAGAGACAGATACAGACATAGGTAGATAGAGTGGGGGAGAGAAAGAAAGAGAAGCAAAGAGACAGATACAGACATGGGTAGATAGAGAGGGAGAGAGAAGGAAAGAAAAGCAAAGAGACAGATACAGACATAGGTAGATATAGAGGAGGAGAGAAAGAAAGAGAAGCAAAAAGACAGATACAGACATAGGTAGATAGAGTGAGGGAGAGAAAGAAAGAAAAGCAAAGAGACAGATACAGATATAGGTAGATAGAGAGGGGGAGAGAAAGAAAGAGAAGCAAAGAGACAGATACAGACATAGGTAGATAGAGAGGGGGCGAGAAAGAAAGAGAAGCAAAGAGACAGATACAGACATAGGTAGATAGAGAGGGGGCGAGAAAGAAAGAGAAGCAAAGAGACAGATACAGATATAGGTAGATAGAGAGGGGGAGTGAAAGAAAGAGAAGCAAAGAGACAGATACAGACATAGGTAGATAGAGAGGGGGAGAGAAAGAAAGAGAAGCAAAGAGACAGATACAGACATAGGTAGATAGAGAGGGGGAGAGAAAGAAAGAGAAGCAAAAAGACAGATACAGACATAGGTAGATAGAGAGGAGGAGAGAAAGAAAGAGAAGCAAAAAGACAGATACAGACATAGGTGGATAGACAGAGGGAGAGAAAGAAAGAAAAGCAAAGAGACAGATACAGACACAGGTAGATAGAGAGGGGGAGAGAAAGAAAGAGAAGCAAATAGACAGACACAGACATAGATAGATAGAGAGGGGGAGAGAAAGAAAGAAAGAGTCAACAGATGACGATTAGAACGGAAGTGACGCCGCCGTTACTGACATAGCGTTGCCACGAACGATAGCCAGGGAGATGCGTTGGAACAACCAGGCTGACTCACGGGGCTCGTGCCTAGACGTTGAAATCCTCTGTCCAATGTCCTGAAAAAATTTAACAGTCTCGGGGCCAAGCATACCCGACGTTTCCACTGAAATTGGTTGGCAGACGAAATGGTCAGTGAGCGAGCTGTATTTTCCGCGCTTCCTTGTTTCGGCGAGCAGAGCCGCCGTGCCGGGCTTCACCGCGGATTCCGATGTTTGAGACGGCATAGTTTTCATGATTCTCTTCTGAATTGCCGTAACAGAAACAATTTGAAAAATGTTATATTTTAATATTCACATTTCCACCAACTGATTGCGTCCCTTATTAATTGGCTGCAAATTAAATATACAAAAAAAAAGATTAAGGTGAAGGATGATTGACGGTCCATCTCCTGAAAGTGTGTCGCAGCTCTGTATGAAGGAGAGATAGTCGATAGTTTAACTTAAAATTCGTGATAAAACAAAGATTCACAATTAGAACATTTGACATCTATTTTATAGTAACGCCAGGATATCATTTTACCTATGCGAAAATAGAGTTGCTTATGAATTATACGAAAATAATACACCGATGGGTATTGATTTACTCCTCTCCAGGAGTTAGGCACAAGGCCAGTTTTTATCTTACTCCCACAAGTAAGATGTGACCCATAGTCCGGTCGGGAAATTAGGATTTATAAATTACCTGGGCAGATCCGTCGGCATTCCTCGGTAGGGGCGCCTCAGGCAGTAAGCAATAAACTTACTCCTCTCCAAAGAGGGGAGGCAAGCCTGGGAGGCTGGACCTCCTAGAACTGCACAGGACAGACCTATAGACCGGCGTAAATCAAGCCCCGAAGGCCAAGACAATACCAGTCTATGGGGTGCAGTATCTATCGGAACAGATACTACACTTTGATCTTAGGTAAAGATGGGTTACGAATAGAGTAATAATATAAATAAAAAAAATGGATCGATTGTAGTCAAGGGCGACCCAATGCACAGTGGGCTGGGGGGTGGACATTAGGCCAAAAAGAATGTTGGAGGAATTGCTGATGTTTGGTGTTTTTATAAACTACTCTATATTCCTGATTCAACAAAAAAAAAGTAAGTCAAATCGTTAAACGGTTGAAAAAATATGCAACATTGAATTCGTGATATTTCGCATTTTTCTCCAGCTCACACTAAACATCCAGGATTTTTCCCCCCAAAATAATAATTTTCCATGATTAAATTCCAAAAATCAGTGTGGAATTACTTATTATTGCATATTTTTTTGTTTTATTAATAACCATTTGTGAAAATGCAAAAATAGACCACTTTGGGACCCAATTTGTCGATTGTTAGCTCATTTTATGAAAGAAATTAGGAAAATTTGAGCTAAATTTCCTTCTTTTTTGGCTCAAATTAGCGATAAAATTCTATATTCATAAGAAAATAACTTGTAAACCGGGATAGGGCACATACCAAACCATATATATTTCTGAAAACTATGGAGGTATAGATTATGAAAAACCAAGCAGATCTATGTGCCCTATCCCAAATCTTTCAAAAAACAAGCCGCGCGTGCATAGTCCCCCTCCACAAGTACACTGAAAACGAAAAAAAACTGAAAATGTGATCTACAATTGATAAAAATGAATTTGGGGGCAAAAGTTGTTTTTTTTCAAAAAAAATTTTTTTGGTGAAAATGACTAAGTCTCACTCCTTTTGCTGAATCAACTCTCAAGAATGAGCCAACACTTTATGTATCGATGGTGTGATACTGATCCATGGTCCTGGAAGATTCTTATAGATAACACGAGGAAATTGCGTCAGGAGAAAGACATTTGTATCAATACAGTATTGTTTATACTTCTCGACATCAACTTTTCTTTTCGACGACAGCACTCGGAGGATAATGGAGAGACGCTGACCAAGGACTTCCATTTTAGATCGATTTGCCTCATGTACTGAATCCGTCACCAATTTCCGAACAGCAACACCGTGGAGGAGTTGTCGGCAGTTGTTTCCGGTAGTTGTTGTCCCAGTTTGACCAGTCGCATCAGCATAATCCCATTTGATTCCAGTGGCATCTTTGATTTTCTGCTAAAGATCCGTTCGAGCCTTTTCCAAAAATCGATGATTATGGCTGGCCTTTGACTCTGACCAGTCAAACACACAAGCGACAAGATGAACGATAATTTTCATAAACATGTCAACTGAACGCATGAGACCATGGAGTACTTGGATGGAAACAACTTGGTTGTTTGCAATGGGTCGAGCAGTGACACCAGCACGTACATCATAATCGTCAGTGCGTTTCAGGAGATAACCATCTTTTTGTTCCAGATCATTGAAGATTGCATGCAGGGAAGTGATGTCACGTGTGATATTGATGCCGTTCTGAATGAACTCGATGTCTAGGCAATCCTCTTTCGAGTGGTGACACAGATCACAATATGCACCTCCCAGACCAAGATATATGTTGGAAGCTTTTCTGTCCAGGCAGTATAAAACGTTGGTCGACTTAACATTCACGGCTCTGTTTTCCGGCATCTCAACAACAAAACTTTCACTTTCAACTTTGGAGATGTCGTTGTTGAACAATTGAAGGGACTGCAGTGTTTCAGATGATTCTTTGCCGGTGTGGATCATTATTGGTCTTTGAGATCTGGGTGAATTCGGAGAGGGCTCGGTCCAAACAACTTCGCCATGCTGGTCTTTCAGCTCAAGTGGGCACACAACAGTCAATATCAAATTGTTCGTTTCATCATTCTTGACCTGGTTGAAAATACTGTGTCCTCCACTTCCATCAAACCCAAATTTACATTTAAGGGCAAGATGCTCCTCTTTGATTGGAGGGATGGTTTGCAACACTCTCGCGATGGTAGACTTCAAAGCATCCACATAGTTGAAATATACACCGTGCCAAAACACTCCAGTATAACACTGAGGTATGGGAATCACCACTGGTGTCACCTCTCTTTGTCTCGTTCGCAAGTGTATCCAAGCTGGGAGGATGTCATGCCCAGCTGATTTCAGAACATTCTTTTGGGTGGTGTAGGCGTTTCTCCCCAAATTGCAGTCCGTATACAGAACCAATGCCGTGTCAACAGGAAGTTTCTCGCTTGTGTTACGTGTGGACTTGCTCCAAAGAGCATTACAAAAATCTCTCGACTCCTGATCAGGGCAACGAGTAAGGAGTAACCCCATCAATTGGGAAGAAGTCACTTTCTCCTCTGCAGCCACTGCCTGAATTTTCGCCCAGATATCATCGGTTCTTCTCAACAACTGTTTGCGGCTGCCCAACTCTTCAAGAGGCCTTTTCCTGGATGCAGTTTGCGTCGAGGGGTTCTTGTAATAGCGGAACACAACATTTTCAGCTTCACCTAGTGAGCTCAGCTCATCCCAGTTAACAGCAATCCGTTTATCTGTATATCGTCGTTTCTTCAGCGAATGGTATCTTTTGAGCGACTTCTTGACCTCGTCTTTCTGCTCCTCTGTTAACTGGATGAGATACTTTTTCTCGAACACATGCGGTGATGGATAGATGGTCTCTAGTTTTTGCATCTTCTACAGTAAACACTTGGAAAAGTGCGTTATCGCTGACCGCTTCCATTTTTTATAGTAACTCCATCTAAATAAACAAAACAAAGATTTGAAAAGTTTTAGTGATTTCGTGTAAAATGCTTTGACAGGAAATTCAAGTGTGTAAAAAGGTGTGCAAATGAAAGAAAAGAAGTGTGTCAAATACTACTACATGTCACATGTTACCAGATCTTTTTGGATTTTTTAGAAAGGCCCTCAGATTTCGCTTCTAACGAGCCCTCACTGAGCTTCTATGATCAATTTTGTGCCAAGATATGGCCAAAAATGTGATTTTGGGCCGTTATGCCCAAATATGGAAATTCGGCCCCAGACCCCCGAAAAATGGACTTTATGAATTTTGTTTGATTCTTCCGAAAAGCTCTTGAAATTTCGCTTCTAACGAGCCTTCAAACAAGTAAAACTAAAGTTATGCCCAAATGTCCTCTAAAAACCTGTTTTGGCCCACTGTGCAATGGATCCCTTTTCGTTGGCTACTATAGCGAGTGAAGGTGGCGGACGCAACTACAATGTATCAGCTGCTTTACATCAACTTAATTTGGACATTATAATGCAAGGAGGAATTCTACAACATTTTGAGCCGTTGGTTTGAATCAATCAACGATATGATGTTGGTCTCTCGGTTAATTAGCGAACACTGCGAACATTTGCAGCAGTATAAGTAAATAAAATACAAGTTAAAAGAGGCATTGCCTTATTTTACATCACTATACCAGCCTACACCCGGAAAAAGTGGCATGAAGAGAATATCTATAACTCCGACTCTCTATAACAATAATTCAGAGTTCATTTTATTGACAATGCTAATATAATATAATATGGCAGTATTTTTAGAAAGCTGTTACGCGTATTAACATCCTTGACATGAACCAATCACTTAATCATTTAAATATTTTTTAAATGTTCTCTTTCAGTCATTTCTATTTTTATTTTTTTATTTTTAAATTCTTTCCTCGGATACCATTTCTTTGGTTATTTTCTCTCATTCATCCATTTTTTTTTTTAACTCGATCTTGTTTTTTTTTCTATTCTTTTGCATTTTTTTTTTGCATTTTTGTTTTTCCAAACTTCTGTGTCCTCTCACACACCCGGCTTCTTTTTCAGAGAAGAAAATCGAAAGTTGCGTTTTTTTGCCAAAAAAAATACGAAACACTGCCTCATTCTAGGCGATTCATTTTATTTCTTTGCATATCGAAAAGAATAAACGCCCTTTGAACGAGCGGAAGTTTAATTAAGGCTTTTCAGTTATTTATGAAGTGCAGCCTTTATCAATACTTTATACAAATATGGACAATATGTCCAACAATTTTTAAGTAGAAAACACAATGAATAAATAAACAGACCGTTGTAGCATTGGTCGATTACCTAAAGAGTTTGTACATCATCCATCCGATTCGTAAAGGCAACTGAATACTTAATGAGTTGAAGAAAATGAGATATTATATGAGCAATATTACGTGATCAATAATACACGTATTTGGTAAGTCTGCTTATTAACAAAGAAAAAAAGAGAAGACAAAATGGTCTCTGTAGGTAGAAACAACTTGCTTACCACTGAAACTTCCTTACGTGGTATACTTATCTCTAATAATAACGTTTTAAATACTAAACTCGGGAATAACGTGCTCGTAACCGGAACTTCTTTACGTAGTATACTCTTCTCCAATAACAGTGTTTTCAATACTAAGTCTGCACTAAATTATATTAGCCTTTCGAGTGCTAAAACGTTTGTTAGGTTCGTCTTCATGGATGGAAAAACATGCCGGTCACGCGTGGTTGATACGCATCAATTCTCTTCTTATGGCGTTAACTTATTCTTTCCATTCGCAACATCCAGTTTCTACAGAGAAAGCTCTTTTACGTACGAGTAACCGCTTATCAATAGCAAAAGGAAACTCGATTGACCAACAGGTAACCCCATCCACGCCACCTTTAGGTGTCATGCGATCCAATCTATATAAGTCCAAGCATACTGGTCTTCACCTTCTGCTAAAAATATTTCCTTTTACCACCAGAAAATAGGCTGACTGCTCAGTGCAAATATACCTCAAAGGCAGTTGCTAGCAGCCAACTTCCCTCTTCTCTACCTTCTTCATTATCCAGCATCTTGAAGGCTTGACTCATCGCAACATCAGATGACAGTTAGAAGAGAAACAGGACTCCTTTTCAAAACATCGGCCTGACTACATTGGCGATAGAAACAAGCGAAAACACTGCACAAACAAAAGCCATTTATTCCATGGCGAATAGAGGCAGAAAAGGCATGCAAGCTGTTACGAAATCGACATGCTTGTTCAAAATAGTTATACACTTCTGCATGTCGGTACAGTCAGGGAAACAGTGAGCAGGGAGGGAGTACTAAACGCCGGCAGCACGAAGAAAAGAAACTCTTTCAGTAGAAGGTTCTCTAGCATCGGGACCTCTACAGTGAATATCGGAGTGGTCGAGTGTATTTACGTCGAAGGGGCACTAAAGCAGCAAGTTTATCGGAGCACATTGCATTGAAATATGATGCTTAGCTGATAGTGAGGGACCTTTTATGTTAAAGACTCTTTTTTGGACTTTGTGTAAGAGGGAAAGACGAGTGGATAGTGCACCAGCCAAGATGTTACCACAATACTCAATGCATGGGCGGATGGTGGCTTTGTAGAGATATAGGATACTGTTGTGAAGTTGTCCAACAGTAAATAATAAATAAAGGAAGTCAAGTCGAGGGTTGGTTCAACAAGTGTATTAACAAAGTAAGAAACTGACTAGCTCTTGGCTAGACAGTTACAAGACTGTGCTTTGTTTTCTCTGTGTCTCTGGTGACTCGCACTATTTATAGTGACAACCGGTGTAGTTTCTCCTGTGTAAGAACGGCCGGTGTAACACCCCCTTTAAAAATATCCCCTCTGGGGATTAATAACGTTTTTTTTAACTTCAGCTTCCGCTTGAATAGCTGCTATCACCATATCTTCCAATGGTTCTGTCTGCTTAGGTATCGACTATGATAACCCGTCTGCATGACCAAATTTCTTAGATGGTACATACTCCATTTGAAAATTGTAGTTAAGAAGAATGGTACCCCATCTTTGGAGTCTATTCGCAGTGTGTTGTGGTAGTCCCTTTTTCGATCCAAAAATCGTTAATAAGGGTTTGTGGTCTGTTTGTAACAGAAATTGTCTACCGTGCAGGAAACGATGAAATTTCTTTACCGCGAATATAATGCTTAGAGCCTCTTTCTCAATTTGAGAGTATTTTTTTCGGCTGGTAGAAGTGTTCGGGATGCATGGGCTATGGGTTTTAATTTTCCATCATCCATTTTGTGCAATATGCATGTTCCTATACCATAGTTGCTGGCATCGCTTGCAACTACAATATCACGCTTGGGATTATAATGTGCCAGAAACAAGTCAGACGTTAAGATATCTTTAATTTTCTGAAACGTTTCTTCGCACTCTTGCGTCCCGACCCATTTTTGGTCCTTCTTTAACAGTTCATTTAAGGGTGATCTTAGTTTATGCATGTTTGGTACGAACACATTGTAGTAATTCGCCAACCCCAAGAAGCTTTGTAGTGATGCAGTATTTTCTGGAGCAGGCATGTTCCTTATCGCCATTGCCCTATCTGGGCTGGCCTTCTTCCTTGCTCATCGATGATTTGCCCTAAGTATTTTATTTTTTCCATGACAAAAAGTACATTTCTCATCTTTGATTTTAAACCCATAATCCTGGACTATTTTTTTGAATACTTGGTTTACATGAGTCTTGTGTTGTTCTTTGCTAACGCTGTTTATTAACACATCGTCCAGGTACCCTACTGCAGAATCCATCCCATTTAGAATCATGTCACTAATTAGTTGAAAAATCGCAGGGGCGACCTTGACCCCAAAAGGAAGTCGGTTAAATTTGAATAATCCCTTATGGGTATTGATGCAAAGCAGTTTTGAACACTCCTCATCGACAAGGATTTAAAGATAAGCGTCGCTGAGGTCGATTTTAGAAAAATATTTTCCTCCACTCAGTTTCGCAAATATTTCCTCAGGGCTTAGAAGAGGGTAATGGTGATCTTTTAATGCCTTGTTCAAGCCTGTGGAAAAGTCGGCACAAACCCGAATCTCCTTGTTCTTTTTCTTAACATAAACTGTAGGTGAAGCCCACTTACTATGATCAATTTTTGAAATGACAGCCATGTTCTCGAGTCTTTCTAATTCACTGTCTATTTGCTCTATAGCGGCGTATGGAACATTTCTTTTCTTTCTGAACACAGGTATTTCATTTGTTTTGACTTCAAACTTTGCTACCGCTTTTGTACACCTTCCAAGACCGCCTGGAAATACGTCTGGAAAATTTTCTTTTAATTCCCTCTTGAGTTTTTCTGCCTCCACATTCGAATCCCCAACCTTTTGGCAAAAGGAGCTTAAAGGCAGATCCCATAGGCTAAACTTTTCAATCAGATCAGTTCCAAAAAGGTTATTCGATTTTCGCATAACAAACATTTTGTCTTTTACGGTCTTATTCTGGAAAGAAATATTCGTCAATAATTCCCCTTCGAAGGTTATTTTTTCACCACTGACGCTTCTCGCCGTTTTTTTGTGATTTGATCATAGTGTGTCTCCCAAGCTTCTTCCATGTCTGTACATTAATGATGGAAATGTCAGACCCACTATCAAGCTGTTGTCTTACTTTTTTTTTAAGCATTTTGACCTGTACATAATTCCGGATATTTTGTTCTTCAGGTGCAATTTTTGTCAGTTAAATGGCTGTCTTTCTACCAGATTTTTTCCTACAACGTGATGCCTTATGTCCTTTCTGGTGGCAGTTGTTACATTGTTTGAATATGTAGGGACACTCATTGTACCAATGGTTATCTCCACACCTCCAACACGGTCCAGGTTGATCTTTTCCATGTTTTATTCTCTGGTTATTCATTGAAGTCAATTTTTTCTTCTGATGGATTTTTTTAATGTGCGACACTCTGTTTTCCTCTATGTCACGACTGTCCTGTTTCAACGGAACAAAACGTTCACAGTCTTCCGCTAAGTTTTGTATTGTTAGACATGGCTCATTTTCGAGTTTATTTAAAACACGACGTCTGATTTCAGAGTCTTTATTTAAGACCAGACCTTGCAAGAATATCAAACATTTATAATTATCCGAGGATAACTCCTCTAATTTAAAATCGTCGCAAAGTTTATTTACTATACTTGCATACGTAATGTAGTCGTCTTCCTCTCTTCTAAGGACATTCATACACTTATATCTCCTGTGGAAAGGGAAGTTTTTGTAAGAGAACAGTTCTGTTAGTAAAGTAACTGCCCCCTGGAAGTTCAACTTACTGGTCTTTTTTGGAAGGATAACATTCACGAACTTTGTATGCTCGGCAGCTCCTAATTTACTTTAGCAAAAATCTAACTTTTTTAGAGTCTGTCCATGTACTGCAGTCCGATACAAAAATATCCTCATATCTTCTATAGAAGTGAGCAAAAGTGACATCGTCTTCTGGATTATAATTGAAAATTTCGATAGCGCTCCACACAGCCGTCTGGGAGAATACATTATGATTCTCGTTTGCTTTCGTTAACTGTGTTGCCTCCAGAAATTTTCTCTGTTCCTCCTGTGTTTTTATCAAATGTTTTTCGAAGTGTTTCTGCTGTTGTAGCAGTCTTTCTTGGAATCTTTCTTCTCGTGTTGTCGCCAGCTCTTTTTGTTCAGCATGCATTTTTCTTTAGGCTTTTTGCTGTTTCAACAACTCTCTTTTAAATTTCTCCACAATTTCAACTTGTTTTCTTTGAAGTTCCATTTGTTGTTCAACTTGCTGTCTTTGTAACGCAACATTTTGTTCCGTTTGGAATTCAACTAATTGAAAAAGAGAATCTTTGAATTCAGTATCCATCATTCACGAATTCAAATTATGCACCACACAATTTACACTTGTAAAAATAAATTCGTTTTCCCACAACGTGCTTAATATAATTAATTTGCTCAACTAATACACAAAGCAAGAAATATATTATTCGTTAGTAAAAAAAAAATTCAATCCCAGTTCTTTTGTTTGAAAAACAAAACTAAGAAAAAAAATTATTTTTTTTATATATATATGTGTACGTAGTTTTACAAAACCAAGTCCGTCGCTATAAGCCTAATAAGACTAGTTTTATGGGAAATTTTTTTAACCCCTTTTCATTTTGCAAAAATGCGACTTGCTTATTTAACAGTTCTTTGTTAGAAGCACAAATGACTTACGCGAATATATTTTTTCACTGCCCGTCCTTTGCTCTCGACAATTCTGTGGTAGACCGTTTTAATAAATAGTCAATCCGGATCTTGCTCAACTATCAGGTGTTGTCCTAATAATAACGACAAACTTACACATATCTGTAATAGTTGACGCGGATAACATTTATCTTAACGAGTCAGTGAAACTTGAAGAGAAAACAATAAAGGTATCAGTGTATTCAATTATTTCAATAATTGAACGTGTCTTTCGCGTTTTCTAGTTTTCGATTTTTGGTAGCAAGTTTTGAGTTTGTGTTTTTTTTTTCGCTTAACTACTCAGTAGTTAATTTGCTGTTAATCCTTGCGAATCCAAATATCTGACGAAGATGGGTTTTTTTTCAGTGAAGATCTTGCGAATCACTTTGGGTGATTTTTTTGCAGTGAAATCGTTTCGATTCCTCGTCGCCAATCTGTTGTGAAGTTGTCCAACAGTAAATAATAAATAAAAGAAGTCAAGTCGAGGGTTGGGTTAACAAGTGTATACACAAAGAAAGAAACTGACTAGCTCTTGGCTAGACAGTTACAAGACTGTGCTTTGTCTTCTCTTTATTTATCTCTTTAAATATTTACAGAAAATATGAAAAAAGATGTGGCACAAGGCCAAAAACGGGTATGGGGGAGGAGTGGGGGTCGGGGGTCGTCCACTGGTCTATGCCCTAAAAACTAGCTTCAATCACCACAATACCACATTTACTCTATGGACTTAATCTACTTAAAATATCCCCAGGTTGTTTCATGATTTTTATTTACAAAAATAATGTGTACAGAGTATGGTGATAGGGAGTGGGAGAACAAAAACTAAGCCTTAAAAATCCCCCCAAAATAAATAAAAATAAAATGGATGTAAAAATAAAGAACAAAATAAAATGCTAATTATGGTAAGTTAGTAGGACCCTCCCATCCTATCTAAGGTATGAACTGCTCACTGTCTTCCGGAACAACCGAAAGCAAGAGAGTCAGCTCCTAAGTAGGAGTGGGCGTTGCCTAGGGGGACAAAATAAATATTGGGTAGGGTTTTTTTAGGGATGTGCGGTGTCCTCCAGGATAAATACCATTAGGGCAGGCCAGGGATAAAGTAAATCGGGGAGCGGGCATCCTGGAGGAGTTCTGACACCTAAAATAAAGATGGGGGCACAGGACTCATTTGTACTACTAGCTATAGGGACTGATCCAACAATTGGATATTTATGACAAACTTGTCAAAAAGAAATACCTAAGGTCGGCGTGTGCCATGCTTAGGCAGGGAACACGAACTCAATTCTATTCCGTATGAATACACATAAACTAGCGGTGTGTATCCACCTACTTTTAAATAGCGAGAAGGGTAACCTCCTTCTATCACATTTAATTTTGATTTTAAGTTGATGCTTAAAATACAAAATCAAATCGTAATGAGAAGATGGCACCCTACCACTCCCTGTGTCTAAGCGTGAAAACCACACTACGAGTTTAGCTACGGCTTAAATCGCAAGTAACACCATTCGTTTCTCCTTGGGCCACAAGGGGTCCATGTTGAAGACAACGGATGCTACATCCAGGCACGTCACCCGCTCGGGAACGATGCGAGCCGTCACCTTGTTGACATACGTCCAGTATTCACGCAGATTGGATCAGTTGAAAAAGGCGTGCATGGCCGTTTCAATTTCATCATCCTCGCAACGTGGACAAAAAGGGTCCATACTTAGACCAATACTGAAGCGTATGCCATTAAGGGGTACTACATTTCGAACTAATCGCCAGGTTAGAGAAAACTCAGTATTGTTAAGATAACTCCGGCCTGGCGCCACATTCCACTGAGAGCGAACCTCCTCCTCCGACAATCCAAGTCGCCCCCCAAGTGGATCCAAAGCGGTCCCCACCACTAACTCCCGATATAGTGTTTTCCTAGACCGTGCGAGGTCACTGGACCCCGGCAGCACTCTGAGCGCAGTTCGGCATTCGTTGAAGAACCGCGATTGACCCCTTGGCTTACGACGGCATTCAGCCAAGTGGTCAGGGATGAGGTTGGGAAAAGCCTTCTCAACCGCAGGGCCTCACGCGGACTCCTCTGTCAAAGTTCTACTCAGGAATGTTAACCTCTCGGCATATAAATGGCTCGCCAAGTCGGGCATTCCCAAGCCCCCAACATCAGGACATTGAGTACAGACCTGTCTACAGACTAGCGGCTTTCTCTTGTCCCACAAAAGCGAGAAAAGCATACGCGTTAAAGCCGCCAAGCGGTCCGCAGGCAGAGGTAGTACAGCCAATCGGTAAAGAATAAATGGAAAGACGTACATGGCGCACGCCTCAGCTCGACCTTTAACGGAAAGCCCCCTTCGAAGCCAAATCCTTACAGGCGCTTCGACCTTAGACTGTGCTTCCGACCAATTCTTATCAAGCTGGAGACCCGGTCCGAACCACACGCCGAGGATCCGAACCGGGCCATCGGACCAGTTGAAAAGGCCCGGCAGCGCAGCCGCGCCACTCCAGGCAGCCAACCTTAGGCCATTGGATTTGCTAAGGTTGACCACGGCCTCTGTAACATCTTCATACCTTTTGAGTGCCTTAGTTACCGTGGAGATGTCTCGACGGCACGAGACGAACACGGTAACATCATCGGCATACGCGGAGACCCTGGATCGAGCACCACCAGGTAGAGCGATACCGCGTAGGGCGAGTCCAGTCTCCCCTTGCCTCAGCTTGCGCAGGAAGGGCTCCAACGCAAGAACGTAGAGGAGAGGAGAAAACGGACACCCGTGACGTACCGACCGAGAAACAGCAAAAGATTCCGATCGCATCCCGTTAACCTGCACCACTGCCGTCGGGCTGGGATACAGCATGGAAATCCATCTGCGGAAGTCCGGTGTACAACCGGCGGTTTCTAACACAGATCCCAAGAACCGATGGTCAACCCTATCAAAATCTTTGGACTGATCTAAATTGATCAGCGCGGCTTCGGTGTCGTCTTCTAACCCCTCTAAGATCGTGCGTAGCAGATGCAAGTTGTTCTGAATCGATCTCCCCTTCACAGCATAATTCTGATCAGGTTCAATCAATTCACCAATAACAGCCTGCAACCGATTTGCAAGAACTTTGGCCAAAATCTTTAAATCTGTATTTAACAGAGTTATGGGCCTATAGTCATATAAACCCCCAACATGCTCGCCCTTTTTCTTAAGCAATGTGATCACTCCCCTGGTGACTTGACCAGGGATATAACCCTGTGCAAACCAGTGGTTGTACACATCCGTCAGAATAGGTACGAAGATGTGCGACAGCCTCAAGAACAATTCATAGGGCAAACCATCAAGTCCCTGAGATTTGTCGTAGCCGACCTGCTTCAACGCAGTCAGGAACTCACATTCTGTAATGCGCCCATCACAACTAGCCGCTCGAGCCGCCTCCAGGCGGGGCGAACCGGCCAAATAGTTGCCAAACTCCTCGACGCGGAGTCTGGACAGTTGGGTGAAGCGATCCGCGAAATGCTCCCGAACCCCCTCACAAATCTTCCGAGCCGAAACAAGGGTGTGTCCTTTCGGGCTTTGAATTTGACGAATATAGCCGTCCGAGTTGCGACATAGTTGAGCTCTACGCTCTGCAGCGTCAACATTCACGGCTTCGTTAGACACTCTTTCTAACCTAGCCCTGACTACTTGACCTTCATACCGCTCGTTAACCGAACGTTTAAGGTACCCCATAGCTAAGTTTATGGCTAGGGAATACCCCCCTTCCACCGCCCGGGCCAGCTTATTTTCTAAACGCTTTTCTGTTTCAGCCTTATTTAAGGCGAGGCGTTCGCTATATTTGACAGAAAAGCTCCTAATGCCACATTTGGCGTTAACCCACCACTTACTCCCGGTTACCGCCCCCACTAATCCCTTTTGAAAATTAAGTGTTAGCCTGTCCCGGAAGTCACGTATCTCCAGTAAGGAGGTATTTAACTTCCAGTACCCAACTTACTTATGGGTTTTAGGTTCTATTTCCATACTGGCCACAAGTAATTTGTGGTCAGAATGGGCTAACCAGTGGAACGTGGGACAAGAGATATAATCTACTTTGCCTCTTCTCACTAACAACCGATTCAAGTAAGTAGTTGAAACGGAAAGCCCGCTAGAAAGCCACGTCCACCACTCTCGCCCCGGGTGATCGACACGAAACCTATCGACCAGATCACATTCAGTCATCAGATCAGAAAGGCTGGTCTCACACCCACCAGACCCTCTAGGTCCACCCACCTTATCTATTTTGGGATCAAGGATGGCATTCCAATCCCCCAGTAAAATTAACCGCTTTGAACCCCCGAGGAACCCCTCCAACCCCCGGAAAAAGAGAGCCCTCTCCCGAGCGATATTGGGCGCATAAACCGCGACGATTCGAAATGCGGCACTTTTTACGGCAACATCGGCCACGACCAGTCTGCCATCAGCATCCGCGTGAACAACGTTTACACTTGCGGACAGGGTGCGTCTTATTAACAAAGAAACTCCCCTAGCACAACGGTCACCGAAAGCTGAAAAAACATCGAAATGCTTCGACAGCAGTCGGTGATCGTCGATCGAATCATAGTGAGTTTCCTGTAACGCAGCCACATCTATGCCAAAAGACATGAGGTCCCCCAGTATGCGTTTAGCTTTGCTTAAAGACCTCATGCCCCTTGTGTTCAGGCTTCCTAAAACTAAGTTCGCGGCCATCTGCACTAATCAGTGTCAACCACCGGTCTGAAGTCTTTCGGGACGAGGATGCCGCAGGCATTAGCCATGTTACCCGTTAGTAAGTCGGACGTAACCCGTCCGTCTCGGGTAATGCCTCTGACATCCAAAGGAAAGATGAGTTTGAGGGCCCTATAAATACAAGGGTGGACGTACATGGGGACCCTCCCATCGCAATCTTTTCTCATCTGTTTGAGGGAGTCATGGGTATCATCCACCAGTTTCAGACCCGGAATTGCCCCCTTGGCGGCCTCACCCATTTTCCAAAGGCTTTTTGTCCGGCCTTCCCTAGTCTTTCGGATGAAAGTGATGATCAAGGGGGCATGTGGAACATTTTGGGGCTTGCTGACATCCAGCCCCTGGGTCTGAGTGAGGAGCTGCAGCGGCCGCACGAATTTTAGCTGTCTCGAGTTGAGATTGGCAGCGACAAGGTGAAAATCTACTTCGCAGAAGGGGAGCTTTCGGGTTTTTTCCTCCCTCACTGGGGAACGAGAAGCAGACCTGCTGCTAATTTTGGGCTTCGGCTTTTTATTTTGAGACAGAGAGCGGCAGCTAGCTGGGCTAGAATCAACAGGGGAGGGGGATTTCTGCTCAGTATAAGAGGTAGAGGGTTGGGATTCAGAAGTCTGAGCAGAAGAGATGGTCATCTCTTTAGACGTTGGGGCAGGGGATTGGGGCCCAGCCTCTTTAACTTTCTTAGCCTTTTTTGTGGCTCTTTTCAAATCCCTAAATTCCTGTTTCTCTGTCTCTGGAGCCGGCCCAGCGTCATCTTCCATTTTGTTTTCGTCTTCTTTCTCCCCTTCCGAGTCTGATGATGTCAAGGGGACCGTCTGCTTCCTTTTAGTTGCCGCTGCCAATCCAGATGTTGAAGGCTGCAGCTCCTTGGTGGGAATATCAAGATTTCGCGACACTGTGGGTAGCCGCCCCCCTTTTTCACCCGGGGGCTGCACCTTTTTGGAGGGGGACTGCTCCGGACTGGAACTTGGTTCTTCGGTGGGGATGGTCTTTCCACCTTTCACCACCTTGCTCCAGACTTCTTTTGTTGTTGTTGTTGTTGTTGTTGCAGTGCCCCCTCCGGTCGTTGGTAGAGGAGCTGCTGGTGCCACTGACGCCGTTTTCACTCCCAGGCCTTGAGCAGAAGGGGTCTTCTTAGGTGGAAGTTTCTTTGGGCAGGCTTTCGCCATATGCCCCTTCTGCTCACAATGCCAACAATGTGGCCTCCTGCCTTCGACGATGACACTCATTGTCCAGGTGTCGCACTTGAGTAGGGGTGGGATATTATTGAAGCCGTCCCGGTCAACTCTCATATCTATTTTGTAGTCCCCTACCATAAGGTTACGGGGACCACGGACCGGGACTATAGCTTCGACGTCCCCATACTGACTTAGGACAGCACCAAGCTGTTCTGAGCTAATATAGCAGGGGACGCCAAGGACGGTGACTAAAGTCCTTCTCCTACTCAAGTACTCCGGCCTGAGAATGAGATTTTTAAATCTCAGGTCGGCCCTGGACAGTTTTTCTGCTTCCTGTTCACTTGGAAGCAGAATATTCCAAGTGGCGAACCCTCTGCAGCACACATAGGATGTTGGGACTTTTAGCCCGTACAGAAGGTCCGCCATTGTATTAACTTCGACCCGAGCCAACTCCTTGGTTTTGGTGTCGATGGTGACTAGCGATACTATTCTTTTCGCTAGTCGATCCACCGCACCTGGAGCTGCTTTGATGTTGTTACCGTCGGTCAATTGTTTGTATTTTTCATCAAACAACCGACGGTACTCTTCGGGGCTTAGCTGGGACTGGGGTCCTCACTTGTCCTGAGTTGCTGAGAGGGCAGGAGATGCTGATACTGTAGGTGATGGTGGTGATACAGGCGGCGTCTTCTGCCCGGGAGGGATGGTCCTGTCCTGGCTGGACAAACTTTGAGTAGGATGGAGGGACGGCCACTCTTTCGGAGATGCCAAAGGATTGGACACCTTTGGAGTGGCCAACTTGGTCCCACCTCCCCTTTTGCTGGCAGCACCAACTGCTCCAGATTTTATTTCTGGTCCAGCGACCCCCTTCGTTCTCGGTCTGGATTTTCTTCCACCGGTTTTCGTTGGGCTTTTGTTTGGTGCCCTCATACTGTTGCTGCTGCTGCGGCTACTACTGCTACTGTTGGTAACTGGAGCCCTAAACAGCTCATAGTCCATTTCGGACATTTGAATCTGAGCAGCCTCCCAGTCGCTTGGCCCTGGCGGCTGATCTGGATCGGTGGCTCTTTCCTTTTGGAGCTCCACCGACCTGGCTGGCCTTAATCCTACCGGCAGGAAACTTTTCCTCCTGCGAGCAGGCGGGCTGACGGTTAAAGCCCGTCGACCAACTGGTGTGATGGGGAGTCTAACCCACCGACCCAGATCACCTCTCCCAGCTGAGCTAAAACCTACGCTGCCGGGGTCAGCAGCGTTGAAATCGTTAGCAGAGTTGCCGTAGAATGCGGCAAACTCCGAATTACTTGCAGTGCGGGGGACAGCACTGCCGTAGATACTGGGCATGTCGCCTAAGTCGTCAAACCCGTACGTATAGTCTTGGCCTACTCCGGCCCTCAGATGTTTTTTAGGCATCTGGGAACCAGAGCCCGAGCTAGGCACTAAGCCTTCACCGGAGCCCGGTCTAGTCCTCCCCTCTTCCGGTTTGCCCTGCACAACGGCAGAATAGAAACAAAACGCGTATTATGTTTTTAGGTATAAAAAAAAAAAATTCGAAAATAAAACCAGTTCTGAACCCGGCTCTAACCCGCCGATTTGGAGATGGAAGAACGTTTGCTAAATGTTACTCTAGCTGTTCAACCAAATCCGGCCAGCTGCTTAAGTTGTGCCTGGGTTCAGAACAAACCTAAAAACAAGAAGAAAATAATCTCAGTTAGTGCCCAAAAGGGGCTATACGAATCACCCAAGAGGGGTGATCACCCAAATGGGGTGAGAAGAACAATGGTGCCCAAAAGGGGCTTGCCCAGGGGACAGAGAGGGTCCCCGGTCAAAAAGGGGCACAAGAGGCCAAGTAGCGTGTCACTCCCAAGTAATAATCCAAAGTAATAATCCTGGGGTAAAAAATAACGACGTCAAGCATCTCTGCGGCAATTTTGGAAACTGTGCTTTGGCTTCTCTGTGTCTCTGGTGACTCGCACTATTTATAGTGACAACCGGTGTAGTTTCTCCCGTGTAAGAACGGCCGGTGTAACAGATAATATCAGGTGTGAGAAGTTTTCGAGTATGGTAGAGGGATCCCATCTATTTTGCCGCAGCCTTGGCAATATCTTCTATACATTTATTCAAATTCATGTTACCTGTGAATTTCCCGCCTATGAGTTTGAACCTTAGAATCTCAGGTAGGGCGTTATTTACCATGGCAATCGGTTGTTGAAGAGGTTGCTCGAAGTTGTTGAAGGAAAAGAGCTTTGTCAAAGCTGCATTTAATGTTACCATTCATTTATGCTCAATTGTACTAAATACTGGAGGTAATTTTCTAAGCATTCTGTAGAGCGTGGTGTCGTCAGCAAATATACCTATCTCAGACACAATGTCATTAAGGAAGTCGTTTATGAAAATCAGGAACAATAAATGTGCAAGGATGGATCCCTGGGGTACACCTACATTTATGTCATGTTGTTTGGATGAGCGGCCATCGAGGACAATCTGGATCTTTTTTTTAGTTGTATGTCATTCTTTATCACTTGCAAAGGAAACATTGTTTAAAATATATGCACTCCCGTTTTTCCTTTTCCACAAAAGCTGCCGTTCCAGTTTAGTTTCTGCGCTTATCTAAGAAGGATATATATTCTTACGTCCTTTTGAGGGTAAAATGTACCCATATTTTAATTCATGTACAGACGGAACTTACTGGACATTTAGAGCGATATGATATCATATCATCTAATGTAACGTAACACAATCAGAATCTAAAATTATATAGGCTAACATTAACAACATAATTAAAAGCAAGCCAACAACTTATTACGTCAATAAAAACTAAAAGTGAATACAATTTTGACGTGAATTCATTCAGATAAACATTTAAAAAGTGAAGAGATGACATAACTCATTTTATTTCAATGTTTATTGTTACTAAAAGAATAGATTCTTCAAAATGTCTGCTTCGTTTTAAGAGACCCGAGTCAATGAAATAATAAGTTATCATTGGTTACGTAATCTTCATAAAAACAAAGTACAACATCGACTAGTGTGCATCATATGTTCTTTTCCCTACCACCAACTAATTACTCACAACACATACCTTGCTATACTCTTTCGCTTTCTCTCCCTTTCTCTCCCCTTCTCTCTCTTTACTCTATATTATTTCCATGGAAGGTGTTCGACTTGGCTCCAATCTGTGGTTCCTCCTTGTAAGACATTCGCTACAAGAACGCGTCTAGGACAAAAAAGCCTTATCTTATCTCTTCATGTGTCTAGTGGTACGTACATATTCTTTGCAAGAAGTTCCCTCCTGTGGAAAACACAACCCCGGCACTGCTTCCCTACTCATTACAACTTGGTCATCTTGAAATCCACTGTCAACAAATTATTGTCATAAACATCCCCATCAGTAATGAAACGCAGTTCACACAATAAATTAATGTTCACTATCTTCCATAATGTTCACTATCTTCCATAATGTTCACTATCTTCCATAATGTTCACTATCTTCCATAATTTTCACTATCTTCCATAATTATCACTATCTTCCATAATGTTCACTATCTTCCATAATGTTCACTATCTTCCATAATGTTCACTATCTTCCATAATTTTCACTATCTTCCATAATGTTCACTATCTTCCATAATTTTCACTATCTTCCATAATGTTCACTATCTTCCATAATGTTCACTATCTTCCATAATGTTCACTATCTTCCATAATGTTCACTATCTTCCATAATGTTCACTATCTTCCATAATGTTCACTATCTTCCATAATGTTCACTATCTTCCATAATGTTCACTATCTTCCATAATGTTCACTATCTTCCATAATGTTCACTATCTTCCATAATGTTCACTATCTTCCATAATTTTCACTATCTTCCATAATGTTTACTATCTTCCATAATGTTCACTATCTTCCATAATGTTCACTATCTTCCATAATGTTCACTATCTTCCATGATGTTCACTATCTTCCATAATGTTCACTATCTTCCATAATGTTCACTATCTTCCATAATGTTCACTATCTTCCATAATGTTCCCTATCTTCCATAATGTTCACTATCTTCCATAATTTTCACAATCTTCCATAATGTTCACTATCTTCTATAATGTTCACTATCTTCCATAATGTTCCCTATCTTCCATAATGTTCACTATCTTCCATAATGTTCACTATCTTCCATAATGTTTACTATCTTCCATAATGTTCACAATCTTCCATAATGTTTACTATCTTCCATAATGTTCACTATCTTCCATAATGTTCACTATCTTCCATAATGTTCACCATCTTCCGTAATGTTCACTATCTTCCATAATGTTTACTATCTTCCATAATGTTCACAATCTTCCATAATGTTTACTATCTTCCATAATGTTCACTATCTTCCATAATGTTCACTATCTTCCATAATGTTCACAATCTTCCATAATGTTCACTATCTTCCATAATGTTCACTATCTTCCATAATGTTTACTATCTTCCATAATGTTCACTATCTTCCATAATTTTCACTATCTTCCATAATGTTCACTATCTTCCATAATGTTCACTATCTTCCATAATGTTCACTATCTTCCATAATGTTCACTATCTTCCATAATGTTCACTATCTTCCATAATGTTCACTATCTTCCATAATTTTCACTATCTTCCATAATGTTCACTATCTTCCATAATTTTCACTATCTTCCATAATTTTCACAATCTTCCATAATGTTCACTATCTTCCATAATGTTCACAATCTTCCATAATGTTCACTATCTTCCATAATGTTCACTATCTTCCATAATGTTCACAATCTTCCATAATGTTCACTATCTTCCATAATGTTCACAATCTTCCATAATGTTCACTATCTTCCATAATGTTCACTATCTTCCATAATTTTCACTATCTTCCATAATGTTCACTATCTTCCATAATGTTCACTATCTTCCATAATGTTCACTATCTTCCATAATTTTCACTATCTTCCATAATGTTCACTATCTTCCATAATGTTCACTATCTTCCATAATGTTCACTATCTTCCATAATGTTCACTATCTTCCATAATGTTCACTATCTTCCATAATTTTCACTATCTTCCATAATGTTCACTATCTTCCATAATGTTCACTATCTTCCATAATGTTCACTATCTTCCATAATTTTCACTATCTTCCATAATGTTCACTATCTTCCATAATGTTCACTATCTTCCATAATGTTCACTATCTTCCGGCTAACAAACAATCAATCCCATTAACCGCAATTCTCGCGTTGAGCTATGCATTGAAAAAGGGTTATACAAATAGTAGAAGAAAACATTTCTAATATATTGTTTCTCAGCTTTTTCGCAATCAAAATGGCATATGAATAACAAACATTATCAGCGACATACGACGGACAATCAGACCAGAAACAATATAGAACGAGGCGGAAACTAATCAGAAACTTTTCCATTGTGAACGCAACTAACAGTCAGTCAACATGACTTACTTAAAGAAAACTATAATTTTTAATTGTTTTAAGATTAGTATTTTTTTTTAGATAAAGGCAGTATTTAGTTTATAAATTATCATTCTATGTCCAGTGCGAAATTATCATATATATATATATATATATATATATATATATATATATATATATATATATATATATATATATATATATATATACTAGCAACGTAGCCATTACGATTTAACATTAACAGACAAACTGGAAGAACAGATAGAAATGGCGTTATTTTATAAAGTGAACTTGAAGTTAGTTCACCCAAAATAAGGCAGACTGCCACTGTAGACGTAAGGGGCTACTGAGGAAAGAAAAGGGGAGAAGGTAAGGGGGTCTACTTAAAGCGAGGTGTCTGTTTACATTAGTTTTAAATTTATGCATGTCTGTTCTGTCGGGAGAACAGGGGCAGGAAGGGAGTTCCAGAGGCCAGCAGTACGAGGAAAGAAGCTATTTGAGTAGAAGGCTCTCTGACTCTGGGGACCTCCACAGTGAATGAATGAGATTTAGTTGATTGTCGAGTTAGTCTAGTGAATTTACGTCGAGGGGGCACCAGAGTACCAATTCATCGGAGCATAATCCATTGAAGTATTTGTAAAACAAGCACAAGGATGCTACATTGCGGCGATGGGACAGGGACTGGAGCTTGGTTGACAGTGAGGGACCTATTAGGTCGGTGACTCTTTTTTGGACCTTGTCAAGGAGGGAGAGACTAGTAGATGATGCACCAGCCCAGATGTGACAACAATACTCCATGCATGGGTGGATGGTGGCTTTGTAGAGATACAGGATAATGTCAGGTGTGAGGAGTTTACTAGCACGGTAGATGGAGCCAACCTTCTTTGCGGCAGCTTTGGCAAGGTCTTCAATGTATTTGTTCCAATTCATGTTACCTATGAAGGTTAGGCCGAGGAGTTTGAATGATGAACTCTCAGGTAGGGTGTTATTTGCAATGACAATCGGTGGTTGAAAAGGTCCCTTGTAGTTATTGAAGGAAAGGAGCTTTGTCTTTGCGGCATTAAAAGTTCCTAACCATTTATGACCCCTATCCACTACAGCCTGGAGGTCATTTTCTAAAGATTCAGCCATTGCCTCGGATATGATCGCGTCGGTTTTGCCAACATGGCGAGAGTAAAGGGTGGTGTCATCAGCAAATACACCAATCTCAGACTCTATGTCATCAGGGAGATCGTTTATATAGATCAGGAACAACAAGGGTCCAAGGATAGATCCCTGGGGTAAACCAGCATATATGCCATCCTTAGATGAATGGCCATCGAGGACAACCTAGGTTTTTCTTTTGTCTAGGAAGGATCTAATTATATTTAGTAATTGCCCAGTAATACCGTATGCGCGTATTTTCAGGAGAAGCCCTTTATGCCATACCTTTTAGAAGGCGTTGGATATATCAAGCGCTACTGCCCTAGCTTCACCTGCCTTGTCGAGTGTATGATACATGCTTTCAGAGATGACCGTTAGGATGTCTGCAGTAGATCGTGCTTGTCTAAATCCATACTGGCATTAACTAAGTGCCGTACTATCGCTTGATTGATTAAGGATTCAAAGATTTTAGCAAAGATCGGCAGCAGACTATTCCCAGAACTCTTGTAGACTGCTACCAGATAGGCAATTTTCCAGCTATCGGGGAAGCAAGATTCAGCTAGACATTTACTGTAGAGTTTGGAGAGGACAGGGGCCAGTTCAGCAGAGCATTTCTTTATTACTATTACAGGTATATGATCAGGCCCACAAGCTTTGGAGGTGTAAAGGTCTTTTATGATGTCTCTGACCTGGGATGGGGTGATGACCAGGTTATCAAGTGTGGCTTCGGTCAGCAAAGGGAATTTGGGGAGGGGGTGGTTATCTGAGTCCAAAGTAGAGTTAGAAGCGAAGCGTTGGGCAAGTAGTTCAGCCTTATCAGTGGCCGTGCAAACGACATCATTGTGGTTTGATAGTGGGGGAATCGTTGATTGATCATTAGTCACTACACTATTGTAGATTTTCCAGAAATCACGAGTACCTAGTTTCTGTGACTGGATGCGTTTTTTGTTAACTCATTATACCTTCTCTTCGCTTCACCTATCACGGCTTTGCAATTATTTATTGACTCTATAAAGTTATGTCTATTAGTAGCTGACTTATGGCGGCCGAATTTACGGAATGCTTGTTGTCTCTCAGAAATGACAGCTGCACATTCTGAGGTGAATCATTGAAGAGAGTGATGTTTGCTAAAGAAATATATATATATATATATATATATATATATATATATATATATATATATATATATGAGAAAGGAAGGATGAGAGTAATCCGACGTAATAGGAAATGAAATAGGAAAAAAAACCAAAATATATTTTTTTTATATATCCATCAACGTTTCGTCTTTATTTGTACGGCTTACTCATGATGATAATTTGAAGGAAAATGTCATGCAAGTACATCGAACTATTGCACTTATAAACAAGTCACCGCATACACACTCACACAAAAACTCATCCTCACATACGTTTCCATTCACCACGAATCTAAACAACTTAACCACAAATAACAGCCTTACTAATGAACACAATCTAGACATCCTCACAAATATTTAGATATTTAAACCCCTTTTACCCTCAATTTAATTTCAAACCATCAACACTGCCTACAGAAAACTACGTTTCACCTATTTTTCGCCAAAATACCACTTTTTTACTTCTATTTCTTTGTCCCTTCCTTTCATTGTCATATTCACAGCACATTTCAACACTTTCCTTCTTACTCACTCATATTCACACATTCCTGACATAGCCAAATAGTCAATACTCCCACACTTCAAAAATTTCACACCTAACCACCACACAATCTCCCCTCTACTCCCTCACTAATCTCACCATTTCGACTACTTCTTTCACACTCTCGCCGACCCCCCCGCCTACTTTTAAATTATCTTCATTTCTTCAAATCCTTTTCTAAAACTATGACACTACCTACATACCACAGACATAGAGTTTCCTCCCTCCCCTCCTCTTTCACTAGCCCCTCAAAATCCATGCTACACCTACCAACGAAAAACCCTCAGCACCCCCTCCCCTCTCTTCCACCCTAAGACAAATTCACTAACACTCCCACCCCTCCTCTTTTTCACTCACAGCTATCCACATTCATTTCACTCCCTGCCACTGACTTCTCTCAGCCCGGAGCTTGATCCAGTGCTGTCAGCAGTCACGGTTACTACTTTTTCTCATCGACCCATCATGTCTACCAATATCAAAGTGTAGTATCTGTTCCGATGGATACTGCACCCCATAGACTGGTATTATCTTGGCCTTCGGGGCTTGATTTACGCCGGTCTATGAGTCTGTCCTGTGCAGTTCTAGGAGGTCCACCCTCCCAGGCTTAGCCTACTCTCTTTGGGGAGGAGTAAGTTTATTGCTTACTGCCTGAGGTGCCCTTACCGGGGAATGCCAGGCAATTTTTTAAACCCCTACTTTCCTGACCGAACCTTTGGTCACATCTTACTTGCGGGAGTAAGATAAAAACTGGCCTTGTGCCTAACTCCTGGAGAGGAGTAAATCAATACCAAATATTTCGATGTACTTGCATGACATTTTTCTTAAAATTATCATCCTGATAGAGTCTTACAAATAAAGACGAAACGTTGATGAATATATTAAAAAATCTCTTGGTTGTTCCTTTTTCATTTCCCATATATATATATATATATATATATATATATATATATATATATATATATATCCATGTGTGTTTTTACTGCTGTTGTTGTTGTTGTTATTGTTTTTAGCGATAATTGTACTACTGGTCATATTTGCTTCTCTCCGCATTGGAGAGTTACCTTGTTTTACAGGTATCGTAAGTTCGAAGCCTGTCATAGCTTGCTACATTGATGAGCCGCAGTAATCGCGTTGATAACTATTTTATCTATAAGTGAATATATAAATACATATAGTACGTTATTTAACTATATTTATATAAATTAAGTTACATAGAGGCTTCCGCGTTTTATCCTCGTACGAAAATGGACAGGCTAAAATGCATGGAATTTATGTAACCGCGTGTTTTAATATATATATGTGCTGTTTAGCTAGCTAACCAATCAGATTTTTTGTTATTACTTCACACGGATTAAGATTTCCATTGGCCAATTGTGGGCCTTATTACAAACAAAAGTTCGGCTGATTTTAATTAGTATTCCCTTGTTCTGTTTTGTACAGGGAGAGTCATCCCTGTTTTTATTGTTGGGTTTAATTAATTGGTGACCTTATTTGAACACGAGCATGTATTTCTACTTTTAGGTGTTAGTTTAGATTTCTTATGTATTGTTATCTAAGTAAATTTTATTCTGTGTCAGCATAGTTTTGCTATTTAAGTTCTACAGTATAATATGTTTTGGGAGTATTTAAAGTTAAGGATTTCAAATTACTCATTCAGACAACATCTAAATTTCTGCATGTACTAGCTAGCCGTACTGTTTTCCATTCGATTATTGATGAGCGTCCGCTTTCTTAAAACTCCCAGTATTGGTTCGCTGGTGCTGTTTTTATTCAACGTTTTTGTTATTAAATGTCCTGTTGTGGTCGTAATATCTGGTTTAAAAATCTAGGAACGCCATATCCACGTAGTACTTCTTGTTATTCGGGCTTTCTTTGGCAAATATTGTGCCTTGGTAAATGATGATTTGGATAGGCATTTATTTTGTAGTGGACAAAGGGCACGAGTTCTGCAATTACAGCATTTTTTCATTATTAACTTTTTATGTTTATTTGGGTGATTGCTAATAGGTTTTGACTAATTACTATTTGTAGTGGTTACATTTGTGTTCTTCTTACTGTTATTTTTGCTATATTTGTAACTTTTTGTACGCATTTTGTGATTATTGTTTCCTCTATTGCTATCCTTTAGTATTTTGTTATTGCATGCTTTAATTATCATGTCTAAGTTTTCTAAGCAGCTGGAGAACAGTGTTAGGTTATTGTTATTGAATATCTTATGCAAGAGATTTTTTATTGAATATCTTATGCAAGATATTTTTATTGAATATCTTATGCAAGCGATTTTTATTGAATATCTTATGCAAGAGATTTTTATTGAATATCTTATGCGAGAGATTTTTATTGAATATCTTATGCAATAGATTTTTTATTGAATATCTTATGCAAGATATTTTTATTGAATATCTTATGCAAGAGATTTTTATTGAATATCTTATGCAAGAGATTTTTATTGAATAACTTATGCAAGAGATTTTTATTGAATAACTTATGCAAGAGATTTTTATTAAATATCTTATGCAAGAGATTTTTATTGAATAACTTATGCAAGAGATTTTTATTGAATATCTTATGCAAGAGATTTTTTATTGAATATCTTATGCAAGAGATTTTTTATTGAATATCTTATGCAAGAGATTTTTATTGAATATCTTATGCAAGAGATTTTTTATTGAATATCTTATGCAAGAGATTTTTATTGAATATCTTATGCAAGAGATTTTTTATTGAATATCTTATGCAAGTGATTTTTATTGAATATCTTATGCAAGAGATTTTTATTGAATATCTTATGCAAGAGATTTTTTATTGAATATCTTATGCAAGAGATTTTTTATTGAATAACTTATGCAAGAGATTTTTATTGAATATCTTATGCAAGAGATTTTTTATTGAATATCTTATGCAAGAGATTTTTTATTGAATATCTTATGCAAGAGATTTTTATTGAATATCTTATGCAAGATATTTTTTATTGAATATCTTATGCAAGTGATTTTTATTGAATATCTTATGCAAGAGATTTTTATTGAATATCTTATGCAAGAGATTTTTTATTGAATATCTTATGCAAGAGATCTTTTATTGAATATCTTATGCAAGAGATTTTTATTGAATATCTTATGCAAGAGATTTTTTATTGAATATCTTATGCAAGTGATTTTTATTGAATATCTTATGCAAGAGATTTTTATTGAATATCTCATGCAAGAGATTTTTATTGAATAACTTATGCAAGTGATTTTTATTGAATATCTTATGCAAGAGATTTTTATTGAATATCTTAAGCAAGAGATTTTTATTGAATATCTTATGCAATAGATTTTTATTGAATATCTTATGCAAGAGATTTTTTATTGAATATCTTATGCAAGAGATTTTTTATTGAACATCTTATGCAAGAGATTTTTTATTGAATATCTTATGCAAGTGATTTTTATTGAATATCTTATGCAAGAGATTTTTATTGAATATCTTATGCAAGAGATTTTTTATTGAATATCTTATGCAAGAGATTTTTTATTGAATATCTTATGCAAGAGATTTTTTATTGAATATCTTATGCAAGTGATTTTTATTGAATATCTTATGCAAAAGATTTTTTATTGAATATCTTATGCAAGAGATTTTTTATTGAATATCTTATGCAAGAGATTTTTATTGAATATCTTATGCAAGAGATTTTTTATTGAATATCTTATGCAAGTGATTTTTATTGAATATCTTATGCAAGAGATTTTTATTGAATATCTTATGCAAGAGATTTTTATTGAATAACTTATGCAAGTGATTGTTATTGAATATCTTATGCAAGAGATTTTTATTGAATATCTTATGCAAGAGATATTTATTGAATATCTTATGCAAGTGATTTTTATTGAATATCTTATGCAATAGATTTCTATTGAATATCTTATGCAAGAGATGGTTATTGAATATCGTATGCAAGAGATTTCTATTGAATATCTTATTCAACAGATTTCTATTGAATATCTTATGCAAGTGATTTTTATTGAATGTCTTATGCTAGTGATTTTTATAAAATATCTAATGCAAGAGATTTTTATTGAATATCTTATGCAAGAGATTTTTATTGAATATCTTATGCAAGAGATTTTTTATTGAATATCTTATGCAAGAGATTTTTTATTGAATATCTTATGCAATAGATTTTTATTGAATATCTTATGCAAGAGATTTTTATTGAATATCTTATGCATGTGATTTTTGTTGAATATCTTATGCAAGAGATTTTTATTGAATATCTTATGCAAGAGATTTCTATTGAATATCTTATGCAAGAGATTTTTATTGAATATCTTATGCAAGAGATTTTTATTGAATATCTTATGCAATATATTTTTATTGAATATCTTATGCAAGAGATTTCTATTGAATATCTTATGCAAGAGATGTTTATTGAATATCTTATGCAAGAGATTTCTATTGAATATCTTATGCAAGAGATTTTTATTGAATATCTTATGCAAGTGATTTTTATTGAATATCTTATGCAAGAGATTTCTATTGAATATCTTCTGCAAGAGATTTTTATTGAATATCTTATGCAAGAGATTTCTATTGAATATCTTATGCAAGTGATTTTTATTGAATATCTTATGCAAGAGATGTTTATTGAATATCTTATGCAAGAGATTTCTATTGAATATCTCATGCAAGAGATTTTTATTGAATATCTTATGCAAGAGATTTTTATTGAATATCTTATGCAAAAGATTTTTATTGAATATCTTATGCAAGTGATTTTTATTAGATATATTATGCAAGAGAGTTTTATTGAATATCTTATTCAACAGATTTCTATTGAATATCTTATGCAAGAGATTTTTATTGAATATCTTATGCAAGAGATTTTGATTGATTGTCTTATGCTAGTGATTTTTATAAAATATCTAATGTAAGAGATTTTTATTGAATATCTTATGCAAGAGATTTTTATTGAATATCTTATGCAAGTGATTTTTGTTGAATATCTTATGCAATAGATTTTTATTGAATATCTTATGCAAGAGATTTCTATTGAATATCTTATGCAAGAGATTTTTTATTGAATATCTTATGCAAGAGATTTTTATTGAATATCTTATGCAAGAGATTTTTTATTGAATATCTTATGCAAGTGATTTTTATTGAATATCTTTTGCAAGAGATTTTTATTGAATATCTTATGCAAGAGATTTTTTATTGAATATCTTATGCAAGAGAATTTTTATTGAATATCTTATGCAAGAGATTTTTTATTGAATATCTTATGCAAGAGATTTTTTATTGAATATCTTATGCAAGTGATTTTTATTGAGTATCTTATGCAAGAGATTATTTATTGAATATCTTATGCAAGAGATCTTTTATTGAATATCTTATGCAAGAGATTTTTATTGAATATCTTATGCAAGAGATTTTTTATTGAATATCTTATGCAAGTGATTTTTATTGAATATCTTATGCAAGAGATTTTTATTGAATATCTTATGCAAGAGATTTTTATTGAATAACTTATGCAAGTGATTTTTATTGAATATCTTATGCAAGAGATATTTATTGAATATCTTATGCAATAGATTTTTATTGAATATCTTATGCAATAGATTTCTATTGAATATCTTATGCAAGAGATGGTTATTGAATATCTTATGCAAGAGATTTCTATTGAATATCTTATTCAACAGATTTCTATTGAATATCTTATGCAAGAGATTTTTATTGAATGTCTTATGCAAGTGATGTTTATAAAATATCTAATGCAAGAGATTTTTATTGAATATCTTATGCAAGAGATTTTTATTGAATATCTTATGCAAGAGATTTTTTTATTGAATATCTTATGCAAGAGAATTTTTATTGAATATCTTATGCAAGAGATTTTTTATTGAATATCTTATGCAATAGATTTTTATTGAATATCTTATGCAATAGATTTCTATTGAATATCTAATGAAAGTTATTTTTATAGAATATCTTATGCAAGAGATTTTTATTGAATATCTTATGCAAGAGATGTTTATTGACTATCTTATGCAAGAGATTTTTATTGAATATCTTATGCAAGAGATTTTCATTGAATATCTTATGCAAGTGATTTTTATTGAATATCTCATGCAAGTGATTTTTATTGAATATCTTATGCAAGAGATTTTTATTGAATATCTTATGCATGTGATTTTTGTTGAATATCTTATGCAAGAGATTTTTATTGAATATCTTATGCAAGAGATTTCTATTGAATATCTTATGCAAGAGATTTTTATTGAATATCTTATGCAAGAGATTTTTATTGAATATCTTATGCAATAGATTTTTATTGAATATCTTATGCAATAGATTTTTATTGACTATCTTATGCAAGAGATTTTTATTAAATATCTTATGCAAGAGATTTTCATTGAATATCTTATGCAAGTGATTTTTATTGAATATCTTATGCAAGTGATTTTTATTGAATATCTTATGCAAGAGATTTTTATTGAATATCTTATGCAAGAGATTTTTATTGAATATCTTATGCAAGAGATTTTTATTGAATATCTTATGCAAGAGATTTCTATTGAATATCTTATGCAAGAGATTTTTATTGAATATCTTATGCAAGAGATTTTAATTGAATATCTTATGCAATAGATTTTTATTGAATATCTTATGCAAGAGATTTTTATTGAATATCTTATGCAAAAGATTTTTATTGAATATCTTATGCAAGTGATTTTTATTAGATATATTATGCAAGAGAGTTTTATTGAATATCTTATTCAACAGATTTCTATTGAATATCTTATGCAAGAGATTTTTATTGAATATCTTATGCAAGAGATTTTTATTGATTGTCTTATGCTAGTGATTTTTATAAAATATCTAATGCAAGAGATTTTTATTGAATATCTTATGCAAGAGATTTTTATTGAATATCTTATGCAAGTGATTTTTGTTGAATATCTTATGCAAGAGATTTTTATTGAATATCTTATGCAAGAGATTTCTATTGAATATCTTATGCAAGAGATTTTTATTGAATATCTTATGCAAGAGATTTTTTATTGAATATCTTATGCAAGAGATTTTTTATTGAATATCTTATGCAAGAGATTTTTTATTGAATATCTTATGCAATAGATTTTTATTGAATATCTTATGCAATAGATTTCTATTGAATATCTTATGCAAGAGATGGTTATTGAATATCTTATGCAAGAGATTTCTATTGAATATCTAATGCAAGAGATTTCTATTGAATATCTTATGCAAGTGATTTCTATAGAATATCTCATGCAAGAGATTTTTATTGAATATCTTATGCAAGAGATGTTTATTGAATATCTTATGCAAGAGATTTTTATTGAATATCTTATGCAAAAGATTTTCATTGAATATCTTATGCAAGTGATTTTTATTGAATATCTCATGCAAGTGATTTTTATTGAATATTTTATGCAATAGATTTTTATTGAATATCTTATGCAAGTGATTTTTGTTGAATATCTTATGCAAGAGATTTCTATTGAATATCTTATGCAAGTGATTTTTATTGAATATCTTATGCAAGAGATCTTTTATTGAATATCTTATGCAAGAGATTTTTATTGAATATCTTATGCAAGAGATTTCTATTGAATATCTTATGCAAGTGATTTTTATTGAATATCTTATGCAAGAGATGTTTATTGAATATCTTATGCAAGAGATTTCTATTGAATATCTTATGCAAGAGATTTTTATTGAATATTTTATGCAAGAGATTTTTATTGAATATCTTATGCAAAAGATTTTTATTGAATATCTTATGCAAGTGATTTTTATTGAATATCTTATGCAAGTGATTTTTATTGAATATCTTATGCAAGAGATTTTTATTGAATATCTTATGCAAGTGACTTTTATTGAATATCTTATGCAAGAGAGTTTTATTGAATATCTTATTGAACAGATTTCTATTGAATATCTTATGCAAGAGATTTTTATTGAATATCTTATGCAAGAGATTTTTATTGAATGTCTTATGCTAGTGATTGTTATAGAATATCTAATGCAAGAGATTTTTATTGAATATCTTATGCAAGAGATTTTTATTGAATATCTAAATCAAGTGATTTTTGTTGAATATCTTATGCAATAGATTTTTATTGAATATCTTATGCAAGAGATTTCTATTGAATATCTTATGCAAGAGATTTTTATTGAATATCTTATGCAAGAGATTTTTATTGAATATCTTATGCAAGAGATTTCTATTGAATATCTTATGCAAGAGATTTTTATTGAATATCTTATGCAAGAGATTTTTATTGAATATCTTATGCAAGAGATGTTTATTGAATATCTTATGCAAGTGATTTCTATTGCATATCTTATGCAAGTGATTTTTATTGAATATCTTATGCAAGAGATTTTTATTGAATATCTTATGCAAGAGATTTTTATTGAATATCTTATGCAAGAGTCTTTTTATTGAATATCTTATGCAAGAGATTTTTATTGAATATCTTATGCAAGAGATTCTTATTGAATAACTCATGCAAGTGATTGTTATTGAATATCTTATGCAAGAGATTTTTATTGAATATCTTATGCAAGAGATTTTTATTGAATATCTTATGCAAGAGATTTTTATTGAATTTCTTATGCAATAGATTTCTATTGAATATCTTATGCAAGAGATTCTTATTGAATAACTCATGCAAGTGATTGTTATTGAATATCTTATGCAAGAGATTTTTATTGAATATCTTATGCAAGAGATGTTTATTGAATATCTTATGAAAGAGATTTTTATTGAATATCTTATGCAAGTGATTTTTATTGAGTATCTTATGCAAGAGATTTTTATTGAATATCTTATGCAGGTTATTTTTATAGAATATCTTATGCAAGAGATTTTTATTGAATATCTTATGCAAGAGATGTTTATTGAATATCTTATGCAATAGATTTTTATTGAATATCTTATGCAAGAGATTTCTATTGAATATCTTATGCAAAAGATATTTTTATTGTAATATCTTATGCAAGTTATTTTTATTGAATATCTTATGCAAGAGATTTTTATTGAATATCTTATGCAAGAGATTTTTATTGAATATCTTATGCAAGTTATTTTTATTGAATATCTTATGCAAGAGATTTCTATTGAATATCTTATGCAAGAGATTTTTATTGAATATCTTATGCAAGAGATTTCTATTGAATATCTTATGCAAGAAATTTCTATTGAATATCTTATGCAAGAGATTTCTATTGAATATCTTATGCAAGAGATTTTTATTGAATATCTTATGCAAGAGATATTTATTAAATATCTTATGCAAGAGATTTCTATTGAATATCTTATGCAAGAAATTTCTATTGAATATCTTATGCAAGAGATTTCTATTGAATATCTTATGCAAGAGATGTTTATTGAATATCTTATGCAAGAGATTTCTATTGAATATCTTATGCAAGAGATTTTTATTGAATATCTTATGCAAGAGATTTTTATTGAATATCTTATGCAAAAGATTTTTATTGAATATCTTATGCAAGTGATTTTTATTGAATATCTTATGCAAGTGATGTTTATTGAATATCTTATGCAAGAGATTTTTATTGAATATCTTATGCAAGTTATTTTTATTGAATATCTTATGCAAGAGAGTTTTATTGAATATCTTATTCAACAGATTTCTATTGAATATCTTATGCAAGAGATTTTTATTGAATATCTTATGCAAGAGATTTTTATTGAATGTCTTATGCTAGTGATTTTTATAAAATATCTAATGCAAGAGATTTTTATTGAATATCTTATGCAAGTGATTTTTATTGAATATCTTATGCAAGTGATTTTTGTTGAATATCTTATGCAATAGATTTTTATTGAATATCTTATGCAAGAGATTTCTATTGAATATATTATGCAAGAGATTTTTATTGAATATCTTATGCAAGAGATTTTTATTGAATATCTTATGCAAGAGATTTCTATTGAATATCTTATGCAAGAGATTTTTATTGAATATCTTATGCAAGAGATTATTATTGAATATCTTATGCAAGAGATTTTTATTGAATATCTTATGCAAGTGATTTCTATTGAATATCTTATGCAAGTGATTTTTATTGAATATCTTATGCAAGAGATTTTTATTGAATATCTTATGCAAGAGATTTCTATTGAATATCTTATGCAACTGATTTTTATTGAATATCTTATGCAAGAGATTTCTATTGAATATCTTATGCAAGAGATTTTTATTGAATATCTTATGCAAGAGATTTCTATTGAATATCTTATGCAAGAGATTTCTATTGAATATCTTATGCAAGAGATTTCTATTGAATATCTTATGCAATAGATTTTTATTGAATATCTTATGCAAGAGATTTTTATTGAATATCTTATGCAAGTGATGTTTATTGAATATCTTATGCAAGAGATTTTTATTGAATATCTTATGCTATAGATTTTTATTTAATATCTTATGCAAGTGATTTTTATTGAATATCTTATGCAAGAGATTTTTATTGAATATCTTATGCAAGAGATTTCTATTGAATATCTTATGCAAGAGATTTCTATTGAATATCTTATGCAATAGATTTTTATTGAATATCTTATGCAAGTGATTTTTATTGAATATCTTATGCAATACATGTCTATTGAATATCTTATGCAAGAGATTTTTATTGAATATCTTATGCAAGAGATTTCTATTGAATATCTTATGCAATAGATTTTTATTGAATATCTTATGCAAGTGATTTTTGTTGAATATCTTATGCAAGTGATTTTTATTGAATATCTTATGCAAGAGATTTCTATTGAATATCTTATGCAATAGATTTTTATTTAATATCTTATGCAAGTGATTTTTATTGAATATCTTATGCAAGAGATTTTTATTGAATATCTTGTGCAAGTGATTTTTATTGAATATCTTATGCAAGAGATTTCTATTGAATATCTTATGCAATAGATTTTTATTGAATATCTTATGCAAGTGATTTTTATTGAATATCTTATGCAATACATGTCTATTGAATATCTTATGCAAGAGATTTTTATTGAATATCTTATGCAAGAGATATTTATTGAATATCTTATGCAAGAGATTTTTATTGAATATCTTATGCAAGAGATTTTTATTGAATATCTTATGCAAGAGATTTCTATTGGATATCTTATGCAAGAGATTTCTATTGAATATCTTATGCAAGAGATTTCTATTGAATATATTATGTAATAGATTTCTATTGAATATCTTATGCAAGAGATTTCTATTGAATATCTTATGCAAAAGATTTTTATTGAATATCTTATGCAAGAGATTTTTATTGAATATCTTATGCAAGAGATTTCTATTGAATATCTTATGCAAAGGATTTTTATTAAATATCTTATGCAATAGATTTTTATTGAATATCTTATGCAAGAGATTTTTATTGAATATCTTATGCAAGTTATTTTTATTGAATATCTTATGCAAGAGATTTTTATTGAATATCTTATGCAAGAGATTTTTATTGAATATCTTATGCAAGTGATTTTTATTGAATATCTTATGCAAGATATTTCTATTGAATATCTTATGCAAGAGATTTTTATTGAATATCTTATGCAAGAGATTTTTATTGAATATCTTATGCAAGAGATTTCTATTGAATATCTTATGCAAGAGATTTCTATTGAATATCTTATACAAGAGATATTTATTGAATATCTTATGCAAGAGATTTTTATTGAATATCTTATGCAAGAGATTTTTATTAAATATCTTATGCAAGTGATTTTTATTGAATATCTTATGCAAGTGATTTTTATTGAATATCTTATGCAAGAGATTTTTATTGAATAACTTATGCAAGTGATTGTTATTGAATATCTTATGCAAGAGATTTTGATTGAATATCTTATGCAAGAGATTTTTATTGAATATCTTATGCAATAGATTTTTATTGAATATCTTATGCAATATATTTCTATTGAATATCTTATGCAAGAGATGGTTATTGAATATCTTATGCAAGATATTTCTATTGAATATCTTATGCAAGAGATTTCTATTGAATATCTTATGCAAGTTATTTTTATAGAATATCTTATGCAAGAGATGTTTATTGAATATCTTATGCAAGAGATTTCTATTGAATATCTTATGCAAGAGATTTTTATTGAATATCTTATGCAAGAGATTTTTATTGAATATCTTATGCAAAAGATTTTTATTGAATATCTTATGCAAGTGATTTTTATTGAATATCTTATGCAAGTGATTTTTATTGAATATCTTATGGAAGAGATTTTTATTGAATATCTTATGCAAGTGATTTTTATTGAATATCTTATGCAAGAGAGTTTTATTGAATATCTTATTCAACAGATTTCTATTGAATATCTTATGCAAGAGATTTTTATTGAATATCTTATGCAAGAGATTTTTATTGAATGTCTTATGCTAGTGATTTTTATAAAATATCTAATGCAAGAGATTTTTTCTTGAATATCTTATGCAAGAGATTTTTATTGACTATCTTATGCAAGTGATTTTTGTTGAATATCTTATGCAATAGATTTTTATTGAATATCTGATGCAAGAGATTTCTATTGAATATCTTATGCAAGAGATTTTTATTGAATATCTTATGCAAGAGATTTTTATTGAATATCTTATGCAAGAGATTTCTATTGAATATCTTATGCAAGAGATTTTTATTGAATATCTTATGCAAGAGATTTTTATTGAATATCTTATGCAAGAGATTTTTATTGAATATCTTATGCAAGTGATTTCTATTGCATATCTTATGCGAGTGATTTTTATTGAATATCTTATGCAAGAGATTTCTATTGAATATCTTATGCAAGAGATTTTTATTGAATATCTTATGCAAGTGATTTTTATTGAATATCTTATGCAATAGATTTTTATTGAATATCTTATGCAATAGATTTTTATTGAATATCTTATGCAAGAGATTTTTATTGAATATCTTATGCAAGAGATTTCTATTGAATATCTTATGCAAGAGATTTCTATTGAATGTCTTATACAAGAGATATTTATTGAATATCTTATGCAAGAGATTTTTATTGAATATCTTATGCAAGAGATTTCTATTAAATATCTTATGCAAGAGATTTCTATTGAATATCTTATGCAAGTGATTTTTATTGAATATCTTATGCAATACATTTCTATTGAATATTTTATGCAAGAGATTTTTATTGAATATCTTATGCAAGAGATATCTATTGTATATCTTATGCAAGAGATTTCTATTGAATATCTTATGCAAGAGATGTTTATTTAATATCTTATGCAAGTTATTTTTATTGAATATCTTATGCAAGAGATTTCTATTGAATATCTTATGCAAGAGATTTTTATTGAATATCTTATGCAATAGATTTCTTTTGAATATCTTATGCAAGAGATTTCTATTGAATATCTTATGCAAGAGATTTCTATTGAATATCTTATGCAATAGATTTCTATTGAATATCTTATGCAAGAGAGTTCTATTGAATATCTTATGCAAGAGATTTTTATTGAATATCTTATGCAAGAGATTATTATTGAATATCTTATGCAAGAGATTTCTATTGAATATCTTATGCAAAGGATTTTTATTAAATATCTTATGCAAGAGATTTCTATTGAATATCTTATGCAAGAGATTTTGATTGAATATCTTATGCAAGTGATTTTTATTGAATATCTTATGCAAGAGATTTTTATTGAATATCTTATGCAAGAGATTTCTATTGAATATCTTATGCAAGAGATTTTTTATTGAATATCTCATGCAAGAGATGTTTATTGAATATCTTATGCAAGTGATTTTTATTGAATATCTTATGCAAGATATTTTTATTGAATATCTTATGCAATAGATTTTTATTGAATATCTTATGCAAGAGATTTCTATTGAATATCTTATGCAAAAGATATTTTTATTGTAATATCTTATGCAAGTTATTTTTATTGAATATCTTATGCAAGAGATTTTTATTGAATATCTTATGCAAGAGATTTTTATTGAATATCTTATGCAAGTTATTTTTATTGAATATCTTATGCAAGAGATTTCTATTGAATATCTTATGCAAGAGATTTTTATTGAATATCTTATGCAAGAGATTTCTATTGAATATCTTATGCAAGAAATTTCTATTGAATATCTTATGCAAGAGATTTCTATTGAATATCTTATGCAAGAGATTTTTATTGAATATCTTATGCAAGAGATATTTATTAAATATCTTATGCAAGAGATTTCTATTGAATATCTTATGCAAGAAATTTCTATTGAATATCTTATGCAAGAGATTTCTATTGAATATCTTATGCAAGAGATTTTTATTGAATATCTTATGCAAGAGATTTTTATTGAATATCTTATGCAAGAGATTTCTATTGAATATCTTATGCAAGGAATTTCTATTGAATATCTTATGCAAGTGATTTCTATTGAATATCTTATGCAAGAGATTTTTATTGAATAACTTATGCAAGATATTTGTTACGGGGAAGTGATTTTCGATGATATTTATGAATTTCTCGCCAGTTTAGTTTTAAGCATCTGATTATCGACCAGTTTATACCAGATTATATTTCTTTTTTATTTTTATAATTATGATAATTGGTGTCTTGTTGCTCATATCTAATCATCTCGATATTATGGTATCTACTGTTGTAAATGTGGCTTGACTTCTTAAATACATTTTTGTTGTGATAGTTTTTGCTAATCTTACGTTCGATAGAATTAGGAATCTGTTTTATGATTGATGGGGGCGGGTTAGACTTTTGTTTTACGTATATTTGATTAGCGTTATACGTGTAATATGTTTCGTAAGTACTTTCATTTAAGTCTCATGTGGGTATAAAATGATTCTGATTGGTTAGCTTGCGAGACTAAAGACCACGTGTTTATATAAAAACACCCTGTAACACAAATTCCATGGATTTTGACCTGACGATTCTCTACGGGGATGAAATTCAGGGGGCCGCTATGTAGCTTAATTGCCATAAATATATTTTCATAACTTACTAACTTGCCCTAGCTTTACTCACGTATTGAGCACTGTTGAAGTACATGATGAAAATAAGTACATCAAATATGATATCCTCTTATAGCATGTTATGTGGATGTATGAAATAATATATATATATATATGATAATTTTATTTACACAGACATGTACAAAATCTGCGACACTGGCATGTCGATGTTTTCGATCAACAGTTACTATAACTGAGATCTCATCAGGAAGAGTTAGAATCCGATCTTAACCACAGATCATATTTGGAGGTTCCTCAGATCATATTTGGAAGTTCTCTCCAAATATGATCTGAGGTTAAGATCGGATTCGTACTCTGCCTGATGAGATCTCAGTTTATAGTAACTGTTGATCGATAACATCGACATGCCAGTGTCGCAGATTTTGTACATGCCTGTGTAAATAAAATTATCATATATAAAGCTCTATTTTGATATTGAGCACTTTTTATAAACCCGGTTTAAATTCTCTGGATTACCACCCTGTGGATGTTTTTTTACCTAGATTATTACGATTGTTATATATATATATATATATATATATATATATATATATATATATATTTATATATATATATATATATATATATATATATAAACAGTGATATATAATCAGAAAGAGAGAGAGAGAGAGAGAAAGAAAGAGTGTGTGAGAAAGAGAGAGAGAGAGAGAGAGCGGAAGCAGAGACCCCCCCCCAAAAAAAAATGTCGGTAAACAAACATCTAAACTAACATATGAACCGACTGTTGGCCCTAAGATGCTTATTTACAATAGTATACGTATGTAGTATGCATTCTTATTGAGCATTTCTAATGAATAAATGATACAGCAATAAAAGAATAGGTTAATTACAGAAAAATATTTAAAATTCCTAATTTCGCAATAGCACAAATATCCCTGATAATAATTAGTTTTGCGTGAACAAATCCTAAAATCATTTAAAAATGACTTCACTTCTCGTAATTATCTCCTCAACATGAGATCCTTTTCCTCAATCCGAATTTTAACTTGTAAACTTGGAGAAATCCTCTCACGGGAAGTGACATCGCTTATACTAATGACTAATTTCCCCACGAGGGCGTCGTTTTCTTTCTACCTGAAATATCAATCGCACAAATGAAACGAACCGCTCCACGTAGACACTCACGCTTCTAATATTAATTACTTACCACGCACGACGAGCGGATATTCCTTCCGTCTCATAAGGATCTACAAGAATGCTTCCCACGGGGAATAACTTCCCAATACTAATTATTTACCATCTCGCGAGTGAACCTTCATTTACTTATCTGAAGTATAACTTAAACATATAAATGAAAGTGCTCCCCTAATATTTTTATTTTCTGAATATGTAGATTTCTTCGACACCAACAAATACCAGCGCGCTCTGCTATCCCTATTTATATATTAAATGAGATCCATGCATATACTTATATACTTGTATGTACAGTTTTAACTTTTAAACTAAGTAATCGACGATTATGGTGCTAACGTTCTGAGCTACGGATTAAATATTATTACTACCGTGGACATATGTTCTTTTGTTTATAATGGACTATTCGAATCAAGAGTTTTATAGTCGCCGCCTTTTTAAAGACCAGGTGCCGTTTGGAGATAAGTGTTAATGAGATGGAAATAGTCGCCACTCGAAAGATGAAGAACACTATAGTAGTACTACTATTTATAAATGGTATCTACTAAGTATGATTACTGCTGGGGCGATCTAAGACAAGTACATGTTGACATTGTATTTGGAGACCACCACGTTGTTATCCATATTTATTTTAATGAACATTTAAACACCTTGTCCATAGACATCGTTTGATGGTCTTCAAGTTTAATAACATGAATACAACAATATCTATTGTCCACAAAGCAAGCGATGGTATTTACCTCTCTCCACTACTGAAAGAAGTGACACAAGATCGGAAGGTGAAGCTTGAAATGTTAGTACACAAGAGACATGTGCAGTCTGGCTCACAAAAAAGGCCTGACCCATCGGCATTCCCCGCTAATGGCGCCTCATGCGATTAGCAATAAACTAAGCCCTTCTCAAAGCTGAAAGATAAAGCATGGTAGGTTTGACCTCCTAGAAGTGAGCAGAACCATAGTTGAGCCCAAGAGAAGCAAGGATACCAACTTAAAAATGTTTCAGATTGTATCGTTGACTGCTTTCCTGAACTGGTACGAATATCACTAACTCCGGTTGACGTTCTAGTTGGTTTGAATAATCTACACAACTTCGACTTTTATATCATCAATCGGCAAACTAAGATAAACACTTCGTTATCAGGTTCGAATTCTGTACAAGTCTCACTTTTTTAATTTTGAATTTTTTTTTCAATTTTCTTAACTTATTGTTTTTGTTTAAAATAGGGGTATTAAACTGGATGCGAAACATTCACCTACTATTTCAGAAATTCCAGCCGAGATATCTTTTCATGATTCTAACCGTTTCTTTAAGCTCGATTGCTTGGATCCCTCTTGCACTTGGTTCATCGGGTATATTCGCCAGGTAGTTTTTGAAATTCCGTTTTCATGGATCCGGTAGCTTCTATGGTTTCTTTTCATGTATTTCATAAGACCTTGGTATTTAGTTATCTTGTCTCTCTCAGCTCTGTTTAAGCCATAATCATAAGGGACACTGACTTAAACAAGGGTTGCCACTCTTTTCTTCTGGTTTCATATCATAATGTCAGGTTTAACAGCTAGGTGTTCTAAGTATGTAGCTGTAGGGAGTGCAGAATGATAGTGGGTGGCGTATGACTAATTTCTAACTTTTCTTCCTGGTATATTTTCCCAGTATTTGTTGCTACACTAGATATTGAGTTGAGATATTAACACACTCCACTGTGTCACACTGAGTAGTAGCCGTGCCCCAGTAAAATCTTACAACTTGATGTCAGGTGGCTCATACTCTCTATTCTGTGTGGCAGATTCTGCAGTTGTTGTTGTTGCTGAACCATTTATGTAGGAACCCAATCGCTTATATACATTAACGTTATTACCTACGACCTGTTTAGTAACTTTATACATGAAATATTATCTGAAATATCATCCATTCTTTGTTTAGTTATACTATATACTAGCGGGGCGAATTTCCCGGCGTTGCCCGAGAGAATTCCGGAAACCAGGAATCGCAACTTACATAATTAAATTTAATGGAAATGACTTCAAAGACTTATTTCACCCAAAACGTTAAGCCTTTATCAACGATATAAATAAAAAATATTTGTAAACATCTATTGACTTGTTTACATGGCCGAAGAATGTGAGTTTTGTGTTTTTAGACAGGGTTTGCTTTTCATTTACAATTGAACAAAATGGCCGACTTGTGTATTAGTACATCGAAATACATTATGGTAAATGTTAATCTCGTAATCAAATAATTTGTTTAAGATAGATGCACACTGGTACTTTTTTATTAGGTCGCGTAGTCGGCGTTGTTTTCAACGAGAACTTTGTTCTTGATTTACAATGTAGAATTGGATCAATGCACTCAGAAGTAGATTTTTCTGAAAAGATAGGAACGACTCTTTTTACTCAAAATGCTTAGTTTCTATTCGCCATATTAACGTATACACACAAACCACTATGCATTATAATAACATGATACAATCATTGAATTCGAAAACACTAAGTACAAATAGAGATGTTTTTTCGCAAAGCTATATGCAAATTAGTGAACATTAGGACGTCGATCTTATACAAATGATCAGTTCATACAAATCTATTGGTCTTCTACTTTTAATATGAATTTGGCGTTTAAATCTCACCGTCAGTGAGATAAATGACCTACCGTTATGAATTAAGAAAAACTTAAAGTAATATTTTGAATAGGATTTGTAAAAAGTTATTTGTGATGGGAGAATCGTAATGGAATAAAAGTTAGGGTACTGACACATTTTATTGGTCGCCGTGTGTTATTTTTCTGAGGGTATTTTTAATTTAAATATAACAAAAGTATAAAATGACTGACTTGCGTACGAATAAACCGTAAATGCTGGAATATTCAATAGTTTTGAAATTAAGGTTTGCTTGAAAAAAATCAATTTTAATTAAACGTAATTTTTAATGAGGTCACCAAATCATGCATTTCTTATTGCGTGCCTATCGATAATTTTCACCATCTCTCGTTGTTTCTTGCCTGACAACCCGCCCTCATTTTATACGGTGTATTCACTTTTAGCCTCCTATATTAACAATCAATGGTAATAAACACCCCCTCTTCTAACTCCGATCTCTTTCTATATTGAATAAGGAATACATCGAAAACGGCTGAGAGGTCGACTACAGCAACTCTTCTAATATTAATAAAGAAAGACAGTGAAAAGTTAAGATGGCGGCGACAGCGAAGGTGTCGATTACTGCAACTAGAAAACTCTTATTTGGAACCGTCCATTATACAAACAAGGAAATACTACTAAAGTAGTAATACTATTTAACCAGTTGGTAGAAAAGAGAAGGAGATAGATAGAAAATGAGAGAGAGAGTAGAAACAGAAAGAAAGTAGACAAAACCAAATTGAGATTTTGCATTTTAATTCTGTTAAATGTAACTCGTTTTCTAACCCAATGTGAATGGCTGACAAAACCGGTACCTTTAAAAAAAATAATGCACCTGTGAAAACAAATATAAATAATTATATTGCTTTAAATTTAATTCATGGATCTGTGAAAAAATATTAATTATTATATTGGTTAAACTTTAATTTATGCATCTGTGAAAACAAATATTAATTGTTATATTGCTAAAATTTAATTCATGCATCTGCGAAAACAAATACTATTTCTTATATTGATTTAATTTTAATACATGCATCTGTGAAAACAAATATTGATCATCATATTGCTTAAAATTTAATTCATGCATCTGTGAAAAGAAATATTAATTATTATATTGCTTTAACTTAAATTCATGCATCCGTGAAAACAAATATTGATTATCATATTGCTTTTAATTTAATTCATGCATCTGTGAAAACAATTATAAATTATTATATTGTTTAAATTTAATTAATGCATCTGTGAAAACAAATATTAATTATTATATTGCTATAAATGTAATTCATGCATCTGTGAAAACAAATATTGATTATCATATTGCTTTAAATTTAAATCATGCATCTGTGAAAACAAGTATTAATTATTATATTGTTTTAATTGTATTTAATTAATTTATTGCTTTAAATTTAATTTATATTTGTTTAGCACAGAGGTGCAAAACAAATATTAATAATTATATTGCTTTAAATTTCAGTCATACATCTGTGAAAACAAATAATAATTATTATATTGCTTTAAATTTAATTCATGCATCTGTTAAAACAAATATTTAGTACTAATTTGCTTTAAATTTAATTAATAGATATGTGAAAACAAATGTTAATTATAATGTTTCTTTATATTAAATTAATGCATGTGTAAAAACAAATTATCATATTGCTTTAAATTTAATCTATGCACCTGTGAAAATACATATTAATTATTATATTTCTTTAAATATAATTAATGCATCTGTGAAAACAAATATTGATTATCATATTGCTTTAAATTTAATTCATGCATCTGTGAAAACAAATATTAATTATTATATTGCTTTAAATCAAGTTTATGCATATGTGAAAAACCAATGTTAATAATTATATTGTTGTAAATTTAATTAATGCATTTGTGCAAAAAATATTAATTATAATATTGCTTTGAATTAAATTCATGCATCTGTGAAAACAAATATTAATTACTACTTTGCTTGAAATTTATTAATGCATCTGTGAAAAAAATAGTAATCATTATGTTGGTTTAAATTTGATTCATCAATCTGTAAAAACAAATATTGATTATTATATTGGATTAAATTTAATTTATGCATCTGCAAAAATTAATATTAATTATTATATTGCTTTAAATTTAATTCATGAATCTGTGAAAACAAATGTGTATTATTATATTGCTTTAAATTTTATTCATGCATCTGTGAAAACAAATATTAATTATTTTATTGCTTTAAATAAATTTTATGTATCTGTGAACACAAATTTTAATTATAATTTTTCTTTATATTAAATTAATGCATGTGTAAAAAAATTATCATATTGCTTTTTATTTAATTCATGCATCTGTTAAAACAAATATTAATTATTATATTGCTTTAAATATAATTTATGCATCTGTGAAAACAAATCTTAATTATTATTTTGCTTTAAATTTCATGCACGCATCTGTGAAAAGATTTATTAATTATTATATTGCTTTAACTTTTATTCATGCATCTCTAGAAACAAATATTGATAATCATATTGTCTTTAAATTTAATTCATGCATCTGTGAAAACAAATATAAATATTTATATTGTTTAAATTTAATTCATGCATCTGTGAAAACAAGTATAAATATTTATATTGTTTAAATTTAATTCATGCATCTGTGAAAACAAATATATATTAATTATATTGCTTTAAATTTAATTCATGCACCTGTCAAAACAAATATTAATTATTTTATTGCTTAAAATTTAATTCATGCATCTGTGCAAAACAAATATTAATTATTATATTGCTTTAACTTAAATTCATGCATCTGTGAAACAAATATTTATTACTATTTTCTCTTTTAATTAAATTAATGAATCTGTGAAAACAAATATTAATTACAATTTTGCTTTTAATTTTATTCATGGATTTGTGAAAACAAATGTTAATTATAATGTTTCTTTATATTTAATTAATGCATGTGTAAAACAATTATCATATTGCTTTAAATTTAATTAATGCATCTGCGAAAACAAATACAAATAATTATATTGCTTTAAATTTTATTCATGCATTTGTGAAAGTCAAATATTAATTATTTTATTGCTTTAAATTTAATTCATACATCTGTAAGAACAAATATTAATTACTATTTTGCTTTAAATTTCATTCACGCATCTGTGAAAAGATATATTAATTATTATATTGCTTTAACTTTTATTCATGCATCTCTAGAAACAATTATTGATCATCATATTGCTTTAAATTTAATTAATGCATCTGTGAAAACAAATATACATTTTTATATGGTTTAAATTTAATTCATGCATCTGTGAAAACAAATATTAATTATTATATTGCTTTTAATTTAATTCATGCATCTGTGAAAAAATATTTATTACTGTTTTGCTTTAAATTTAATTCATGCATCTGAAAAACAAATATTAATTACAAATTTTCTTTAAATTTGATTTATGGATCTGTGAAAACAAATGTTAATTATAATGTTTCTTTATATTAAATTAATGCATGTGTAAAACAAAAATATCGTATTACTTTAAATTCAATTCATGCATCTGTGAAAACAAATCTTAATTATTATATTGCTTTAAATTTTGGTTCATGCATCTGTGAAAACATATATTAATTAGTTTATTGCTTTAAATTAAATTTCCCCACATCTGTGAAAACAAATATTAATTACTATTTTGCTTTAAATCAAGTTCATGGATCTGTGAAAACAAATGTTGATTATAATGTTTCTTTATATTTAATTAATGCATGTGTAAAAAAGTATCATATTGCTTTTAATTTAATTCATGCATATGTGAAAACAAATATTAATTATTATATTGCTTTAAATTTAATTCATGCATCTGTGAAAACAAATCTTAATTACTATTTTGCTTTAAATTTCATTCACGCATCTGTGAAAAAGTTATATTAATAATTATATTGCTTTAACTTTTATTCATGCATCTCTAGAAACAAATATTGATCATCATATTGCTTTAAATTTAATTCATGCATCTGTGAAAACAAATATACATTTTTATATTGTTTAAATTTAATTTATGAATCTGTGAAAACAAATATTAATTATTTTATTGCCTTAAATTTAAATCATGCATCTGTGAAAACAAATATTGATTATCATATTGCTTTAAATTTAAATCATGCATCTGTGAAAAGAAATATTAATTATTTTATTGCTTTAAATTTAATTCATGCATCTGTGAAAAGAAATATAAATTATTATATTGCTTTAAATGTAATTAATTCATCTGTGAAAACAAATATTAATTATTATATTGCTTTAAATGTAATTTATGCATCTGTGAAAACAAAGATTTATTATTTTATTGCTTTAAATTTGATTTATGCATATGTGAAAACAAATATTGATAATCATATTGCTTTAAATTTAATTCATGCATATGTGAAAACAAGTATTGCTTTAAATTTAATTTATGCACCCATGAAAACAAATATTTATTACTATTTTGCTTTAATTGTAATTAATGCATCTCTAAAAACAAATATTAATTACAATTTTGCTTTAAATTTAATTAATGCATGTTTAAAAAAAATATCATATTGCTTTAAATTTAATTTATACATCTGTGAAAAGAAATATTAATTACTACTTTGCTTGAAATTTTATTAATGCATTTGTGAAAAAAATATTTATCGTTATGTTGGTTTTAATTTAATTCATCAATCTGTAAAAACAAATATTAATTATTATATTGGTTTAAATTTAATTTATGCATCTGTAAAAACTAATATTAATTATTATATTACTTTAAATTTTATTTATGCATCTGTGAAAACAAATACTAATTCTTATATTTCTTAAAATTTAATTCATGCATTTGTGAAAACAAATATTAATTATTATTTAGCTTTGAATTTACTTAATGAATATGTGAAAACAAATATCCAATATTATATTGCTTTAAATTGTATTCATGAATCTGCGAAAATAAATATTAATTATTATATTGTTTTAAATTTAATTCATGCATCTGTGAATACAAATTTTAATTATTATATTGCTTTAAATTAAATTTTTGCATCTGTGAAAACAAATATTAATTATTATATTGCTTAAACTTTAATTCCTGCATCTGTAGAAACAAATATTGATCATCATATTGCTTTAAATTTAATTCATGCATCTGTGAAAACAAATATTAATGTTTATATTGTTTAAATTTAATTTATGCATCTGTGAAAACAAATATTAATTAGTATATTGCTTTAAATGTAATTTATGCATCTGTGAAAACAAATATTTATAATTACATTGCTTTAAATTTAATTCATGCATCTGTGAAAACAAATATTGATTATCATATAGCTTTAAATTTAAATCATGCATCTGTGAAAAGAAATATTAATTATTTTATTGCTTTAAATTTAATTCATGCATCTGTGAAAACAAATATAAATTATTATATTGCTTTAAATGTAATTAATGCATCTGTGAAAACAAATATTAATTATTATATTGCTTTAAATGTAATTTATGCATCGGTGAAAACAAATATTTATTATTATATTGCTTTAAATGTAATTAATGCATCTGTGAAATCAAATATTAATTACCATATTGAAGTGATAAAATGAATATTCACACATTCTGCTCTATTACAAAAGCGCTTGAACCCAAATGCTGTGAAAGCAAGTTACTATTGCACGCCTAATACATCCAGAATTACGAAGGCACACACGATTGTTACATCGGAAAGATAAAAGCCAACGTCATTATTTCCACATTCATTTCACATTTCCTGCATCCATTAGCACCATCCGTCATGAAACAACGCCTGAATAGGTCAGACTTTAAAATGAATCCTATATATCTCTGATCTCTCGTTTCTTATAAATAATATCCGGAAACTCACAATCATATTTTCCTTCATACTTGTAGTACTTGCTTTAGCGGGACCAAATATATATGACACATTTTGAACATGAAATATGATATGTGGAATTTACGTCGTAACATTGAGTAAAACGACACGCCTCGATTGATGTTGATGTTTATAAATGTCAACATGATAAGAACACCAAAAAACTGTTGTAATCAACAAGTGACATGACAAATCCATATTGTATGTAGATTGACATCTAAAGCCATTTTTGGTTTCTGTATTATACTTTACAATAGTAAGTCATTGCCCAAAGTAGATTACTTATGATTCATTGTGTCATCAAGTTGTATTAAATAGTTGGTCCTTGATGGCAAGTGTGCACTGAATAGCTGTGATAAAGCGAAACAGTTTTTATGTGGATGATTATTTAAGCCCGTTTACACGAGTTAAGCTTATCGTAAGAGAAGCTCTATTTGCCACTAGCTGAAAAGACATAGCTCATTGGGTAAAAGCAATTCGAGCTACCAGCATTTGACAACGTTTACATTGCGTTTCTACTTGAATTCAGCCAGTGACACATGATAGCCTAGATGTTGAGTTTCAATCCAAGCTTGAGGCACTAGCTGCAAAAGCTGTGATACAGCGAAACAATCTGTATGTGGATGAATATTTGTATATATATATATATATATATATATATATATATATATATATATATATATATATATATATATATATATATATATATATATATCGATGGACTCTCTCCCGTCTATTTCGACGTATGAGTGCCCCGCCTGAGACGGCCCGCGCGTGAATTTGTAATTGCAAGGGTTGCGCAATCTCCAGTAACCGCTCTCCTGAGTCGGCATTGCTTGATTCCAATGGTAAGTAGTAGTACAAGACGACTGGAAACATACCGAGATAAGCAGAGAGTACATACAGAACCTGGTATTCCTAAATGGTCACCCATTTAGTACTGTCCAGGCTCGATGCCGCTTAACTTCGGTGATCTAACGGGAACCGGTGTATCAACGTGATTGTGTCGTATATATATATATATATATATATATATATATATATATATATATATATATATAATTATTTTTATTTACACAGACACGTACAAAATCTGCGACACTGGCATGTCGATGTTATCGTTCAACAGCTATTATAAACTGAGATCTCATCAGGCAGATTTTGAATCCGATCTTAACCTTAGATCATATATATATGTTAAGTCTGCAATATTTTGGATTTAGTTAGTTTATCTGGGAATTTAAACTGCATTTTCCTTTTTTCTTTTGTTTAAAATGACTCAAAGCTTCTTTAGACTATATATATATATATATATATATATATATATATATATATATATATTCAAACTCTTCATATATATATATATATATATATTTATATGAAGAGTCTGAATATAAAATGTGATAAACGCCATTTTTATAAGTAGCAAGCTATTACTAATTGTTGTATTTCAACACTTTAACCCACACCCAAATTATATTTTATATAACATGATACAGGAATAATTTATTTGTCGAAGTCTAGATTTACTTTATTCATCCTTTTATAGTTTAATGGACTTATCGCGTTTTCCATTCAGACTCTTCATACACACACGCACACACATATATATATACAGGGTGTTTCAAAAGTCTTGGGAACATAACGATTTTTAATAACTCAAAAACTATTAGGAGTTGAAAAATGAAATTGGTACCGTTGGAAAGGTTAAAGTTTCAAGTTTTGTGGGTATTCTTCAAAGTTGCTCAATATGAGCACCATTCGTCACACGGCAGACATCTAGTCGATAGTCCATTTCCTGCCAAACGCGTTCCAGCATCTTGACGTCAATGGTTCCCACAACTGCCGTTACTCGAGCCTTTGGTTCGTCAATATCTCTTGGAAGGGGCGGCACATAGACTTGTTGCTTGACAAAGTCCCAAAGGAAAAAGTCACACGGGGTAAGATCTGGAGACCTAGGAGGCCAGGGCCTGAGAACGTCATCATCTCGCCCAGATCTCCCAATCCATCTACCAGGCAGCCTTGTGTTAAGAAACTGCCTTACTCTAAGACTCCAGTGTGGTGGTGCACCATCTTGTTGAAAAATGAAGTCCTCAGATTCTGCTTGTTCCAACTGAGCCATTAACCAGTCTTCCAGCATATTTTTTTTTTAGTTGTGTACGTTAGGCTGGGCATTCTGTCCAGGTAAGACAGTGTTTGTTTTTTTGTTTTTTTTTGGGGGGGGGGTCTCTCACCGAGAGGTATTTCTCCAACCTTACTTATTTTAGGAGAACACTTTACTTGTTCCCTTAGGCCTATGAAAGGGTCTCGTTTTCATACTAATATATAAATGTTACCAGGCACAGCGAGCCGCGACGCTAAAGAAGCAACGTTGCAACTTTGAAAAGCGCACTAGCGTTATTTATTTATTCATTTTTCTTCCTGTTTGTTGCTGGCGTTTGCAACGGTTCAGTTTTCGTGTTGGTTGTCGGAATTCGAGCCTTGGCCGTTTTAAAGTTCCATCAATTCTATCAATATTATATGCGTTAATATACGATTTCTGGTACTCGCAATTGTAGGATGTAAGAAATAATATATTAATGTAGTTATTTGTAGTCTCAGTTATTTAGAATAGTGCCGTAAAGTTTATAAATGATTTATTTTAAGAATTAACTTAAGTTTAAAAGAAATACATTACGTAGATTTGGTTGAATTAGTAATCGCGATCCGGTCGAATATTCGTCGAATGAAAGTTGCAAAAAAACGCTCTTGGCCTTTTGGTCAAGATCAAAGAGTAGTATCTGTTCCGATGGATACTGCACCCCATAGACTGGTCTTGGCCTTCAGGGCTTGATTTACGCCTGTCTATGGGTCTGTCCTGTGCAGTTCTAGGAGGTCCACCCTCCCAGGCTTTGTCTCCCCTCTTTGAGGAGGAGTAAGTGTATTGCTTACTACCGGGGAATGCCGACGGGGCTGCCCAGGCAATTTTAAACCCCACTTTCCCGACCCGACCTTGGGTCACATCTTTCTTGTGGGAGTAAGATAAAAACTGGTCTTGTGCCTAACTCCTGGAAAGGAGTAAATCAATACTCTGCTGATCGTATATACGTGTTTTTTATTGTACCTGCAATTCTTATGAAGCTAATTAATTTAAAATTCGGTATTTCTTTGGGTTCAGAAATCATTAAAATGTATACGTAATTCATATCAGTTAATATAAAAATGTAAATGATTATTGGGGAACTTGCGTCTGTGTGATTTTTAACATGTTAATATCGAAATAATTATCAGTGATGCGGGTTGCAGAAAGAGTACTTAGAATTAAGAGAGGGTTATATTATCTTACTCTCTCTAAAAAATAAGTAATTTAAACGAAAATTGTTGATTGGACATATACACATATATACATTATATATACATTATACATACTATATACATTATACATTATACATATACATATATACATATAATATATACATATTATATACATATTATATACATATACATATATGTATATACATATATATATGTATATGATATATACATATATATATATACATATATATATACATATGTATGAAATTAAATCTTCTTATGATATAAATCTTATAACCTTATGATATAAGATATAAATCTTATTATAACATTATGATATAAGATATAAATCTTATTATAACCTTCTCATACAAGTATACATATATAATGTATATATACATATATGTATATACATATACATATACACATATTATATACATATTATAATATATACATTACATGTATAATATACATATTATATACATATAATATATACATTATACATAATATATACATTATATACATTTTTAACGGGTTAATATCGAAAGAATTATCAGTGATGCGGGTGGCAGAAAGAGTACTTGGAATTAAGAGAGAGTTATATGATCTTACTCTCTATAAAATAAGTAATTTAAACGATAACTGTTGATTAGGCATATATACATATATACAAAGTTAAAAACGGAATGGAAATTAAAAAAAAATTAACACCAAACAATATTTGCCCTATTTTACTCAAGCTTTTTATGAAAAGGCTGTTCTGATCAACGTTATGAGATAAATCTCACCCTACTTTTTATATAATCTAATAGGTCTCACATTGACAACGAAGCTCCAACCCCTTCCCCATTGCCGCAATGTGGCATCCCCGTGCTTGATCTACAAGGACTTCAATGGAAATATGCTCCAACGAACTGACGGTACTGGTGCCCCTCGAGGTAAATAAGCAAAATCCCAACCTTCACTGTGAAGCTCCCAAGTTGTCTGATGTAAACCACATTATTTATCCACTCACAAAAGTTTGTTAATTCTCGGAAAAGACCAAAACATCACCGGTCTTAGAGGTAGATTCCGATCATTTACTACTTCGTAAAAAAATACATTTCGTCAAATTAACTGAATAAAATAGTTATTAATTAACAAAGAAATAAGTAAAATGTTAGTTTTTTTAAACTTACAAACATATTTTAATAACATATTTTAGCTGCGTACAAAACATTACAGAAATGACTTCGTGACCCTTAGAAATGTGAAAGGAAGTTTTAAGCATTTAAACTGTCTGCTAAGAATTAAATAACATCATGAATTATAAATTCAAACTGTAAGTGAAATTAAAGCATAAAAATTAAATATATTTCGTCAAATTGAATGAAAGAAATTTATTTTTTTAATAAAGAATTAAATAAAATGTTGTTTTTTTAACACTTACAAACATATTTTAATAAACTATTTTAGTTTGGTGGGCTTATGTCAAGTGGGTTTTTTAATGAATTAAATCAAATGTTTTGTTTTTAACTCTTACAAACATATTTTAATAAAATATTTTTGTTTGGTGGGCTTATGTCCAGTGTTTTTTTTAATGAATTAAATCAAATGTTTTGGTTTTAACTCTTACAAACATATTTTAATAAACTATTTTTGTTTGGTGGGCTTATGTCAAGTGGGTTTTTTAATGAATTAAATAAAATGTTTTGTTTTTAACTCTTACAAACATATTTTAATAAAATATTTTTGTTTGGTGGGCTTATGTCCAGTGTTTTTTTTAATGAATTAAATCAAATGTTTTGGTTTTAACTCTTACAAACATATTTTAATAAACTATTTTAGTTTGGTGGGCTTATGTCAAGTGGGTTTTTTTAATGAATTAAATCAAATGTTTTGTTTTTAACTCTTACAAAAATATTTTAATAAACTATTTTAGTTTGGTGGGCTTATGTCAAGTGGGTTTTTTAATGAATTAAATAAAATGTTTTGTTTTTAACTCTTACAAACATATTTTAATAAAATATTTTTGTTTGGTGGGCTTATGTCCAGTGTTTTTTTTAATGAATTAAATCAAATGTTTTGGTTTTAACTCTTACAAACATATTTTAATAAACTATTTTTGTTTGGTGGGCTTATGTCAAGTGGGTTTTTTAATGAATTAAATAAAATGTTTTGTTTTTAACTCTTACAAACATATTTTAATAAAATATTTTTGTTTGGTGGGCTTATGTCCAGTGTTTTTTTTAATGAATTAAATCAAATGTTTTGGTTTTAACTCTTACAAACATATTTTAATAAACTATTTTAGTTTGGTGGGCTTATGTCAAGTGGGTTTTTTTAATGAATTAAATCAAATGTTTTGTTTTTAACTCTTACAAAAATATTTTAATAAAATATTTTTGTTTGGTGGGCTTATGTCAAGTGGGTTTTTTAATGAATTAAATAAAATGTTTTGTTTTTAACTCTTACAAACATATTTTAATAAAATATTTTTGTTTGGTGGGCTTATGTCCAGTGTTTTTTTTAATGAATTAAATCAAATGTTTTGGTTTTAACTCTTACAAACATATTTTAATAAACTATTTTTGTTTGGTGGGCTTATGTCAAGTGGGTTTTTTAATGAATTAAATAAAATGTTTTGTTTTTAACTCTTACAAACATATTTTAATAAAATATTTTTGTTTGGTGGGCTTATGTCCAGTGTTTTTTTTAATGAATTAAATCAAATGTTTTGGTTTTAACTCTTACAAACATATTTTAATAAAATATTTTTGTTTGGTGGGCTTATGTCCAGTGTTTTTTTTAATGAATTAAATCAAATGTTTTGTTTTTAACTCTTACAAACATATTTTAATAAAATATTTTTGTTTGGTGGGCTTATGTCCAGTGTTTTTTTCTGCTCACCGAGTAAAAAGCAGAATTTATTTGTTTGCAATTTTGAAGAATGTAAAAGTCGTTATCTTTATAAACAATCGAAACTCCATACTTTCTACCATAATTGGCCTGTTCTTTAAAAGCAAAGTGTGGTATCCGTTTGTTTAATACTACATCTTTCATGTGTCTTGATTTCAGGTACGAGCAGAGGGACGATCCTTCGAGACTGAGGTAATTTTTACTTTCAACTCTGGTATTATTTTCTTCAAGTAAACAACTTGATTGTCGTATTCTGTATTTGTTTTTGTGTGTTTATACTAATAGACAAAAGTAACTTCGCAAAAAATTGTTTGTAATCGGAAAAGATACTACACTGTGATCTGAGTGCGAGAATAAAAATGATTTTTCATATTTATCATTTTTAAATATGGACACGAGTTAAGTCGGACACTAATACAGCACTTTTCGAGAGGAAGAAAAAAATAATGTTATATTTTCAACCTTTTTTAGATATGATTATAGTTTATTACATTGTTAGGTGACAGTACAAAATAGTTAACAAACCTCTTCTCATTAATAAGTAGGTAGTTAATTAAATTCGTATTACGCGATTACAAACTTTCATGATTTTCTGTTTCCAAAATTGTATTTACACTTTCGTTCTGTTTTCGGTTTCTGTAGTTGAACTTTCAAATTCTGACTCCTACAGATTCTAAAACCAAAAGGAAATCACACTCCTCCACAGTCTGAATACAAAACAAATTCTGACTTTTTCCCTCCAAAATAACAACACATTTTTCCCCCCAAATTAACACATTAAAAAATATTAATTCCGACTTTTCCCCCTCAAGTAACCACATTAAAAAAATATTTATTCTGACTTTTTCCCCCCAAATTAAAACATTAAAAAATATTAATTCTGACTTTTCCCCCCAAATTAACACATTAAAAAATATTTATTCTGACTTTTTCCCCCCAAATTAACACATTAAAAAATATTAATTCTGACTTTTCCCCCCAAATTAAAACAATAAAAAATATTTATTCTGACTTTTTCCCCCAAAATTAACACATTTTTCCCCCCAAATTAACACATTAAAAAATATTTATTCTGACTTTTCCCCCCCAAATTAACACATTAAAGAAATATTTATTCTGACTTTCCCCCCCCCCCCAAATTAACACATTAAAAAAATATTAATTCTGACTTTTCCCCCCAAATTAACACATTAAAAAAATATTTATTCTGACTTTTCCCCCCAAATTAACACATTAAAAATATTTATTCTGACTTTCCCCCCCCAAATTAACACATTAAAAAATATTTATTCTGACTTTTTCCCCCAAATTAACACATTAAAAAATATTTATTCTGACTTTTCCCCCCCAAATTAACACATTAAAAAAATATTTATTCTGACTTTTTCCCCCCAAATTAACACATTAAAAAATATTTATTCTGACTTTTTTCCCCCAAATTAACACATTAAAAAATATTTTTTTTTACTTTTTCCCCCCAAAATTAACACATTAAAAACATCTTTATTTAAACATTTTCTCAAATTTTCAGATACTATTTTTTTAACTTTTATTTATTTCGGTATTCTATTTCAGCAAAATATCACATTAAAATTCCCCCAAAATTCAGATTTCAAACTTACATCTGATCACTGTGATAGTTGAAATACAAATTCCGACACCTCTAGTGTATCAAAGAAAAAAACAAAATCCGATTCCTACAGGTTTTAAAAATTATACACATTCTGAATTTACTCCCCAAGAGTAACATATTTCGATTATTTTATTTAAACATTTTTACACAGGTTCAGATATTTTTTTATTTTTTATTTCTTATAGTATTCTGTTTCTACAAATTACAATAAATCCAAACTCCCAAACTCCCAAATGTAATAAGTAATCTAATCACTCTGGAAGTTGAAATTATAAATCCAACTATTCTAAAGTCTATAAGCAAAACAATAGCCGACTCCTTCATTGTCTCAGAGCAAAACAATTTTCGCATCCTCCCGTGTCGAAAAACAAAACGTTTTTTTTTAAACTTTTTTTTTTGTTTAAAAAAAAAAATTTTTTTTTTTAATTTCTTTTTGGGGTGGGTTATTTTAAACCATTTTTTCTGTATTGTTGACAGGACTCTTTCCTTGAACGAATGAATTTCTGTACATAGAATATTTATGAAAATAACATTTCCTACATTTCCTACATGACGTATGATAGCTCTTACAGTTACAGTTTCCGCGCTAAGATTACTATTGACGATTTTTTACATGATTTATCTCTTTTGAGCAACGACACCCGTTCACCTCAATTTGAAATATTTATTGGCACAAAACTACTTGTTGCCCTTCTCTTCGCCCTCCTTCTTGTTCTTCTTCTCCTTCTCTTTCTACTCTTTCTTCTTCTTCTCTTTCTCCTTCTCTTTCTCCTTCTCCTCATCCTCATGAACAAGGGCACACATGCACAATATGAATTATTTGATACGACAGGGGTGCATTAATATCAGTTCTTTTTTATGATAGCGACACTACATGAATAAACATCATTTTGGTTCTTTGATACGACAGGGTCGCATTAATATGAGTTCACTTTTATGATAGTGACACTACATGTATGAAAATCATTTTGGTTCTTTGATACGATAGGGGCGCATGAATAAGGTTTTTTATGATAGTGACGCTACATGAATGAAAATATTTTTTCCTTTAATACGACAAGGACGCATTAATATAAGTTCTTTTTTATGATAGTGACGACACATGCATGAACATGATTTTGGTTCTTTGATACAACGGGCACATTTATATAAGTTCACTTTTGTGATCGTAAAACCAAATGAATGAACATAATTTGTTTTTTAATACGACAGGAGCGCATTAATATGAGTACTTGTATACAATAGTGGCGTTTTCGACCCGGGTATAGATATATAGAATGCGACCCGATTAGAGATATATAGAATCTCACTCTGGTGAAGATATATAGATTGCTACCCGGGTTAAGATTTACAGAATTTGATATGGGTGGATATATATAGAATACGACCCGGTGGAAATATATAGAATGCGACCTGGGAATAAATGTATAGAATTCCACCCGGGCAGGAATATAGAATACGTAATGTGTGTACAGTAAGGAGCCAAGGTCGCATGGTATGGTAAGGAGCCACGGTCGCATGTATGGTAAGGAGTCAGAGTTAGATCGTATGGGATGAGTCAAAAGAGGTTGATATATATGAAGGAGTCACTCGGATTGTATGTGGAGGAATCAGTCAGTTAGTTAGAGTCGGATGGTATGAGAAGGAGTCGCATGGTATCGGACAGTCAGATAGTAGAGGACAGAGTTGGATGATATAGGAACGAGGTAGAGTCGACTGTTATGGAAACGATGTGGAGTTAGAATATATTCGGAATGAAGATTAGGGAGAGAGAGAGTGATTCACATTTTGCTATAAAGGTTTACACACACTACTTAATTTCTTATATTTTATTGTTATCGGCCCGAACAACACCGGGTAGCCTGCTAATATATATATATATATAACAATAACATATATCTATATCCCTAGACCTAAATGCGAATACAAACCGACTTTTATTCACATTTATACGTATATAGACAGACAAGCGAATAATTAGCCTTTAATTATGGAACTAAATACACCAGCAGCTATATATATATATATATATATATATATATATATATATATATATATATATATATATATATATATATATATATATATATATATATACTGGTCAATATATACAGTGTTCACTGTATGCATTCTTGAAATCCTTGAAATTAAAAGCCTTAACTTTTCCTTGTCTAAAAACGCTGCCCCATTTCTTATACATTTTATCATTTAATTTGACTGAGTACGTTTGACCGCATTCAAACTATTTTATATATTTCATTACTCCACTTGAGAATATCGTCAACGTTGCCTAAGTACAATTACGAGGCCAAATATTTTAACGGATGAATTCTTTTCAAAACTGAGCTATATATAAACTTCATCAATATGCTCACATATATACAAACCCGTATCTCTATCTCTCTCTATCTCTATCTCTCTCTATCTCTCTCTATCTCTATCTCTCTCTATCTCTATCTCTCTCTATATATACATATACATACATATATACAGCCCCGTATATATATATATATATATACATATATACACACATATTTATATACACACATATACATACATACATACATACATACACACGGCTATACGTACATATACACTATCTATCCCTACATAAAGTAATTAATTTAAATACTTTACACAAATCGATATCATTATCATTTTCCTTTGCTGTTAATTCAAATAAGACGAAGATATATTCACCATTTTATTATTTATTTTCTTATTTAATGAAATGTAATTAATCGCGTTTAGCATTTGATATCTTTAATATATATATATATATATATATGTATATATATGTATATATATGTATATATATGTATATATATATATATATATATAATTAACTTGTTACAAATATCCAGGGGGTATAAATCCGAAGGAAGTTGAAACCGGGTTTATGAGAGTGCTCAATGAAAATTCAGAGCAAAATATATATTTTTTGTTGGTGATTTTATTTCATTAATTGTGACAAAATATATGCTGTTTCATTAACGCTCGCAAAGAACGTCAACTCTTCAAGCTATAATGGAATCAAATGGCAAAGATTTTAAATTCAACCTCAACCGGAAATTGAAGATGCATTCGAGGGAGGAAGGACAGAGATGGAGCTCTGCCTATAACGGGGACATGAGAAGGGAGGGGGGGGGGGAGACCCCAACAAGTCATGTTTCAAAAGGTTGCGTGGGAGGTTCTCTCGTGTCTGGGCCATTGTGACCTCAATTCCAGTCAGGGCGGGGGCAGGGTGGGTTAAATTTTAAATGAGAATGGAATTATAATCATAGAGTTATAACGGTCATTTTTGTTGTAATAGGTAATTATCGAGTAGATAAAAATGTTTGATAATTTTAATTTAGGTATTAATTGCTACTTTTGCATTCTATTTTAATATAGTTATTTATGGCTTGCTCAGTAATTGTAGTGAATTTTGTTGTGATAATATTTTTTAATTGTGATTATATTATACTAAAATCAATACTAGTGGAATCTTTATATAAAAGAAGTTTAATGGTGTTAGCATTTTTAGTATTAATAAAATCGATTACAATAACAATAATAACAATGCCAATCATACCTACGATAGTCGCAGTGATAATGGCATTAATAAAAATAAAAATAAAAATAACAAGATAATAATAACAATACGATAATAATAATAATAATAATAATTATTATTATTATTATTATTATCGTTATAAATATAGTAATATTTGATTAATACCATTGATCAATGGTAGTACTTCCATAGTGTTCCTCATCTTTTGACTGGCAATAAGGTAAATGCGGGGCAGTTAACTCTTCATAACAGCTCTAGCTTTCGAACAATACTTTTCTAACCCTAAACCTAAACCCTGATCCTGACCCTGACCCTAACCGTAACCCTAACCCTGACCCTAACCCTAACGCTAACCCTAAAGCCTAACCCTAACCTTAACCCTTAACTCTTAACTCTTAACCATTAACCCTAAACCCTAACCCTAACTCTTTTATGTCTAATCGACGTTCTCCTTGCACAGTAGCCACATGTTCCACGCCAATTAAAGCCATCATTTTTGATTACTGGAAAATATTGCTTAAAATTCGTGGTAAGAGTTACCTGCCCCTTATTTACCTCTCCACCATTTGATTAATACCATTGACCAATGTTAATACTTCCATAGTGTTCCTCATCTTATGACTGGCAATAATTTAATCTTGCTAAGTAATAGTAATAAAAGCGATTCAACAAGCAAGCTGAAAGTAGCTCACAATTCATAGGCTACACAAATCGGTGCAGTATATTCACATGGCTTTAATAACGATGGCATTAAACATTCCATGAATCTTCATCAATTAAACACAAGATGATGAAGGCCGATGAGGGTAACGACCAGAATATTGTTATACCAACAACAACACCCCATATAAGATAACCTGTTTAAAAACTGTAAATCCTAATTTAAAATATTTGTTCTCCCATATGTATTTCATTATCATCTTGGCCGGTGATATTGTTTCCTAAAAAATGTGATAATATTGTTACTTTAAAAAATCCCGTTCTACGTAATTTCGCCTACATCCTTAACATGTTTACGTGACATTTAACATACAGTTATGCGGTAAAGTTCAGCGGGAGAGGGAGAGAGAGAAACGGAGAGAAAGAGAGAGAGAAAGAGAGAAAGAGAGAGAAAGAGAGAGAGAAAAAGAGAGAGAGAGAGAAAAAGAGAGAAAGAGAGAGAGAGTATTATTGGCGGTTGTTTTTAACCTTTAAAGTTCTATGTTAAGATCTACTCGATATCTTTCCATGTGTGCAAATCTTTTTACTTGAAATAACGCTAACCCTAACCCTAACCCAACGCTAACCCAACTCGCAGTCAATAATTCTGCTTAATAAATATCAACAACACAAGTTTATAGATCATCAATTGTTTGTGTACTTTTTGATCAAGCAAATTCACCAGAATCACATAAAAATAGAATTTTCTAATTGATTGTTTTATTCACGCAAATAACAAACGCTACCAAATGATCTTGGAATATTGTCGTCTTTTTATATTTCAAAATAAATTTCTATAACATTTTATGAGCCATTCCTCTGTCAGTTGTTTGCGAAAATTTCATTGTTTATTATTAATTCCATGATTAACAAAAACACTAAATACATTCCATGATAAATGCCAGTATACTGAAATCATATGCCCTTAATTAAGAGTATACAGTATAAATCTCTATGCATGAGTGGATGAAGTGTGTGAGGTGCGCTGAAGAAACATTCCTACCAGTAAAATACATAGCCCTGTTGTGCTCGCATACCATTTATGATGATAAAAGTGTAAAAATTTGGGAATTTCCTTGCTTTTGTACATTTAGTGTATATGAATTTTCATCTTAACCCTATTAAGAGCATATGATTTCAGTATACTGGCATTTATCATGGAATGTCACTACTTTTGTAAAGGCTATGCCTGGTCATTTTTAATGTTTTTTTAAAATTTTCTGGAAAACTAAGGTATATGTTAAACTGAAATTAGAATGCCATCAACTAGACCCTAGAACCTCTATCTCTACCAAAAATCAGCTTAATCCATCAAATAGTTGATGAGATACATGGTGGCACGTACGTACGTACATACACAGAGATAACATGATTTCATGATTGAACTTTCTGGATCTCTGGGTTGCCTTGACTAATGATGCTGACATTCTACACACTTAGAGAACCTATCAAATAAAAAATGTTGTGCAACGTTTTAACTAATTTGGTTTATTGGTTTTTGAGTTAGGATTGATCAAAGAAATGAGATTTCCAGCATAGGCCATGTTTAAAGTCTATTAAGGAACAGAGCGCTATCGCGCCTCCCTTGATTGTTTAAATTTTAAATTCCCAGTCAGTTGTTATTATTGACTTTTTGAAAATTGAAACTGATAGAGCTCTGAAGGTATTCGAAACTGAAAACGAGTCCGTTTGTTATGTCACCCCTCGTTCTTTACTGGTTCCTGGAAAGGGGGTTCATTAAAACTGAAATATATGAAGAAGATGCAGTCAACTCCCATACCTCAGCTGGTGGAAGCAAAATGCGGAACATCCGCTCACTTCTAAGTCTTTTACCCGATTCTCTCTCGATCACTGACCTAATTTGGAAAGTGTTTTTGAATAAATTGTTCAATCGGCCTTGCTTAAAATAAAATCACTGATATGTTTATACTTTCACTCTTTTCTTAACACTGAAATCAAATCACAGTCGATTTCTATACGCGAGGTCTACGCACACCCTATTAATATCTCGTAGCCATCTAGGTTATAATAATTTTTATTTTTACTATACTGTAAATTATTACCTGTACTTTCGGGCAGATCTCCGTGGATCGAGCCTCCCCACGCTCCGCTGCCGCTCCCCGCTTCCGTACTTGCGTCCTGATCCACTTCCATACCTGCCGACCTGCCCACAGCGATAGAATGATAAAGCTTAATTCGTTTTGCAGGGGAATCGAAGTAGTCGTCGAGTCCCAGGTAATGCTTCGCCCTGATCACAGTTCTGGATATAGCTCTGAGCACACCTGTTCCAGCAGAGTCTTGGTAGAATTGCTCATCCGCTTCTTTCGTTCGACCTTCCCCGTAGTTAAGGTCGTGTCTCTTCGCTGCCCAGTCAAGTTTGTTTAGTGGAGGTAAAGAATCTTTTACAGTCTAGATCCGTTCCTGGACCCAATAATCTGTGATACGGTACTGTCCACTCGCCGCTCCGGTATGATTTGCGTCTACGTGTCGGCGGCATACTTTATATACTATTCTTTCGTTATTGCGTCATCTCTATTCATGGATCTTTTATTGCATCGTCCGTAAATTTTATATATGCATTATTTTACTATACTGCTTTTTCCAATTACCCAGGGTAATCTCGTTACACACGTCTTATGTACACAATTTAAAATGTATCCCAAATAAATAAAACAAACTCTCCTCAATCATAGTGTTATGCACTCATTTCAGTCATCAATTAAAGAGATCGATGACTAGAGATTTCTGCAAATCATAATCCTACCAACAGTGACAAACCATCAATCCTCCGCAGAATCTACGTACAAGGAATAACCCATAATATTGCACGTTTGCTGAGTTTTCCTGACGAGTAGACCTAAAGGATCCTTACAGTCAGGGATAAGAATGAGTGAATTACGAATATATAATCCTGCCTAGCCAGTTTACTATTCAACTTAGTGTATACGTACGGGTATAAAAGCACACTTGATACATGATGGCCGACTCCTTAGAAAGTGACCTCCACGCTGTAGTGGACTCGGGGTCATAAATGGATGGTAACATTTAATGATGCTTACACAAAGCTCCTTTCCTTCAATAACTACAAGAAACCTCTTCAACCACCGATTGACATGGCAAATACCACTCTACATGAGAGTCCAACGTTAAAAGTTCTCGGCCTAATATTCACAGGTAACATGGAAGACATTTCCAAAGTTGCTGCAAAGAAGGTGGGCTCCCTCTACCGTGCTAGAAAACTTCTCACACCTGACAGTATCCTATATCTCTACAAAATCACCATCCGCCCATGCATAGAGTATTGTTGTTACATCTGTGCTGGTGCACCATCCCTCCCTCCCTTTTAGACAAGGTCCAAAAAAGAGTATCTGATCTAATAGGCCCCTCACTATCCATCAAACTCAAGCCCCTGTACCATTCGCCGCAATGTTGCATCCTTGTTTTTTCTTACAAGTACTTCAATGGAATGTGCTCCGATGAACTTGCTGCTCTGGTGCCCCTTCGACGTAAGTACACCCGACCATCTTGACAATAAAATAAACCCCACCCATTAACTGTGGAGGCCCCCAAATGCCGGATAACCGTCTACTCCAATAGCTTCTTATCTTCGTGCTGCTGGCCTTTGGAACTCTCTCCCTGCTCCTTGTTTCTCCGACTGTACCGACATGCAGAAAGTTAAAACTAATGTTAACAGGAATCTTGCTGCACAGCTCCCAATTTAGGATTACTTATACCCTAATTCTCATTAGCCCCTTACGCCTACAGTTGCAACTTTCCTTGTTTAGGGTGAACTAAGTTAAACTAAAATACGAAATTTCAGAAGAATCATAAGATCCCATAGAGACATCGACATTGTTATAGAACATACGATTTTAGTTCACAATCTTACAATCATCGAGATAAATGATTTTCATTGGTTCTCCGTGTAAACTACTTATCTTCCTCGCATTTACTAAAGATTAAAATATACGGCCCCCCCCTCACCAAAACACATACAATATCAACAGTTACCTACAATTATTACATGGTTTGGTTCAACTGGTAATGTTTACTGTTCATTTCCCTCATGACATCCGTATTATAAAAGGTTTGATTACCATATTCCCATCACAATACGAATGCTACTTTCAAACTGACCAGAGTACAGACAGACAGAAGACATGTTAAGTTTGTATATAGATTGTATTTATATTTAATATTTTGCTTTCAAAAAGTCGTTTTAGAATGATTGAATGAAGTTTATTCGGACGAAGATTCGTTTTACGATTGTCTGTAATAGAACATTGAAATATGCACCATGAAATATGCACCATGAAATATGCACCATGAAATATGCAGCATAAAATATGCATCATAAAATGTGCACCATGAAATATGCAGCATAAAATATGCAGCATAAAATATGCATCATAAAATATGCACCATGAAATATGCAGCATAAAATATGCAGCATAAAATATGCACCATGAAATATGCACCATAAAATATGTACCATGAAATATGCACCATGCAGTATCATAATAGCAAAATGTAACTCTTTTCTACCCGGTATTTACTTTACTTGTAAGGGTTTACATATGAAAAAAGAAGAACGAACAACGAGATATTCTTGCCAGGCGTTTACCTATTTGAAAAAAAAGAAAGAATTATGTAGCGCGTGTGACAAATACGTTAGATTGAGGAAAAGTATGGAGAAAAAAACGCACTGAAATAATGCAATATATCTCACCACTGCGTAACAAACTTCGATCCCGGTTAAAATAACTATTCATTTTTACTACATTTCATCACTTTCCCCATTTCTTTTCTTTTGTCTTTTTGTTGTTTGTTTTGCTTCAATGTTTCTTCTGTAAACGACTTCTTGACTTCTAATAAAATGCACAGATGATTGTGGAAATACATGATCCATAGATGAAAGATCCTGGAAATACCTGTCTAGTCCTGATTGTTTATATATGCACTCAACGATCGTAATGTGTACCGATTTTTTCCAATTTTCGAAAGAAAAAATGAATTAAGATGTGGTCACTGGAATTTAGCCTACTAGGTTTATATATATATATATATATATATATATATATATATATATATATAAATAATATGATCTTAATATGCTATAATCTCGTTCGTACGTGTGACAGAAACCCTAACCCAAAATACTGACAGAGATTATTAATCTATAAAGGCAAAAAAGTGTTTATTCTGAAATCGTCTTACTCGGCGCACATTTTGGTGACAAATGAGTTTCAAAAGAGATACTGTCAGTTGTAAGTATTGTTGACATTTATGATATATTTGTGATGATTGCCACTTCTTTACAGAAGAAGGCCATCTCTGCAATATTGTTATGTCCAGTTAGGGGGCACGCAGATGACTCATCAGGCCTGACTGATTTTTACAGGTCTTGTTTGTATGAACAGATGTACGTGTCGTCATTTCTTTATCGTCGTGTGTCTTTAGGAATATATGTGCATGTGGATGTCCATACTGTGCGCTTATACGACATACATAGCAAGTTCTTTCTCTACAAAGCTCAGTTTCAGTGATAAGCTGAAGCAAGATAACTAAGAGAAGGTCGGTGCGAAATGCTTCAATGCCAATTAAAGCGCCATTGAGATAGATCGCTAGCATGTCTACCTTCATTGGACTTGGAATATGTTGGTCAATTTGCGGTTGATTTAGTTTCGTTTCAACAGACGCTCCCTGGAACTTTTCATGAGCGAATAGAAGCGAATACACTGATACCCTACCTCCTTTTTATGGACGAGGAAGTGACTTACTTTTGGATGTCGCTATTTATTGGTCACAACACTATTAAGAAGTATGCCTTTTATAGAGTACTAGCATAAATACCTGGCGTTGCCCGGGACCATAAAATAAACGAAATAGAAGATATTAAATAGTGTGACATATTTCTATTAAAACATCTCTTTACGTGTCTCTATCTTTTTCTATTGCACCCTTCCCCTAATGTAATACTGTGAAAACTCTACTGAGGCTTTATTTTTTACGTTATGGCACCGATATTTACACAAAGATGTTGTATTGAGGCTGATGAGCACCGACAAAGAAAGCAGATACAACTTACCAAGTGTTACTATGTTCTACTTAACATATTGACCAAGTGTTGCTGATTCAGTATATATCAATTAGTAAATGACACGCATGCTCTATCTAGGATATTAGGCACGGTGAGATTCAACATAAGACATACTAAGAGTCAAACTATATTATCTCATACCTGCTCTATCTAGAGTATTGAGTACATCCGGACTAAGCATTCAGTACCTTCCAAGTCTCCTACTGCATTATTGCACACACCTGCTGCATCTAGTGAACTGAGCAGTGTTTTCTACAGCATATATAACATTTAGCATGTGTCCCAGTGCAGTAATAATGTATTGCTCTCGAGTTTGTTTCAGATTATAAACTGAGGTCTGAACAACAAAAGAGCAGTGAAAAAGTTGCTTAACAGATTTCTGTGAAAAATGATCACTTTATGACTCAAGATATTGAAACACATTTATGTTAACAGTTTGTCGACCACATTCAAGCAACAATATAATGATTAAAACAAAAAATAATTTTATATTTAAATCAGTGATTTTTATTTCGATGTCTGTTTTGTTTATTTTGAGAATGTGTGATTGTGGCAAAAGATATATATATATATATATATATATATATATATTTAAGGAACCACAGACCTTGATGATATCAAGCACACAAACACATTGTTCAAATGTGATGTTTTAGTAAGGGTTACCCGGCGTTGCCCGAGGCTTTCTCTTCCCTGGTCGCTCCATTTCACCGTTTCCTCTCCCCAATACACCCTTCTCCCCGTTGCTTTGGGCAAAAGCTGTCGCTTCCCAGGTTGCCCGCCTCATCTCCGACCACTCTCTCTGTTGCTTGGAGAAAACGCTGTCTCTTCCCGGGTCGCCTCATCTCCCCCCTTTCCAGTTGTCCGGGAAAAATTATGATATATTTCTAATAAAAGTACCACACCTGTTTTTGCCCCTCTTCGAGGTATATGTAAGTTATCGTTAAAAGAAATTTCTTAAGGGTCAGTCGGATTCTAACGCTCGACCTCCTGTTCGGTGTTCTTAATCTCTAGCCGTTATGCTACCGACGAGAACAACATCTATAGGAAAATAGGTCACTGTAACGATGTGTCTTTTATTGGCAAACCGCACATGCGCACAATGTACAGATGACTGGAAAACACAGAAATATAGAACCCCCGAGAAGTTGCGTGTCAGTTCGGCACAAAACGATCAATGTTTTTTACCAAGTTTTCGATATTACTCTCGAGTATCAGGTCAGCTTTTTGCAGACATACAAACATAATCACATACAAACACACATAGATAACTGTCCTTTATATCATAGAGCTAGTAAAATATCCTTACTACGGTCATATGGGGTGGCCATGAGGACATCAATATATTTAATACTACGATTAAACAAATTCTGTTGATTAACACTGTTCGCAATTTATGATGTCAGATAGGGCGGTCATGACCAAGTGGATATCTTGTATATTACAATTAAATAAATTCGTCAATATAACTGATTATTTGCGAAAAAAAACATTTGTCCTATAATATAACGTAGTATTTTTCTATTTATTAACACCGGTTTGCTTTGTTTATGTCAGATAGGCAACCATGACAAAATGCGCATTCTCTCTCTCTCGCGCGCTTTCTCTCTCTCTCTATATATATATATATCTCTGTGTGTCTATATATGTATATAT
>OY744539.1:88605039-88672539 GCA_963556195.1 Sepiola atlantica | reverse complement strand
TAATTATATGCACTTGAAAGATTAGTATTTAAACCTATGATACAACATAATTGCTTTTTATGACATACACTTGAGAGATTAGTTTTAAAACCTATAATACAACATAATTGCTTTTAATAATATACACGTGAGAGATTAGTATTTAAACCATATAATGCAACATTAATGCTTTTAATTACATACACTTTTAGAGATAAATATTTAAACCTATAATACAACATAATTGCTTTTAATGATATACACTTGAGAGATAAGTATTTAAACCTATAATGCAACATAATGGCTTTTGATTATATATACTTGAGAGATTAGTATTTTAACCTATAATACAACATAATTGCTTTTAATGATATGCACTTGGGAGATTAGTATTTAAACCTATAATGCAACGTAATTGCTTTTAATTATATACACTAGAAAGATTAGTATTTTAACCTATAATACAACATAATTGCATTTCATGATATGCGCTTGAGAGATTAGTATTTAAACCTAAAATGCTACATAATAGATTGTTATAATATACACTTAGGAGATTTGTATTTAAACCTATAATAAATAATTGCTTTAAATAATATACACTTGAGAGATTAGTATTTAAACCTATAATATAACATAATTGCTTTTTATGATATGCACTTGAGAGATTAGTATTTAAGCCTATAATACAACATAATTGCTTTTTATGATATGCACTTGAGAGATTAGTATTGGAACCTATAATGCAACATAATTGCTTTTAATGATATACACTTGAGAGATTAGTATTTAAACATATAATACCACATAATTGCTTTTAATGATATACACTTGAGAGATTAGTATTTAAACCTATAATACAACATAATTGCTTTTAATAATATACACTTGAGAGATTAGTATTTAAACCTATAATACAACATAATTGCTTTTAATGATATACACTTGAGAGATTAGTATTTAAACCTATAATACAACATAATTGCTTTTAATGATATTCACTTGAGAGATTAGTATTTAAACCTATAATACCACATAATTGCTTTTAATGATATACACTTGAGAGATTTGTATTTAAACCTATAATACAACATAATTGCTTTTAATAATATACACTTGAGAGATTAGTATTTAAACCTATAATACAACATAATTGCTTTTAATGATATGCACTTGAGAGATTAGTTTTTAAACCTATAATGCTAGATAATAAAGTTAAATGATATACACTTGAGAGATTTGTATTTAAACCTATAATACAATATAATTGCTTTACATGATATACACTTTAGAGATTAGTATTTGAACCTATAATACAACATAATTGCTTTTTAAGATATACACTTGAGAGATTAGTTTTTAAACCTATAATGCAACATAATTGCTTTTAATGATATACACTTGAGAGATTAGTATTTAAACCTATAATACCACATAATTGCTTTTTAAGATATACACTTGAGAGATTAGTATTTAAACCTATAATACAACATAATTGCATTTAATGATATGCACTTGAGAGATTTGTATTTAAACCTATAATGCTACATAATAGATTTTAATGATATACACTTGAGAGATTTGTATTTAAACCTATAATACCACATAATTGCTTAAAATTATATACACTTAACAGATTAGTATTTTAACCTATAATAAATAATGGCTTTTAATAATATACATTTGAGAGATTAGTATTTAAACCTATAATGCAACATCATTGCTTATTATTATATATACTTGAGAGATTAGTATTTTAACGTATAATACAACATAATTGCATTTAATGATATGAACTTGAGAGATTTGTATTTAAACCTATAATGCTACATAATAAATTTAAATGATATACACTTGAGAGATTTGTATTTAAACCTATAATACAACATAATTGCTTTAAATGATATACACTTTAGAGATTAGTATTTGAACCTATAATGCTACATAATTGATTTTAATGATATACACTTGAGAGATTAGTATTTAAATTTATAATACCACATAATCGATTTTAATGATATACACTTGAGAGATTAGTATTTAAACCTATAATACAACACAATTGCTTTTAATGATATACAGTGTAGAGATTAGTATTTAAACCTATAATACAACATAATTGCTTTTAATGATATACACTTGAGAGATTAGTATTTAAACCTATAATACAACATAATTGCTTTTAATGATATACACTTGAGAGATTAGTATTTAAACATATAATACAACATAATTGCTTTTAATGATATACACTTGAGAGATTAGTATTTAAACCTATAATACAACATAATTGCTTTTAATGATATACACTTGAGAGATTAGTATTTAAACCTATAATACAACATAATTGCTTTTAATGATATGCACTTGAGAGATTAGTATTTAAACCTATAATACAACATAATTGCTTTTAATGATATGCACTTGAGAGATTAGTATTTAAACCTATAATACAACATAATTGCTTTTAATGATATACACTTGAGAGATTAGTATTTAAACCTATAATGCACCATAATTGCTTTAAAGGATATACACTTGAGAGATTAGTATTTAAACTTATTATACAACATACTCGCTTTTAATTATATGCACTTGAGTAATTAGTATTTAACCTATAATAAAACATAATTGCTTTTAATGATATGCACTTAGGAGAGTAGTAGTAAAACTTATAATAAAACATAATTGCTTTTAATTATATGCACTTGAGAGATTAGTATTTAAACCTATGATACAACATAATTGCTTTTTATGACATACACTTGAGAGATTAGTTTTTAAACCTATAATACAACATAATTGCTTTTAATAATATACACGTGAGAGATTAGTATTTAAACCATATAATGCAACATTAATGCTTTTAATGACATACACTTTTAGAGATAAATATTTAAACCTATAATACAACATAATTGCTTTTAATGATATACACTTGAGAGATAAGTATTTAAACCTATAATGCAACATAATGGCTTTTGATTATATATACTTGAGAGATTAGTATTTTAACGTATAATACAACATAATTTCTTTTAATGATATACACTTGAGAGATTAGTATTTAAACCTATAATACAACATAATTGCTTTTAATGATATGAACTTGGGAGATTAGTATTTTAACCTATAATACAACATAATTGCTTTTAATAATATGCACTTGGGAGATTAGTATTTAAACCTATAATGCAACGTAATTGCTTTTAATTATATACACTGGAAAGATTAGTATTTTAACCTATAATACAACATAATTGCATTTAATGATATGCGCTTGAGAGATTAGTATTTAAACCTATAATGCTACATAATAGATTGTTATAATATACACTTAGGAGATTTGTATTTAAACCTATAATAAATAGTTGCTTTTAATAATATACACTTGAGAGATTAGTATTTAAATCTATAATACAACATAATTGCTTTTAATGATATACACTTGAGAGATAAGTATTTTAACCTATAGTGCAACATAATTGCTTTTAATGATATACACTTGAGAGATTAGTATTTTAACGTATAGTACAACATAATTTCTTTTAATGATATACACTTGAGAGATTTGTATTTTAACCTATAATACAACATCATGGCTTTTACTGATATACAAGTGAGAGATTAGTATTTAAACCTATAATAAATAATTACTTTTAATAATATACACTTGATATATTAGTATTTAAACTTATAATGCAACTAATTGCTTTTAATGATATACACTTGAGAGATAAGTATTTAAACCTATAGTGCAACATAATTGCTTTTAATGATATACACTTGATGGATTATTATTTTAACGTATAATACAACATAATTTCTTTTAATGATATACACCTGAGAGATTAGTATTTTAACCTATAATACAACATAATTGCTTTTAATGATATACACTTGAGAGATAAGTATTTAAACCTATAATGCACCAGAATTGGTTTTAATGATATACACTTGAGAGATTAGTATTTTAACCTTTAATGCACCATAATTGCTTTTAATGATATACACTTGAGATATTAGTATTTTAACTTATAATGCAACTAATTGCTTTTAATGATATACACTTGGGAGATTAGTATTTAAACCTAGAATGCAACGTAATTGATTTTAATGATATACACTGGAAAGATTAGTATGTTAACCTATAATACAACATAATTGCATTTAATGATATGCACTTGAGAGATTTGTATTTGAACCTATAATGCAACATAATTGATTTTAATGATATACACTTGAGAGATTAGTATTTAAACATATATTACAACATAATTGCTTTTAATGATATACACTTGAGAGATTAGTATTGTAACCTATAATACAACATTATTGCTTTTAATGATATTCTCTTGAGAGAGATTAGTATTTAAACCTATAATACAACATAATTGTGTGAAATACTGCACTATATGTAGTAGATAGGAAAAAGCAAAATACAACTGTCTGCATGCGTAATGTACATAACTATTTGTTACACGATTCATAATAAATTTATGTTTTGTGTTATTTATTTTGTAACTTGATTGTCCTGTTTATTCCATATATATGCTATAGTTTTGTCGCTATTAACGGAATTAATTAAACTTATTTAATAGAACAGTTGTAAATAAAACATTCTTTAAATAGTATTTTTATAATTTTTATAGGAAAGTCTTTTTTAATTAAAACTATTAATTTTAAAATTATAACAGATTTATATTAAAGAGATATAATATAAGTTATATATTCAAAAGTAATACTTCTAGCTTGATTAATAGTCGCCGGCAAGTCGGTAGTTTTCTGCTTGTAGTTGTTTATTTCGTTATTTTTATTAATTACTTTTCATGATTATGGGGGTGTTTATCTTTGTCATGGTTATTAAATTTATTATTTAATCATCTAAATATTTTAATTGATATAATACAATAAATGTATAATGAATTAAGAACACATTGATATGAGTCCATTTTAAGGATGTAATCGTCGCCATGTTAATAAGATGATAAATGCTGCGAAAAATGGTGGGCGAAATTGACATTATTATTATTAAACGTTTTCTCCGGCAATATTCGCACTAACATGGCTGATGGCCGTCCAAGCCTTACGATCTAAGGCCAAAGTGTTCGCGTTGTTTATGTTCATATTCGACCATTCACAAACGCTTTATATCTATCTTTTCTTTTTTCTACTTTCGTCCGTCTTTTTTGTATTATGCCTTCGACGCATGTTTTGCATACCCCACAGTCTAACACTTAATGTAGCTAAATCAAGGGAAGCGCGAGAGCGCTCTATCCCTTAATAGAACACGAATGGCTTATGCTGGAAATCTCATTTCTTTGATCAATCATAACTCAAAAATCAATAACCCAAATTAGTTAACACTTTGCACAAATTTTTTTATTTGATAGGTTCTAATAGTGTGTAGAATTTCAACATCATTAGTCAAGGCAACCCAGAGATCCAGAAAGTTCAATTATGAAATCATGTTATCCGTGTGTACGTACGTACGTACGTATGTGCCACCATGTATCTCATCAACTATTTCATGGATTCACCTGATTTTTGGCAGAGATAGAGGTTCTAGAATCTAGTTGATGGCATTTTAATTTCAGTTTACAATATACGTTAGTTTTCCAGAACATTCCAAAAAGACTTATGAGAAGGCATTGTATTGAGGCATAGCCTTTACAAAAGTAGTGACATCCCATGATAAATGCCAGTATACTGGAATGGTATGCCCTTAATAGGGTTAAGATGAAAATTCATATGCACTAAATGTACAAAAGCAAGGCAAGTCCCAAATTTTTACACTTTTTTTGTCATTAAGGGTATGACTACATATCAACCAAACCATTTCATTATCACATCACTACAGTATAAATCTCTATGCATGAGTGGATGAAGTGTGTGAGGTGCGCGGAAGAAAAATTCCTACCAGTAAAAGACATAGCCCTGTTGTGCTCGCATACCCTTAATAACAATAACAGATAAAACTTTGGGAATTTCCTTGCTTTTGTACATTTAGTGTATATGAATTTTGTTTTTAACCCTATTAAGGGCATATGATTTCAGTATACTGGCATTTTTCATGGAATAATATGTATAATTAACAGTTAGTGACAGAGGACACTGATGGGATGCCAGTAGGTTTTACCAACTCTGATGTGATCAAATAGTTTATGATCAATAATGAAGCGCATGATGTGACTATTGACAATTTCTATTTTCTGACGTCATTTTACAGTCGAGTTGACACATTAAAGTCCGTATAAGACTACAGAAAAAAAAATGTGTCATAGATTTTATCTTTTGACCAAGATGAAAATGTAGTATCTGTTCCTATGGATACTGCACCAAATAGACTGGTATTGTCTTGGCCTTCGGTTCGGGGCTTGATTTACGCTGATCTATGGGTCTGTCCTTTGCAGTTCTAGGAGGTTCACCCTCCCAGGCTTTGCCCCCTCGCCCTTTGAGAAGGGGTTAGTTTATTGCTAATCGCCTGAGGCGCCCCTACCGGGGAATGCCGACGGGGCTGCCCAGGCAATTTTTAATGGCCAGAGTTCTCACCTTCTCAGGCGCTGGCTTTTCAAGCCCCACTTTCCCTACCCGACATTAGGTCACATCTTACCTGTGCGAGTAAGATAAAACTGGCCTTGTGCCTAACCTCCTGGAGAGGAGGTAAATAAATCAGTGTTAGTAGCGTGCGGAGTCGGGCGACGGGACGATGACTTCGGGTTTCCTAATTTTGGGCATCTAATCATATTCAAACTCTAACGCTTTCTTATAATAATAAGTAATACGACTTACACTTGGATGTTTGGGACATAAATCAAGCAATCGGCCTCAGAAATCTCCAGGCTCACTAGAACATCATTGGTTGAACTGTTGAGAAAGATACCCGCGATGGGGATTTTATAATGACGTAAATATCGTGTAATCTCTTCAGATGAATAACACGACACGTATTTGCCGACCTTTTATAGAAGTTCGCATCGAACGTTGTGGAATAGTTTTCCTTTCAAGCCTCACTAGCCGATTGGCTAATGGTTGTGTAGGCGTTTTTTTAACGGCATATCGACCTTGTAAGATCATTTAATGCTATGAATTATTATTTGTAATATAATTAAGTCGCATGTTTTTTGTTTTTTTTACATATAACGGTAGAAATATTTGTGAGGTGGGTAAAAAGATGTTTGTGTTTTTCAAATTTTCTTGTAAAGTCCTGTAGCTGTCAACAAACTTAATATATTGTCTACGTGAACTTTGTCAAATAAATCTTATAAATTGTCTATTTCGCAGTATTTTCAACTTTTGGGTCGCTCCTGCGTATTTAATTTTGTGTCATGTCACCGGCCTGATCAGATCTAAAATTACAGTACACAAAAATGGTCTGCCTTGGCCGTTTATACCTTCAAAATAAAATCAATTACTAGTATCGCCTAGATTTCTGAGGTTATCAAAAAATATATCAAATAATGTAAAGTATTCAATCCACTTCTTTTTCGCATACTATCAATATTTAATCATCCAAGAATATTTTTTCCGAAACTTTCTGAACTCAATAATATTTACTTAACACACCTTTGTATGCATATTGACTTTCGTTTTAAATACTAATGCATTTTCTTCGTTACAAATGACGGAAAAAAAGTATGCTTGGCCAGTGTTCGTATTACTCTCTATATACAGTTAGGTATGCGTATATGTTTGTATATTTGATGCATACAATTCACTCCTAAACTAATTCACCGATCATTATGAATTTTGGAACACATCTACTAAGCGTTACAGTGAGTAATTGAGGATATATTTGGTTTCATAGTTTTATTTAAATGAGGCGTTGAGGGGGCGAAATCCATTCGTGACAATTCAGATTCCTATGAATTTTGTGAAATGTTAACAATAAACAAATAACTATTTCCTAAATTTCAGTTACTTTAGAATATTTTAAATACTTTTAAGGAACATGATATGCTTACAACCTCCCATTTAAAAAATCTAATATTTCAGATGTGCATTAAATTTGACCCATAGTCATCGAACAACACATAAGCAAGATTCTCTGAATTCCATTTTATTCTCAAGACTAATTTTTATATAAAACCATAGACTTATTTTTTTAATATAAATTGTCATTATCATTTCTGATGACCTAAAGGAAACTACACCCATCGTTGATTTTATTTAGTGAAGTATTTATTTCGGAATTTTAATATAAATTATCAATATAATTTCTGATGACCTAAAGAAAACTACACACATCGTTGATTTTATTTAGTGAAGTATTTATTTCGGAATTTTAATATAAATTATCATTATAATTTCTGATGACCCAAAGGAAACTACACACATCGTTGATTATATTTAGTGAAGTTTTTATTTCCTAATTTTAATATAAATTATCATTATCATTTCTGATGACCTAAAAGAAAACTACACACATCGTTGATTTTATTTAGTGAAGTTTTAATTTTCTAATTTTAATATAAATTATCATTATCATTTCTGATGACCTTAAAGAAAACTACACACATCGTTGATTTTATTTAGTGAAGTATTTATTTCGGAATTTTAATATAAATTATCAATATCATTTCTGATGACCTAAAAGAAAACTACACACATCGTTGATTTTTATTTAGTGAAGTATTTATTTTAGAATTTTAATATAAATTATCATTATCATTTCTGATGACTTAAAGGAAACTACATTCAGCGTTGAATTTTATTTATTTCCGAATTTATTTCAGGCGGCGGAGGTTGTCTGACTTGCTATTTGTTTTGTTGCTTCCCCTCCCCACTTGAAATGCTTTTGTAAATGACACGTCTTCATTTGCTAATTTTTGTGTGGTACGGATATCGTCTTTTTACATATAAAAAATATGCAAATGAGTACACATTGGTCTTTATTATAGTGGAGGATTACCGAACGAATAAAAGTAAAATATTTCTCACACGGTCTTCGTTTTGACTTTTGTTTACTCTATACAAAGAGTATTGCCACTTAAGCTTAAAGGCTACTGGGATAGGGGTCAGTTAGGTTAAAAGTTGAGAAACACGATGTTTGTTTTCAATACATTTAAATTTCTGCATGTTGGTACGGTCAGTGAAACAGAAAGCATTGAAGGTGTTCCAAAAGGCAAACACTTCGAGGAAATTGGCTATTAGAGTATAAAATCTACCGGAATCTCGGGATCTCTAGACTGAAAAGATGGAATATTTGGGGTGGCTCAGAGGTATTTTAATTGAATACAGATTCCTTAATTCAACTTTTCGTTTAATTAGTCCCCCGATTTATAAAATCGGGGGACTTATGTTTTGAGGCATGTCCGTCCGTTCGTCCGGATTTTTAATTTTAATTCCTTAAAAACACTGCAATATCCCACACATTTTATATTAAATGCTAAGAAGAAAGTCTTTCAAATATTCTCCAAAAACAACACACAAAAAAATCAAACAGCAAACACCTTTCTCATAGACAGACCCCTTCTCTTGCCTACGCATTCCAATAACACATCCATATGCAACACACTATACAAACTAGGCATTCCATCAGTACAAACCATAAAGCAAATATTAAACACAGCAAGACATTTTTAAAAAACACACATCCCATGCCGGCTTATATATTGTCCCATGCAACAACTGCCATCAAATTTACTTGGAAGAAACACAATGTGAATTAAAAAAGATTGAGCGCACACAAAAGGGACATAAAACACAATAACTCTCTCAGTGCACTTTTCTCCCATGTATTAGAGCACGATCATGCTTTCAAATTTGAACAGGCCAAAATCACCAAATACATTCATAACAAAGCTCGGCGAAGACTATTAGAAACTGCACTAATCACAGCCTCCAACACCATCAGACAACGAAAGGGCTTCTACAATCTATCCCTCTTAATAAGCAAAATTATCCCGACCGAACAAAAATTAAACCTAGATCATGGCTAACCTTTCTTCTCTTCGCTCTCAATTGTACTTATATACAAATCCCCGCATACCCACTCACGCAACAGCACCTCCCCATATACATTTTCATTCACCACGAATCCAAACCACTTAACCATAAATAACAGCCTCACTATTGAAAACTATCTAGACACCCATACAAATATTGAGATATTTAAACCCCTTTGGCCTTCAATTTAATTTCAAACCCTCAACACTGCCTGCATTAAACTACATTTCACCTATTTCTCACCAAAATTAATATCACTTTTCTCCTTCTCCTTCTCTTTCTTTTTCCTTCCCCTCATTTTCATATTCACATCACATTTCAACACATTCCTTCTCACTTACTTATATTCACACATTCCTGACATAGCCAGCTTGTCAATACTCCTACCCCCAAAAAAGGTCACACCTTACCACAACAAAATCTCCCCTCTACCCCCTCACCTTTTCGACTACTTCTTTCACACTCTTACCCCCCTGCCCACTTTCAAATCATCTTCATTTCTTCAAATGTTTTTCTAAAACTATGATACTACCTACACACCAAAGACACAGAGCCGCCCCCTTCCCTCCTCTTTCCCCAGCCTCTCAAAATCCATGCCACACTTCACCACAACAAAATCCTCAGTACCTCATTCCCTCTCTCCCACCCTGAGAAAAATTCACTAACATTCCCACCTCTCCTCTTTTTCACTCACAGCTATCCACATTCATTTCACTCCCTGCCACCGACTTCTCTTAGCCCGGACCTCGGCCCTGTGCTCCCAGTAGTGGCTACTACTTCTTCTCACTAATCCATCATGTCAACCCAATATTTCTATGTACTTGCATGACATTTTTATTAAAATTATCATCCTTACAAATAAAGACGAAACGTTGATGAATACATAAAAAACATCTTTTGGTGTTTCCTTTTTAATTTCCATATATATATATATATATATATATATATATATATATATATATATATGCTAACATTGTTAAAAATAACAGAATTCGTCTGTTTAATTATACCTTTTTAATATTTTTTCAATTTTTGTGATGGTCTCTTTTGTAAACAAATAAAAACAATTATAAATGTTCCATAGGTTTCACAGGTTTCACGAACGTTTTCGATTCTTCGTCGAATCATCATTATGTGTCAAAAGAAAATGTACAAAAAAGCTGGAGAATGAAGAGAACTTTTTAAAAGACGGCGGAGAAACACACAGAGAACACTTTTCTCATTGTTCAAGGAAGTCGTTGTCGATTTTAATTCAGCAACGCTGGATGGCCTCACAGAACAACATCGCATTACGTTAAGCATTTTAAAATGTTACTACTGGTTTCATATGTGATGTTATTAATTTCTGATTGTTGTATTTTATGTAGATAGCATCCAGTATTTTTCATTTAAAAAAAATGAGTTTCGGAATGTATAATTTTAGTGTTATTAACAAGAACTTGTCTTCAATCAGAGGAAGAGCAGTTTTGTTTTTGTAGATGTTGGTAAATTAAACTAGAGTTTATAAGATGCATCGTGAGGCGGCGGAATAGGGTAGTGCTTGTAAAACCAATGTAGCTATTAGCTTTATTATTATTATGGGAGTTACATTCTCCCAAAAGGCATTTACACTTATAAATAACATTGGTTCTTTCTAGTGGTTTTTGAGTTGGGGAGGAGTTGTTTTTTACTACACGATTTTGGGTTTAACATTTCTTATAGTAAATAATGAATCTAATTTTATTGCTATTCTCAATTGGGGATATGTATCAATGTATAATATATTTCATGGCTTTTTCTTCTAATCTGAAGTTTTGTTGCATTTGTTGCGATATGTTAATATTGTTCGAGTTGTGATGTTGAATATTATTATTTGTACTGGTGTTTTTTAAGTTTTGAATCATTAATTGTGTTTGTTCATCAACGATATAATTCGGACATTCGTTGTTAATATCGTTGATTAAAATATGAAATATAACATCACAACTCGAACAATATTAACATATACTATTGTAATCAAATGCAACCAAACTTCAGATTAGAAGAAAAAGTCATGAAAAATATTATAGAATTTTGTTATTTTTAACGTTTGCATAAATGAGAAAATGCTGACTAAATACAGCCAATATATACACACACACACACACACACATATATATATATATATATATATATATATATATATATATATAAAATCGGGGGACTTATGTTTTGAGGGGTGTCCGTCCGTTCGTCCGGATTTTTCTCCGCAACCATCCATTGAATTTCTCTTACATTTTTTATGATGTTGTAACTTTAGTCAGGTTAGAAAGTGACATTCTCCGATTTTTGAAAAAAAACATCTGGTAAGCCCCCAGGGGTCAAAAGGCCACGAAATGGCAAAAAATGACATTTGTTGCCTCGATAACTATTTATCCATCGATTCAATTTCTCTGAAACTTGGCCAAAATGTGGAGGCAATTGTTCCTAATAGAAAATAAGTATCGCTGACCTAGGAAAACATCTGGTTCGCGTCCCAGGGTGTCAAAAGGCCCCAAAATTGCAAAAAATTACTCTTTTCTCCTATGACGTTTGATCCATCCATTCAATTTTTCTGAAACGTAGCTAAATGTAGAGGCAATTGTTCTGGATATGAAATGAGCATCCTTGACCTCAGAAATATTCTGGTTCGCGCCCCCAGGGGGTCAAAGGGGCGTCAAAAATGCCCCAAATTTATTGCATTTTACACTCGCTACATCGAGTCACATACAGAGGGGGACCACGCACGTGCGACTTGTTATTGGGCTGAACATACGCGAATAATCTCTGACGTGAGGAGTAAGCTGTATCAGAGTCACAATCGGAGCTGTTTCCATAACGTTGGAAATAAATCCGCTTTCCTTGGTAGGAAGATCCGAAGAAGATCCGAAGAGATGTGCAAATGCTTTTTCGATATTTACCGCTCGGAAATCCTGCCTGCTGATAACGCTAATCTTGTCTACGAAGATATTTATATCAGTTGGGCGTCTCGGAAAGTCGATACACCCGGTCAATTCAACAACGTTAACCGACTGGAAAACAGGCGAACAATACAGCCGATGGAGATGGACCTTAAATAGGAAGATAAGTCTATTTTTGCCTTAGCAATACGTTTAATAAAAGAGCCAGTCGACTTCATAAAAAAAGCTAAAGGGTATTGTAGCGTTCACAAAAAAATAACGAATTAGGCGATAATTTGGTAGAAAAGTGCATCAGCCTCTAATTCCATTGTGATTATCGAAAAAAACATTATCGGGAAATAATGCAATACTTATCCTATAAGAGACACACAGACAATGGTTTTCATTTTACTTCAGTGTAAGTTCTCAGAAATCATGGCTAACACTTTATCGTTATATGAGATACATAGATATTCGAGTATTCCATTTAAGTTCACTACTACTTCTCAAATAATAAATAAGTGAACCACATTAATGTTCCTCTCCCCAATTGACCAGTTAACAATGTTATAGCATATATTTAATATGGTCCCTTGGTTTTGCTGGATTCCAGAACAAGAATTTATCTAGTCTGGTGGAGTGTCAAGCTAAGTGCTGTTACATGAGGTAACATCATTAGGACAAGATGCACCATTCCTTCTATGAGCCAGTGCGAATTCACACAAGAAAACACCACACGCCAACTAACTCACAACACTTTTCCTAGGAGAGAGCGATAACGCTGAACTCTAATTGACTCACTCCACGGTCCTAACTACACTGCGACAAAGGGATGGGATGTCACCTCTAACACCGGTATATATCGGGTCCCAACCCAGTCCACTTCCTATCTTTACCATTATCCACTGATACTTAAACACGGCACCTTCCTTTAATTCGACACCATGTATTATTCTATCTGCCCCCGACGCGCGCACCAAGTGTTCCTCCAGCCCCCAATATTGACATACTAATGTTTGAACGAAACGAATTTGTAAAAAAAGAATTGCACCGAAGATTGAAAATGTTGCGTGAAATAAATAAATTCCTTTCATGACGACGCTACATCATTTTTTAATCGTATCTCTTCCGTGATTCTATCTACGTAGGGGCGAGGGGGGGGGGAATCCACATTTTTAAAAAAAATTTTCTTTTCTTCTTCATTAAAAATATTTATATGGATGGGGAGGATGAAAAAAATTTTTCGGGGGGGGGGGAATTTTTTTTTCTTTCTTTTCCTTTTTTTGAGCTAAATCTGAAATCCAAAGAATTGGATTATATTTCACAGCTTAATTCCAAAATTAACTCATACCAGATCAATATCTGGTCTGAGTGAATTTTGTAATTTAGCTGAAGTTGTTGTACACTTGAGGCCCTAAAGATGCATAAAATGATGACGACCCTCTGTGTCACCCCCCCCCCGTTAGCTTATCTGTATGTACGGAGAGCCCTGGATCTTTTGTCCCAAGTCGTTAACCACAACCGACCCCACGTGTGGGATACCATACTGCGAACTGATTATCTCTACGGCTCCATGTAGTCTGCCCATACGATAGGCACAATCGAAAAATCAACCCCGCTGGGGTATCCCAAATTCAAATCTAACCTCAACACCCTTTCCCTTGAGTTCCGATCAAAAAAAAGTACCGCCTAAACTAAAAGATCACATGACACAACCTTTACACCTGAATTTATTACCTGGCTGAACCTTTGTGTAACCCCATGTTAGCTTAACATCCACAAACCTTAATTAACTGGGTTGTTTCTCTTTTCCTAAAACAATTATCCACAAAGAGAGAAAATATTGCTTCCTCTTTTGGCAAAGTCCAGACAATATTTATTTTAATTCACGAATTTTCCCTCACTCATCGTCTTGTTGCGTCCAAAAAACAAAACAAAAGTAAAACACCAAAATGACATGTTTTCTTCACAGAAGCAGTGTGCTACCAAATCGAAAAAAACATCGACAAAAAAGTACGAAAATTCAATCATGCATTTCTGTTCCACTTTTTCTCTCTTTTTCATTTTCTCTCCCTCTTTCTCTCTTTCTCACTCTGTTATTTCAACACTGCGCACACATACAATGCGCGACCTTTCTCTCCCAATCAACTCATTTACTTTCTTCCTTCGTTCCTTTATTTCATTCGCCCTTCCGCTGTCTGTAATCACCCTCTTCCACCGCTAATACAGCCCGTAACTTAAAACAATGAATTCAAACATAAAACAATGTCTGATTGTCCTTCGAGACTGTCGCTTTTGCGTTTGTGTGTGTGTGTCTTACGGCATATCTCTCTACTTCCATCCTATCTAATATATATATATATATATATATATATATATATATATATATAAATATTCTGATTTTTTCCCTTATTTAGTCGGAAAACGCTGAAATATTCGAAAAGCCCTCTGAATTCGTGTCTTATACATACAATGTCGATATCATTAAGATCGGATATATGCATTTGCAGTTTTAAAGGGGTTCTATCCGAATGGGTCATTAATACCAAGTTCCTCTCCTTTCACCACAAACGCTACGATTACCACACCTCCTGGGACTGACCTTCTCTTCAGACTTTAAATGGAAGACTTACATAAAAAATGGTTGGATCATTCTACCGCTCCAGAGGGTATCCTACGTCCAACGCCATCCTCTACCTCTACAAGAGTCAACTATGTCTTAAGACGAAGTACTGCTGCCACAGATGGAGAGGTGCCGTGACAGTTCAAAACCGAATTCGAAATCTTCTTCTTTTCCTTACAGCAACTCTCCCAAAGAAGAGATGTTGCTAGACTTTCTTTGCTCCCCCGTTATTTTCATGGCAGGTGCTCGACTCAGCTCAAATCTATGGTCCCCCCCCCCTTCTAAAACATTCACAAAAAAACGCCGCTTAGCAACTACCACGGTCAATGATTTCCTTTTACCCCCTTACGTGCCCAAGACGAAACGAAACTTTCATAGGTAGAGCTTCTTTCCTAGAATTTCCCGCCTGTGGAACACAGTGACGCGAGCTTGCTTCCCTGCTGACTGCAATATAGTCGTCTTCAAGTACAATGGAAGTAGTTCTTGTCCAACCGTCCCCGTTAATAATCAATGGCTGCCCTGTTACAGCTATCGTGCTGGTGAACGCAATGCTGTCCCACCATCCACCAGTTAAACTTTTTAACCCTTATCCCCGAGTAGCATCTGGGTCTTGATAACCGGTGACCTTTTATATAAAAATAAGAAAAGACGTGTGAGGGTACTATATTTTCGGCAAATAGGGGGTAACATACACTTTCGGAACTACGTCTATTTTCTTCCCTGGAGACTATTATACGTATGAATTTGATAAAATAAGATATATTTGAAGTTTCAAACGAGGTTTGACCATCATAGCTCGATTAGGTCAGGAGTTTGTGTTAAGTATTCTAGACTACTTACATTGTCTTCCCAAAATAATATTATACATATAAGTTGAATTTAATAAAATAGGATATATTCGAAGTTTTTATATGGTTATAACCTCATAGCCTCCTTAAGGGACACTTAGAGATTCAGGAACACTCCAATTGTCTTCCCGCGTAAATTTTACATAACAATACACTTTTATATTTAATCTTTGATTCACTTACATTTGTTCTCAAGGGAACACACCATCATATTCAAACAGACGTTGAGTTATATATATATATATATATATATATATATATATATATATATATATATAATGTATATATTCATATATATGTATATATTCATAAATATGTATATATTTTTCAAATTAATTCAAGTACGCATAAAATAAATAAAAACATATATATTAACAATTTTATGCATATTAATCACTTAGGAGGTGAAACAAACGCAATAGTAGTAAGAAAAAAAAAACGAACACTGCAATCAGCAATAAAAACAATTACATATATATATCACTGTGGCAGTCCCCAGATGCCAGAGAGCATTCCTCGTGCCGCTGGCCTCTGGAACTCCTATCCTGCACCCTGTTTCCCCGACAGTACTGACATGCAGAAATTTAAAATTAATGCAAACAGACATCTCGCTGCGCTGCCTTGTTTGGGGTGAACTACGTTAAATATATATATATATACATATATATATATATATATATATATATATATATATATATATATATATATATATATACAGGGTGTTTCAAAAGTCTTGGGAACATAACGATTTTTAATAAATCAAAAACTATTAGGAGTTGAAAAATGAAATTGGTACCGTTGGAAAGGTTAAAGTTTCAAGTTTTGTGGGGAATCTTCAAAGTTGCTCAATATGAGCACCATTCGTCACATGGCAGACATCTAGTCGATAGTCCATTTCCTGCCAAACGCGTTCCAGCATCTTGACGTCAATGGTTCCCACAACTGCCGTTACTCGAGCCTTTAGTTCGTCAATATCTCTTGGAAGGGGCGGCACATAGACTTGTTGCTTGACAAAGCCCCAAAGGAAAAAGTCACACGGGGTAAGATCTGGAGACCTAGGAGGCCAGGGCATGAGAACGTCATCACCTCGCCCAGATCTCCCAATCCATCTACCAGGCAGCCTTGTGTTAAGAAACTGCCTTACTCTAAGACTCCAGTGTGGTGGTGCACCATCTTGTTGAAAAATGAAGTCATCAGATTCTGCTTGTTCCAACTGAGCCATTAACCAGTCTTCCAGCATGTTGAGATAGGATTCACCAGTGATAGTTGCCTCTTCAAAGAAGAACGGTCCATAGACACCTTTCTTGGAAATTGCACAAAACACGTTCACTTTTGGTGAATCTCGCTCGTGCTCAAGAAGTCCATGAGGATTCTCAGTACCCCATATGCGAGTGTTATGCTTGTTAACTTTGCCATTCAGATGGAAGGTCGCCTCATCGCTAAAAACAAGCCGGTCATCAAAGCTGTTATCTTCCAACTTCTCTTGCATTGCAATGCAAAAGTCACGGCGAAGTGACTTATCAGTGTCCTTCAACTTTTGGACCAACTTGAGCTTGTAAGGTACCATTTGCAGTCGTTTCCTTAAGACACGCCAGACAGTTGCTGGGGCAAGCTGAAGTTCCCTGCTGGCTCTTCTCACTGATTTACGGGGGCTCCGCTGAAAGGCTGTGCGAACTTGCTCAACTGCATCTTCTGAAGTTGAAGGGCGACCTGTTCGCTTACTTGGGCACAAACACCCATCTTTCACAAATTTAGCATGCCATCTAACAATGGATTTCCTTTCAGGGGCTTCTTTTTTAAATTTCCTGCGAAATGCACGCTGAACACATGTCCACGATTCAGTCTTTGCAAATTGGAGGACGCAAAATGCCTTGTCTTGTTTAGAGAACGCCATTACTGCACCTGGAAAGATAACACAAAAATCATTAGTATGACCAAAAACTTGATTAAGCAAGCTTTAAAATGGCACCAGTTTCATTTTTCTACCTGGAATAGTTCATGAGATATACGCATTTGTAATGTTCCCAAGACTTTTGAAACACCCTGTATATATATAAGATTTGCTTCACACTAAACAGTTGCATTGCATCTTTCAGAGATATAAATATTGTTTTCAACATAAAATAGAATTAATAATGAAAAAAAAAACGTTTAATGCAACAAAATAGATTAAATAATTTAATAATAATGAGTGAAAAATATGAACATTTGTGTGTGACTGACATTCCTGAAAACATAATGAAATTATCTCAAGTAAAATTGCTCATTATAAAGGGTACTTGCAGGAATTCATGGAAATTGTACGATGCGTTCGACATCAATCGGAGTCATCTACTCCCAAAACTAATATTCATTTTAAAATAAGACATCTCTGCCAGTGTCAATGTCAATTTTTTAAACAACTTTTTTCTTCCGTTTTTATTGTCAGCTAAATATATTTAAATACATTGCACGAATATATCTCTTTTTAATTTGTTTTTTTTTAAAGTGTACTTTCTTGATTTTGGAACAATTGATTTCAAAATTAGTAAAGTCTGGATTTATAACCTTAGCGTCATCAGATTAATCATAAACCGCCATCTTTGCTGGCCACACTATCTCATTTATTAAGTGTGTGTAGAAGGTGATAACGTACATACTAAATCAAAATACAATAGCGTATTTTTAGATATAATAGCGGGACCACGTTGAAAATTCCACGGTGATTTCTACATCAATCATTATAATTAGTAAATCATAATTATAATATCGTTTCTGAATTAATAAATGTGAATACTATTCAAAACAATTACTCGCGTTTATTCTGTGAAAATAACTATTATTGTCAGCTAAATATATTCTTTAAAGTAATAATACGAATATATCTCTTCTTTCTTTATTCCCATTTATAGCAATGCAATTCATGTTTAAACTATAATATTTTCTTTTTTCTTACCGTAAAAATAACTGTCAGCTCAAAAATATTCTTCGAATAAATAAAACGAATGCCACTGTACTGTACTGTTTCAATCGACGTAGTGATTTTCGAAACATTAATTTTAAAATGGGTAATGTCGGAATTGTTTACCTGGGCGACATCAGATTAATACCATTTGGACGATGTCATTTTTTAAATGTGTGTGAAATATAATAACGTACGTATGAATACGAAATGCCTTAGATTATTATTATGTCGATATTATGTATCATTTCTTGGGTTTGTTGTACAATTTCCAACACAGAAAAAAAGGGGTGAAAGGAGCATTACTGTTTATCCTACCTGCCTATTTTGGGTGATTTAAAGTTTTTTAAAGCGTTTTATTTACGAAGTTTTCGATGTTTTCTCAGTTTTGTATTTTTCAGAATGGTACTAGGAGTAAATTTTCAGAATGGTACTAGGAGTAAATTTTCAGAATGGTACTAGGAGTAAATCGAAGTTAAACCTCGAGATAGCAGAACAACTCCAAATCTAAGTTTAAACGAAACTACAGCTAAGAAAATTATACAGGTCGGTTGAAAATGACAGTTTTGACCGAATGGTTACATTTATTTGCTGTCTGCCTGTTTCACTCTGATTCTCACTTTGATCAACGTTTCATATTTGAAAATGGCTGCTTTACAAGACTAAGAAGGCATCGATAAAACAGGTAGATAACGCGCTTTAAAATACTTTGAAACACGAACCCAATTTGGCAGGTAAGTAGAAAAGTAACTCTTCTTTTCCAATCTAGGGAAGGCAAGTAACTATGGACCATGGAAACGCTATAAAGTAATACCTGATTAGGGGAGTGAAGCAACGGTTGCGCAATCACAAAACGCATTACAGATGAGCCAACATTCTTCACCTCTAGTGGCAAGAAAGAATAAAAAAACGACAGAGAAGCGGAAAAGGACCACTGGCGTTTCGGCGTTTTCCTGTTTCTAGATTAGTTGCCCGACTAAAGCAGAAAAGTCTAGTATACTATATTCACACATAGCTCGAAGGAGGAGACATGTGGTTTGATATATTACCAAGGGCCTTAGAGAAAGTGATATTTTAAATGTAGTAGTGACCGGATTCAACGTCGTTTAACCCTCACATTGATCAGACAAAACCGGTGTTCAAACAGACCAAACCTAAACATAAATCATGGCTGAATATTATTGTACGCAACTCCTGATAAGCCGTTGTACATTTTTTGTTTACATTTATATTTCATAATTAATAGAAACATTCATTCCACTGCATAGACGCACCACATATTGCGAATTTTAACGTCTATGTTTGTTTTTGGAAAAAAAAACTATTGCACTTCATAGGCCTATCATATATTTCGAATTATAACATCTAAGGTTTACGAAAAAAACAAAATAAGAATATTTCCACGTCACAAACGCACCACGTATTTCAAATTGTAACTACTCTTTTTCTTTAACATCAGTCAATAATATTTTTGAACAATAAAGACGAACCGTTGATAAACATATAACCAATTTTCAGTTTTTTCTTTGTTTCCTTCTTTCATTTATAGCTTATGTAACCTAGCATTTACTTTCATCCTTAAGAAATAATAATAGTAATAAGGAATAATAGTAATAAGGAATAATAGTAATAAGGAATAATAGTAATAAGGAATAATAGTAATAAGGAATCTTTATTTTCGCCGATGTCAGATGATATTTCTTTGTGATGATAAAAAATAGATTAAGACACTGGTATTTTCACGCTTAAAGTGCGATAGTGTCCGTGCGAAAAGAAACGTCTGTCAGGGCGAGAAAATAAAGAAAAGTACATTTATTATGTGTGGAACAACCGACGCCGCATAGTAAGCGTATTTTTCTTGGAAATGTAGCTACCAAGTCTTCCGCTGTAATTTGATTAAAATCAACTAATATAATCAGCGTTGCTTGCCAAAAAAGCAAGCACTGTTTTAAAAATATGATTGACAAGCAGAATTAAATTAACTTAATAAATGCTAATTGAGTAGACCCGCGCCGAACGGATTAATACGTGATTCCCGTCTAGAATTAACTAATCGGGTCGATATACTTGATCATGTTTGATCAGCAATTGCAGCCTTATGTCACTTAAACAAAATTATTACGTGTGAATACTTTAATGTGTTCTGATAAAATATATCCACCGACTGCAGTTGAAGTTTGATGGTCAAATGTAATACATTAAGCTACAACCATATGCAACCATTTATAACTTGGTGGCTTACACCATCTTTTATTGTACACAACCGACCATTTATAACTTGGTGGCTTACACCATCTTTTATTGTACACAACCAATCATTAATAACTTGGTGGCTTACACCATCTTTTATTGTACACAACCGATCATTAATAACTGGGTGGCTTACACCATCTTTTATTGTACACAACCAATCATTAATAACTTGGTGGCTTACACCATCTTTTATTGTACACAACCGACCATTAATAACTTGGTGGCTTACACCATCTTTTATTGTACCCAACCGATCATTAATAACTTGGTGGCTTACACCATCTTTTATTGTACACAACCGATCCCTAATAACTGGGTGGCTTACACCATCTTTTATTGTACACAACCGATCATTAATAACTTTGTGGCTTACACCATCTTTTATTGTACACAACCGATCATTAATAACTTGGTGGCTTACACCATCTTTTATTGTACACAACCGATCATTAATAACTTGGTGGCTTACACCATCTTTTATTGTACACAACTGATCATTAATAACTTGGTGGCTTACACCATCTTTTATTGTACACCACCGATCATTAATAACTTGGTGGCTTACACCATCTTTTATTGTACACAACCAACCATTTATAAGTTGGTGGCTTACACCATCTTTTATTGTACACAACCAACCATTTATAACTTGGTGGCTTACACCATCTTTTATTGTACACAACCGATCATTAATAACTTGGTGGCTTACACCATCTTTTATTGTACACCACCGATAATTAATAACTTGGTGGCTTACACCATCTTTTATTGTACACAACCGATCCCTAATAACTGGGTGGCTTACACCATCTTTTATTGTACACCACCGATCATTAATAACTTGGTGGCTTACACCATCTTTTATTGTACACAACCGATCCCTAATAACTGGGTGGCTTACACCATCTTTTATTGTACACAACCGATCATTAATAACTTTGTGGCTTACACCATCTTTTATTGTACACAACCGATCATTAATAACTTGGTGGCTTACACCATCTTTTATTGTACACAACCGATCATTAATAACTTGGTGGCTTACACCATCTTTTATTGTACACAACTGATCATTAATAACTTGGTGGCTTACACCATCTTTTATTGTACACCACCGATCATTAATAACTTGGTGGCTTACACCATCTTTTATTGTACACAACCAACCATTTATAAGTTGGTGGCTTACACCATCTTTTATTGTACACAACCAACCATTTATAACTTGGTGGCTTACACCATCTTTTATTGTACACAACCGACCATTAATAACTTGGTGGCTTACACTATCTTTTATTGTACACAACCGATCATTTATAAGTTGGTGGCTTACACCATCTTTTATTGTACACAACCAACCATTTATAACTTGGTGGCTTACACCATCTTTTATTGTACAAAACCGATCATTAATAACTTTGTGGCTTACACCATATTTTATTGTACACAACCGATCATTAATTACTTGGTGGCTTACACCATCTTTTATTGTACACCACCGATCATTAATAACTTGGTGGCTTACACCATCTTTTATTGTACACAACCAATCATTAATAACTTGGTGGCTTACACCATCTTTTATTGTACACAACCAATCATTAATAACTTGGTGGCTTACACCATCTTTTATTGTACACAACCGATCCCTAATAACTGGGTGGCTTACACCATGTTTTATTGTACACAACCGATCATTAATAACTTGGTGGCTTACACCATCTTTTATTGTACACAACCGATCATTAATAACTTGGTGGCTTACACCATCTTTTATTGTACCCAACCGCTCCCTAATAACTGGGTGGCTTACACCATGTTTTATTGTACACAACCGATCATTAATAACTTGGTGGCTTACACCATCTTTTATTGTACACAACCGATCATTAATAACTTGGTGGCTTACACCATCTTTTATTGTACACAACCAATCATTAATAACTTGGTGGCTTACACCATCTTTTATTGTACCCAACCGATCCCTAATAACTGGGTGGCTTACACCATGTTTTATTGTACACAACCGATCATTAATAACTTGGTGGCTTACACCATCTTTTATTGTACACAACCAATCATTAATAACTTGGTGGCTTACACCATCTTTTATTGTACACAACCGATCATTTATAAGTTGGTGGCTTACACCATCTTTTATTGTACACAACCGATCATTAATAACTTGGTGGCTTACACCATCTTTTAGTGTACACAACCGATCATTTATAAGTTGGTGGCTTACACCATCTTTTATTGTACACAACCGATCATTAATAACTTGGTGGCTTATACCATCTTTTATTGTACACAACCGATCATTAATAACTTGGTGGCTTACACCATCTTTTATTGTACACAACCGATCATTAATAACTTGGTGGCTTACACCATCTTTTATTGTACACAACCGATCATTTATAAGTTGGTGGCTTACACCATCTTTTATTGTACACAACCGATCATTAATAACTTGGTGGCTTACACCATCTTTTATTGTACACAACCGATCATTAATAACTTGGTGGCTTACACCATCTTTTATTGTACACAACCGATCATTTATAAGTTGGTGGCTTACACCATCTTTTATTGTACACAACCGATCATTAATAACTTTGTGGCTTACACCATCTTTTATTGTACACAACCGATCATTAATAACTTGGTGGCTTACACCATCTTTTATTGTACACAACCGATCATTAATAACTTGGTGGCTTACACCATCTTTTATTGTACACAACTGATCATTAATAACTTGGTGGCTTACACCATCTTTTATTGTACACCACCGATCATTAATAACTTGGTGGCTTACACCATCTTTTATTGTACACAACCAACCATTTATAAGTTGGTGGCTTACACCATCTTTTATTGTACACAACCAACCATTTATAACTTGGTGGCTTACACCATCTTTTATTGTACACAACCGACCATTAATAACTTGGTGGCTTACACTATCTTTTATTGTACACAACCGATCATTTATAAGTTGGTGGCTTACACCATCTTTTATTGTACACAACCAACCATTTATAACTTGGTGGCTTACACCATCTTTTATTGTACAAAACCGATCATTAATAACTTTGTGGCTTACACCATATTTTATTGTACACAACCGATCATTAATTACTTGGTGGCTTACACCATCTTTTATTGTACACCACCGATCATTAATAACTTGGTGGCTTACACCATCTTTTATTGTACACAACCAATCATTAATAACTTGGTGGCTTACACCATCTTTTATTGTACACAACCAATCATTAATAACTTGGTGGCTTACACCATCTTTTATTGTACACAACCGATCCCTAATAACTGGGTGGCTTACACCATGTTTTATTGTACACAACCGATCATTAATAACTTGGTGGCTTACACCATCTTTTATTGTACACAACCGATCATTAATAACTTGGTGGCTTACACCATCTTTTATTGTACCCAACCGCTCCCTAATAACTGGGTGGCTTACACCATGTTTTATTGTACACAACCGATCATTAATAACTTGGTGGCTTACACCATCTTTTATTGTACACAACCGATCATTAATAACTTGGTGGCTTACACCATCTTTTATTGTACACAACCAATCATTAATAACTTGGTGGCTTACACCATCTTTTATTGTACCCAACCGATCCCTAATAACTGGGTGGCTTACACCATGTTTTATTGTACACAACCGATCATTAATAACTTGGTGGCTTACACCATCTTTTATTGTACACAACCAATCATTAATAACTTGGTGGCTTACACCATCTTTTATTGTACACAACCGATCATTTATAAGTTGGTGGCTTACACCATCTTTTATTGTACACAACCGATCATTAATAACTTGGTGGCTTACACCATCTTTTAGTGTACACAACCGATCATTTATAAGTTGGTGGCTTACACCATCTTTTATTGTACACAACCGATCATTAATAACTTGGTGGCTTATACCATCTTTTATTGTACACAACCGATCATTAATAACTTGGTGGCTTACACCATCTTTTATTGTACACAACCGATCATTAATAACTTGGTGGCTTACACCATCTTTTATTGTACACAACCGATCATTTATAAGTTGGTGGCTTACACCATCTTTTATTGTACACAACCGATCATTAATAACTTGGTGGCTTACACCATCTTTTATTGTACACAACCGATCATTAATAACTTGGTGGCTTACACCATCTTTTATTGTACACAACCGATCATTTATAAGTTGGTGGCTTACACCATCTTTTATTGTACACAACCGATCATTAATAACTTGGTGGCTTACACCATCTTTTATTGTACACAAGCGATCATTAATAACTTGGTGGCTCATACCATCTTTTGTTGTACACAACCGATCATTAATAACTTGGTGGCTTACACCATCTTTTATTGTACACAACCAATCATTAATAACTTTGTGGCTTACACCATCTTTTATTGTACCCAACCGATCATTAATAACTTGGTGGCTTATACCATCTTTTGTTGTACACAACCGATCATTTATAAGTTGGTGGCTTACACCATGTTTTATTGTACACAACCGATCATGAATAACTTGGTGGCTTACACCATCTTTTATTGTACCCAACCGATCCCTAATAACTGGGTGGCTTACACCATGTTTTATTGTACCCAACCGATCATTAATAACTTGGTGGCTTACACCATCTTTTGTTGTACCCAACCGATCATTTATAAGTTGTTGGCTTACACCATCTTTTATTGTACCCAACCGATCATTAATAACTTGGTGGCTTACACCATCTTTTATTGTACCCAACCGATCATTTATAAGTTGGTGGCTTACACCATCTTTTGTTGTACAAAACCAATCATTAATACCTTGGTTGCTTACACCATCTTTTATTGTACCCAACCGATCATTAATAACTTGGTGGCTTACACCATCTTTTATTGTACACAACCGATCATTAATAACTTGGTGGCTTACACCATCTTTTATTGTACACAACCAACCATTTATAAGTTGGTGGCTTACACAATCTTTTATTGTACCCAACCGATCATTTATAAGTTCGTGGCTTACACCATCTTTTATTGTACAAAACCAATCATTAATAACTTGGTGGCTTACACCATCTTTTATTGTACCCAACCGATCATTTATAAGTTCGTGGCTTACACCATCTTTTATTGTACAAAACCAATCATTAATAACTTGGTGGCTTACACCATCTTTTATTGTACACAACCGATCATTAATAACTTGGTGGCTTACACCATCTTTTATTGTACACAACCGATCATTAATAACTTGGTGGCTTACACCATCTTTTATTGTACACAACCGATCATTAATAACTTGGTGGCTTACACCATCTTTTATTGTACACAACCAATCATTAATAACTTGGTGGCTTACACCATCTTTTATTGTACACAACCGATCATTAATAACTTAGTGGCTTACACCATCTTTTATTGTACACAACTAACCATTTATAAGTTGGTGGCTTACACCATCTTTTATTGTACCCAACCGATCATTTATAAGTTCGTGGCTTACACCATCTTTTATTGTACAAAAACAATCATTAATAACTTGGTGGCTTACACCATCTTTTATTGTACACAACCGATCATTAATAACTTGGTGGCTTACACCATCTTTTATTGTACACAACCGATCATTAATAACTTGGTGGCTTACACCATCTTTTATTGTACGCAACCAACCATTTATAAGTTGGTGGCTTACACAATCTTTTATTGTACCCAACCGATCATTTATAAGTTCGTGGCTTACACCATCTTTTATTGTACAAAACCAATCATTAATAACTTGGTGGCTTACACCATCTTTTATTGTACCCAACCGATCATTTATAAGTTCGTGGCTTACACCATCTTTTATTGTACAAAACCAATCATTAATAACTTGGTGGCTTACACCATCTTTTATTGTACACAACCGATCATTAATAACTTGGTGGCTTACACCATCTTTTATTGTACACAACCGATCATTAATAACTTGGTGGCTTACACCATCTTTTATTGTACACAACTGATCATTAATAACTTGGTGGCTTACACCATCTTTTATTGTACACCACCGATCATTAATAACTTGGTGGCTTACACCATCTTTTATTGTACACAACCAACCATTTATAAGTTGGTGGCTTACACCATCTTTTATTGTACACAACCAACCATTTATAACTTGGTGGCTTACACCATCTTTTATTGTACACAACCGATCATTAATAACTTGGTGGCTTACACCATCTTTTATTGTACACCACCGATAATTAATAACTTGGTGGCTTACACCATCTTTTATTGTACACAACCGATCCCTAATAACTGGGTGGCTTACACCATCTTTTATTGTACACCACCGATCATTAATAACTTGGTGGCTTACACCATCTTTTATTGTACACAACCGATCCCTAATAACTGGGTGGCTTACACCATCTTTTATTGTACACAACCGATCATTAATAACTTTGTGGCTTACACCATCTTTTATTGTACACAACCGATCATTAATAACTTGGTGGCTTACACCATCTTTTATTGTACACAACCGATCATTAATAACTTGGTGGCTTACACCATCTTTTATTGTACACAACTGATCATTAATAACTTGGTGGCTTACACCATCTTTTATTGTACACCACCGATCATTAATAACTTGGTGGCTTACACCATCTTTTATTGTACACAACCAACCATTTATAAGTTGGTGGCTTACACCATCTTTTATTGTACACAACCAACCATTTATAACTTGGTGGCTTACACCATCTTTTATTGTACACAACCGACCATTAATAACTTGGTGGCTTACACTATCTTTTATTGTACACAACCGATCATTTATAAGTTGGTGGCTTACACCATCTTTTATTGTACACAACCAACCATTTATAACTTGGTGGCTTACACCATCTTTTATTGTACAAAACCGATCATTAATAACTTTGTGGCTTACACCATATTTTATTGTACACAACCGATCATTAATTACTTGGTGGCTTACACCATCTTTTATTTTACACCACCGATCATTAATAACTTGGTGGCTTACACCATCTTTTATTGTACACAACCAATCATTAATAACTTGGTGGCTTACACCATCTTTTATTGTACACAACCAATCATTAATAACTTGGTGGCTTACACCATCTTTTATTGTACACAACCGATCCCTAATAACTGGGTGGCTTACACCATGTTTTATTGTACACAACCGATCATTAATAACTTGGTGGCTTACACCATCTTTTATTGTACACAACCGATCATTAATAACTTGGTGGCTTACACCATCTTTTATTGTACCCAACCGATCCCTAATAACTGGGTGGCTTACACCATGTTTTATTGTACACAACCGATCATTAATAACTTGGTGGCTTACACCATCTTTTATTGTACACAACCGATCATTAATAACTTGGTGGCTTACACCATCTTTTATTGTACACAACCGATCATTAATAACTTGGTGGCTTACACCATCTTTTATTGTACCCAACCGATCCCTAATAACTGGGTGGCTTACACCATGTTTTATTGTACACAACCGATCATTAATAACTTGGTGGCTTACACCATCTTTTATTGTACACAACCAATCATTAATAACTTGGTGGCTTACACCATCTTTTATTGTACACAACCGATCATTTATAAGTTGGTGGCTTACACCATCTTTTATTGTACACAACCGATCATTAATAACTTGGTGGCTTACACCATCTTTTATTGTACACAACCGATCATTTATAAGTTGGTGGCTTACACCATCTTTTATTGTACACAACCGATCATTAATAACTTGGTGGCTTATACCATCTTTTATTGTACACAACCGATCATTAATAACTTGGTGGCTTACACCATCTTTTATTGTACACAACCGATCATTAATAACTTGGTGGCTTACACCATCTTTTATTGTACACAACCGATCATTTATAAGTTGGTGGCTTACACCATCTTTTATTGTACACAACCGATCATTAATAACTTGGTGGCTTACACCATCTTTTATTGTACACAACCGATCATTAATAACTTGGTGGCTTACACCATCTTTTATTGTACACAACCGATCATTTATAAGTTGGTGGCTTACACCATCTTTTATTGTACACAACCGATCATTAATAACTTGGTGGCTTACACCATCTTTTATTGTACACAAGCGATCATTAATAACTTGGTGGCTCATACCATCTTTTGTTGTACACAACCGATCATTAATAACTTGGTGGCTTACACCATCTTTTATTGTACACAACCAATCATTAATAACTTTGTGGCTTACACCATCTTTTATTGTACCCAACCGATCATTAATAACTTGGTGGCTTATACCATCTTTTGTTGTACACAACCGATCATTTATAAGTTGGTGGCTTACACCATGTTTTATTGTACACAACCGATCATGAATAACTTGGTGGCTTACACCATCTTTTATTGTACCCAACCGATCCCTAATAACTGGGTGGCTTACACCATGTTTTATTGTACCCAACCGATCATTAATAACTTGGTGGCTTACACCATCTTTTGTTGTACCCAACCGATCATTTATAAGTTGTTGGCTTACACCATCTTTTATTGTACCCAACCGATCATTAATAACTTGGTGGCTTACACCATCTTTTATTGTACCCAACCGATCATTTATAAGTTGGTGGCTTACACCATCTTTTGTTGTACAAAACCAATCATTAATAACTTGGTTGCTTACACCATCTTTTATTGTACCCAACCGATCATTAATAACTTGGTGGCTTACACCATCTTTTATTGTACACAACCGATCATTAATAACTTGGTGGCTTACACCATCTTTTATTGTACACAACCAACCATTTATAAGTTGGTGGCTTACACAATCTTTTATTGTACCCAACCGATCATTTATAAGTTCGTGGCTTACACCATCTTTTATTGTACAAAACCAATCATTAATAACTTGGTGGCTTACACCATCTTTTATTGTACCCAACCGATCATTTATAAGTTCGTGGCTTACACCATCTTTTATTGTACAAAACCAATCATTAATAACTTGGTGGCTTACACCATCTTTTATTGTACACAACCGATCATTAATAACTTGGTGGCTTACACCATCTTTTATTGTACACAACCGATCATTAATAACTTGGTGGCTTACACCATCTTTTATTGTACACAACCGATCATTAATAACTTGGTGGCTTACACCATCTTTTATTGTACACAACCAATCATTAATAACTTGGTGGCTTACACCATCTTTTATTGTACACAACCGATCATTAATAACTTAGTGGCTTACACCATCTTTTATTGTACACAACTAACCATTTATAAGTTGGTGGCTTACACCATCTTTTATTGTACCCAACCGATCATTTATAAGTTCGTGGCTTACACCATCTTTTATTGTACAAAAACAATCATTAATAACTTGGTGGCTTACACCATCTTTTATTGTACACAACCGATCATTAATAACTTGGTGGCTTACACCATCTTTTATTGTACACAACCGATCATTAATAACTTGGTGGCTTACACCATCTTTTATTGTACGCAACCAACCATTTATAAGTTGGTGGCTTACACAATCTTTTATTGTACCCAACCGATCATTTATAAGTTCGTGGCTTACACCATCTTTTATTGTACAAAACCAATCATTAATAACTTGGTGGCTTACACCATCTTTTATTGTACCCAACCGATCATTTATAAGTTCGTGGCTTACACCATCTTTTATTGTACAAAACCAATCATTAATAACTTGGTGGCTTACACCATCTTTTATTGTACACAACCGATCATTAATAACTTGGTGGCTTACACCATCTTTTATTGTACACAACCGATCATTAATAACTTGGTGGCTTACACCATCTTTTATTGTACACAACCGATCATTAATAACTTGGTGGCTTACACCATCTTTTATTGTACACAACCAATCATTAATAACTTGGTGGCTTACACCATCTTTTATTGTACACAACCGATCATTAATAACTTAGTGGCTTACACCATCTTTTATTGTACACAACTAACCATTTATAAGTTGGTGGCTTACACCATCTTTTATTGTACCCAACCGATCATTTATAAGTTCGTGGCTTACACCATCTTTTATTGTACAAAAACAATCATTAATAACTTGGTGGCTTACACCATCTTTTATTGTACACAACCGATCATTAATAACTTGGTGGCTTACACCATCTTTTATTGTACACAACCGATCATTAATAACTTGGTGGCTTACACCATCTTTTATTGTACAAAACCAATCATTAATAACTTGGTGGCTTACACCATCTTTTATTGTACCCAACCGATCATTTATAAGTTGGTGGCTTACACCATCTTTTATTGTACAAAACCAATCATTAATAACTTGGTGGCTTACACCATCTTTTATTGTACAAAACCAATCATTAATAACTTGGTGGCTTACACCATCTTTTATTGTACCCAACCGATCATTTATAAGTTCGTGGCTTACACCATCTTTTATTGTACAAAACCAATCATTAATAACTTGGTGGCTTACACCATCTTTTATTGTACAAAACCAATCATTAATAACTTGGTGGCTTACACCATCTTTTATTGTACCCAACCGATCATTTATAAGTTGGTGGCTTACACCATCTTTTGTTGTACAAAACCGATCAGTAATAACTTGGTGGCTTACACCATCTTTTGTTGTACCCAACCGATCATTAATAACTTGGTGGCTTATACCATCTTTTGTTGTACACAACCGATAATTAATAACTTTGTAACTTACACCATCTTTTATTGTACCCAACCGATCATTAATAACTTGGTGGCTTACACCATCTTTTATTGTACCCAACCGATCATAAATAACTTGGTGGCTTACACTATCTTTTATTGTACACAACCGATCATTAATAACTTGGTGGCTTACACCATCTTTTGTTGTACACAACCGACCATTAATAACTTGGTGGCTTACACCATCTTTTATTGTACACAACCGACCATTAATAACTTGGTTGCTTATACCATCTTTTGTTGTACCCAACCGATCATTAATAACTTGGTGGCTTACACCATCTTTTGTTGTACCCAACCGATCATTTATAAGTTGGTGGCTTACACCATCTTTTATTGTACCCAACCGATCATTAATAACTTGGTGGCTTACACCATCTTTTATTGTACCCAACCGATCATTTATAAGTTGGTGGCTTACACCATCTTTTGTTGTACAAAACCAATCATTAATAACTTGGTTGCTTACACCATCTTTTATTGTACACAACCGATCATTAATAACTTGGTGGCTTACACCATCTTTTATTGTACACAACCGATCATTAATAACTTGGTGGCTTACACCATCTTTTATTGTACACAACCAACCATTTATAAGTTGGTGGCTTACACCATCTTTTATTGTACCCAACCGATCATTTATAAGTTCGTGGCTTACACCATCTTTTATTGTACAAAACCAATCATTAATAACTTGGTGGCTTACACCATCTTTTATTGTACAAAACCAATCATTAATAACTTGGTGGCTTACACCATCTTTTATTGTACCCAACCGATCATTTATTAGTTCGTGGCTTACACCATCTTTTATTGTACAAAACCAATCATTAATAACTTGGTGGCTTACACCATCTTTTATTGTACCCAACCGATCATTTATAAGTTGGTGGCTTACACCATCTTTTGTTGTACAAAACCAATCATTAATAACTTGGTTGCTTACACCATCTGTTATTGTACACAACCGATCATTAATAACTTGGTGGCTTACACCATCTTTTATTGTACACAACCGATCATTAATAACTTGGTGGCTTACACCATCTTTTATTGTACACAACCGATCATTAATAACTTGGTGGCTTACACCATCTTTTATTGTACCCAACCGATCATTTATAAGTTCGTGGCTTACACCATCTTTTATTGTACAAAACCAATCATTAATAACTTGGTGGCTTACACCATCTTTTATTGTACCCAACCGATCATTTATAAGTTCGTGGCTTACACCATCTTTTATTGTACAAAACCAATCATTAATAACTTGGTGGCTTACACCATCTTTTATTGTACCCAACCGATCATTTATAAGTTCGTGGCTTACACCATCTTTTATTGTACAAAACCAATCATTAATAGCTTGGTGGCTTACACCATCTTTTATTGTACACAACCAATCATTAATAACTTGGTGGCTTACACCATCTTTTATTGTACACAACCAACCATTTATAATTTGGTGGCTTACACCATCTTTTATTGTACCCAACCGATCATTAATAACTTGGTGGCTTACACCATCTTTTATTGTACCCAACCGATCATTTATAAGTTCGTGGCTTACACCATCTTTTATTGTACACAACCAATCATTAATAACTTGGTGGCTTACACCATCTTTTATTGTACACAACCGATCATTTATAACTGGGTGGCTTACACCATCTTTTATTGTACACAACCAACCATTTATAATTTGGTGGCTTACACCATCTTTTATTGTACACAACCGATCATTAATAACTTGGTGGCTTACACCATCTTTTATTGTACACAACCGATCATTAATAACTTGGTGGCTTACACCATCTTTTATTGTACACAACCGATCATTAATAACTTGGTGGCTTACAGCATCTTTTATTGTACACAACCGACCATTAATAACTTGGTGGCTTACACCATCTTTTATTGTACACAACCGACCATTAATAACTTGGTGGCTTACACCATCTTTTATTGTACACAACCGATCATTAATAACTTTGTGGCTTACACCATCTTTTATTGTACACAACCGACCATTAATAACTTGGTGGCTTACACCATCTTTTATTGTACACAACCGATCATTAATAACTTGGTGGCTTACACCATCTTTTATTGTACACAACCGACCATTAATAACTTGGTGGCTTACACCATCTTTTATTGTACACAACCGATCATTAATAACTTGGTGGCTTACACCATCTTTTATTGTACACAACCGATCATTAATAACTTGGTGGCTTACACCATCTTTTATTGTACACAACCGATCATTAATAACTTGGTGGCTTACACCATCTTTTATTGTACACAACCAACCATTTATAATTTGGTGGCTTACACCATCTTTTATTGTACACAACCGATCATTAATAACTTGGTGGCTTACACCATCTTTTATTGTACACAACCGACCATTAATAACTTGGTGGCTTACACCATCTTTTATTGTACACAACCAACCATTTATAATTTGGTGGCTTACACCATCTTTTATTGTACACAACCGATCATTAATAACTTGGTGGCTTACACCATCTTTTATTGTACACAACCAACCATTTATAATTTGGTGGCTTACACCATCTTTTATTGTACACAACCGATCATTAATAACTTGGTGGCTTACACCATCTTTTATTGTACACAACCAACCATTCATAGTTTGGTGGCTTACACCATCTTTTATTGTACACAACCGATCATTAATAACTTGGTGGCTTACACCATCTTTTATTGTACACAACCGACCATTAATAACTTGGTGGCTTACACCATCTTTTATTGTACACAACCGATCATTAATAACTTGGTGGCTTACACCATCTTTTATTGTACACAACCGATCATTAATAACTTGGTGGCTTACACCATCTTTTATTGTACACAACCAACCATTTATAATTTGGTGGCTTACACCATCTTTTATTGTACACAACCGATCATTAATAACTTGGTGGCTTACACCATCTTTTATTGTACACAACCAACCATTTATAATTTGGTGGCTTACACCATCTTTTATTGTACACAACCGATCATTAATAACTTGGTGGCTTACACCATCTTTTATTGTACACAACCGATCATTAATAACTTGGTGGCTTACACCATCTTTTATTGTACACAACCAACCATTTATAATTTGGTGGCTTACACCATCTTTTATTGTACACAACCAATCATTAATAACTTGGTGGCTTACACCATCTTTTATTGTACACAACCGATCATTAATAACTTGGTGGCTTACACCATCTTTTATTGTACACAACCAACCATTCATAGTTTGGTGGCTTACACCATCTTTTATTGTACACAACCGATCATTAATAACTTGGTGGCTTACACCATCTTTTATTGTACACAACCGACCATTAATAACTTGGTGGCTTACACCATCTTTTATTGTACACAACCAACCATTTATAATTTGGTGGCTTACACCATCTTTTATTGTACACAACCGATCATTAATAACTTGGTGGCTTACACCATCTTTTATTGTACACAACCGATCATTAATAACTTGGTGGCTTACACCATCTTTTATTGTACACAACCAACCATTTATAATTTGGTGGCTTACACCATCTTTTATTGTACACAACCGATCATTAATAACTTGGTGGCTTACACCATCTTTTATTGTACACAACCGACCATTAATAACTTGGTGGCTTACACCATCTTTTATTGTACACAACCGACCATTAATAACTTGGTGGCTTACACCATCTTTTATTGTACACAACCGATCATTAATAACTTGGTGGCTTACACCATCTTTTATTGTACACAACCGATCATTAATAACTTGGTGGCTTACACCATCTTTTATTGTACACAACCGATCATTAATAACTTGGTGGCTTACAGCATCTTTTATTGTACAAAACCAATCATTAATAACTTGGTGGCTTACACCATCTTTAATTGTACACAACCGATCATTAATAACTTGGTGGCTTACACCATCTTTTATTGTACACAACCGATCATTAATAACTTGGTGGCTTACACCATCTTTTATTGTACACAACCAATCATGAATAACTTGGTGGCTTACACCATCTTTTATTGTACAAAACCGATCATTAATAACTTGGTGGCTTACACCAATTTTTATTGTACACAACCGATCATTAATAACTTGGTGGCTTACACCATCTTTTATTGTACACAACCGATCATTAATAACTTGGTGGCTTACACCATCTTTTATTGTACACAACCAATCATGAATAACTTGGTGGCTTACACCATCTTTTATTGTACACAACCGATCATTAATAACTTGGTGGCTTACACCATCTTTTATTGTACACAACCGATCATTAATAACTTGGTGGCTTACACCATCTTTTATTGTACACAACCGATCATTAATAACTTGGTGGCTTACACCATCTTTTATTGTACAAAACCAATCATGAATAACTTGGTGGCTTACACCATCTTTTATTGTACACAACCGATCATTAATAACTTGGTGGCTTACACCTTCTTTTATTGTACACAACCGATCATTAATAACTTGGTGGCTAACACCATCTTTTATTGTACACAACCGATCATTAATAACTTGGTGGCTTACACCATCTTTTATTGTACACAACCGATCATTAATAACTTGGTGGCTTACACCATCTTTTATTGTACACAAACAATCATTAATAACTTGGTGGCTTACACCATCTTTTATTGTACAAAACCGATCATTAATAACTTGGTGGCTTACACCATCTTTTATTGTACACAACCAATCATGAATAACTTGGTGGCTTACACCATCTTTTATTGTACACAACCGATCATTAATAACTTGGTGGCTTACACCATCTTTTATTGTACACAACCGATCATTAATAACTTGGTGGCTTACACCATCTTTTATTGTACACAACCGATCATTAATAACTTGGTGGCTTACACCATCTTTTATTGTACACAACCAATCATTAATAACTTGGTGGCTTACACCATCTTTTATTGTACACAACCAATCATTAATAGCTTGGTGGCTTACAGCATCTTTTATTGTACACAACCAATCATTAATAACTTGGTGGCTTACACCATCTTTTATTGTACCCAACCGATCATTAATAACTTGGTGGCTTATACCATCTTTTGTTGTACACAACCGATCATTAATAACTTGGTGGCTTACACCATCTTTTATTGTACACAACCAATCATTAATAACTTGGTGGCTTACACCATCTTTTATTGTACACAACCGATCATTAATAACTTGGTGGCTTACACCATCTTTTATTGTACACAACCGATCATTAATAACTTGGTGGCTTATACCATCTTTTATTGTACACAACCGATCATTAATAACTTGGTGGCTTACACCATCTTTTATTGTACACAACCGATCATTAATAACTTGGTGGCTTATACCATCTTTTATTGTACACAACCGATCATTAATAACTTGGTGGCTTACACCATCTTTTATTGTACACAACCGATCATTAATAACTTGGTGGCTTACACCATCTTTTATTGTACACAACCAATCATTAATAACTTGGTGGCTTACACCATCTTTTATTGTACACAACCGATCATTAATAACTTGGTGGCTTACACCATCTTTTATTGTACACAACCGATCATTAATAACTTGGTGGCTTATACCATCTTTTATTGTACACAACCGATCATTAATAACTTGGTGGCTTACACCATCTTTTATTGTACACAACCGATCATTAATAACTTGGTGGCTTACACCATCTTTTATTGTACACAACCAATCATTAATAACTTGGTGGCTTACACCATCTTTTATTGTACACAACCAATCATTAATAACTTGGTGGCTTACAGCATCTTTTATTGTACACAACCAATCATTAATAACTTGGTGGCTTACACCATCTTTTATTGTACACAACCAATCATTAATAACTTGGTGGCTTACAGCATCTTTTATTGTACACAACCGATCATTAATAACTTGGTGGCTTACACCATCTTTTATTGTACACAACCAATCATTAATAACTTGGTGGCTTACACCATCTTTTATTGTACACAACCGATCATTAATAACTTGGTGGCTTACACCATCTTTTCTTGTACACAACCAATCATTAATAACTTGGTGGCTTACACCATCTTTTATTGTACACAACCGATCATTAATAACTTGGTGGCTTACACCATCTTTTATTGTACACAACCGATCATTAATAACTTGGTGGCTTATACCATCTTTTATTGTACACAACCGATCATTAATAACTTGGTGGCTTACACCATCTTTTATTGTACACAACCGATCATTAATAACTTGGTGGCTTATACCATCTTTTATTGTACACAACCGATCATTAATAACTTGGTGGCTTACACCATCTTTTATTGTACACAACCGATCATTAATAACTTGGTGGCTTACACCATCTTTTATTGTACACAACCAATCATTAATAACTTGGTGGCTTACACCATCTTTTATTGTACACAACCGATCATTAATAACTTGGTGGCTTACACCATCTTTTATTGTACACAACCGATCATTAATAACTTGGTGGCTTATACCATCTTTTATTGTACACAACCGATCATTAATAACTTGGTGGCTTACACCATCTTTTATTGTACACAACCGATCATTAATAACTTGGTGGCTTACACCATCTTTTATTGTACACAACCAATCATTAATAACTTGGTGGCTTACACCATCTTTTATTGTACACAACCAATCATTAATAACTTGGTGGCTTACAGCATCTTTTATTGTACACAACCAATCATTAATAACTTGGTGGCTTACACCATCTTTTATTGTACACAACCAATCATTAATAACTTGGTGGCTTACAGCATCTTTTATTGTACACAACCGATCATTAATAACTTGGTGGCTTACACCATCTTTTATTGTACACAACCAATCATTAATAACTTGGTGGCTTACACCATCTTTTATTGTACACAACCAATCATTAATAACTTGGTGGCTTACAGCATCTTTTATTGTACACAACCGATCATTAATAACTTGGTGGCTTACACCATCTTTTATTGTACACAACCGATCATTAATAACTTGGTGGCTTACACCATCTTTTATTGTACACAACCGATCATTAATAACTTGGTGGCTTACACCATCTTTTAGTGTACACAACCAATCATTAATAACTTGGTGGCTTACACCATCTTTTATTGTACAAAACCAATCATTAATAACTTGGTGGCTTACACCATCTTTTATTGTACAAAACCGATCATTAATAACTTGGTGGCTTACACCATCTTTTATTGTACACAACCGATCATTAATAACTTGGTGGCTTACACCATCTTTTATTGTACACAACCAATCATTAATAACTTGGTGGCTTACACCATCTTTTATTGTACACAACCAATCATTAATAACTTGGTGGCTTACACCATCTTTTATTGTACAAAACCAATCATTTATAACTTGGTGGCTTACACCATCTTTTATTGTACACAACCGATCATTAATAAATTGGTGGCTTACACCATCTTTTATTGTACACAACCGATCATTAATAACTTGGTGGCTTACACCATCTTTTATTGTACACAACCAATCATTAATAACTTGGTGGCTTACACCATCTTTTATTGTACAAAACCAATCATTAATAACTTGGTGGCTTACACCATCTTTTATTGTACAAAACCGATCATTAATAACTTGGTGGCTTACACCATCTTTTATTGTACACAACCGATCATTAATAACTTGGTGGCTTACACCATCTTTTATTGTACACAACCAATCATTAATAACTTGGTGGCTTACACCATCTTTTATTGTACACAACCGATCATTAATAACTTGGTGGCTTACACCATTTTTTATTGTACACAACCGACCATTAATAACTTGGTGGCTTATACCATCTTTTATTGTACACAACCGATCATTAATAACTTTGTGGCTTACACCATCTTTTATTGTACACAACCGATCATTAATAACTTGGTGGCTTACACCATCTTTTATTGTACAAAACCAATCATTAATAACTTGGTGGCTTAAATCATCTTTTATTGTACACAACCGATCATTAATAACTTGGTGGCTTACACCATCTTTTATTGTACACAACCGATCATTAATAACTTGGTGGCTTACACCATCTTTTATTGTACACAACCGATCATTAATAACTTGGTGGCTTACACCATCTTTTATTGTACACAACCAATCATTAATAACTTGGTGGCTTACACCATCTTTTATTGTACACAACCAATCATTAATAACTTGGTGGCTTACACCAATTTTTATTGTACACAACCGATCATTAATAACTTGGTGGCTTACACCATCTTTTATTGTACACAACCGATCATTAATAACTTGGTGGCTTACACCATCTTTTATTGTACACAACCAATCATTAATAACTTGGTGGCTTACACCATCTTTTATTGTACACAACCGATCATTAATAACTTGGTGGCTTACACCATCTTTTATTGTACACAACCGATCATTAATAACTTGGTGGCTTACACCATCTTTTATTGTACACAACCGATCATTAATAACTTGGTGGCTTACACCATCTTTTATTGTACACAACCGATCATTAATAACTTGGTGGCTTACACCATCTTTTATTGTACACAACCAATCATTAATAACTTGGTGGCTTACACCATCTTTTATTGTACACAACCGATCATTAATAACTTGGTGGCTTACACCATCTTTTATTGTACACAACCGATCATTAATAACTTGGTGGCTTACACCATCTTTTATTGTACACAACCGATCATTAATAACTTGGTGGCTTACACCATCTTTTATTGTACACAACCGATCATTAATAACTTGGTGGCTTACAGCATCTTTTATTGTACAAAACCAATCATTAATAACTTGGTGGCTTACACCATCTTTTATTGTACACAACCGATCATTAATAACTTGGTGGCTTACACCATCTTTTATTGTACACAACCGATCATTAATAACTTGGTGGCTTACACCATCTTTTATTGTACACAACCAATCATGAATAACTTGGTGGCTTACACCATCTTTTATTGTACAAAACCGATCATTAATAACTTGGTGGCTTACACCATCTTTTATTGTACACAACCAATCATGAATAACTTGGTGGCTTACACCATCTTTTATTGTACACAACCGATCATTAATAACTTGGTGGCTTATACCATCTTTTATTGTACACAACCGATCATTAATAACTTGGTGGCTTACACCATCTTTTATTGTACACAACCGATCATTAATAACTTGGTGGCTTACACCATCTTTTATTGTACACAACCAATCATTAATAACTTGGTGGCTTACACCATCTTTTATTGTACACAACCGATCATTAATAACTTGGTGGCTTACACCATCTTTTATTGTACACAACCGATCATTAATAACTTGGTGGCTTATACCATCTTTTATTGTACACAACCGATCATTAATAACTTGGTGGCTTACACCATCTTTTATTGTACACAACCGATCATTAATAACTTGGTGGCTTACACCATCTTTTATTGTACACAACCAATCATTAATAACTTGGTGGCTTACACCATCTTTTATTGTACACAACCAATCATTAATAACTTGGTGGCTTACAGCATCTTTTATTGTACACAACCAATCATTAATAACTTGGTGGCTTACACCATCTTTTATTGTACACAACCAATCATTAATAACTTGGTGGCTTACAGCATCTTTTATTGTACACAACCGATCATTAATAACTTGGTGGCTTACACCATCTTTTATTGTACACAACCAATCATTAATAACTTGGTGGCTTACACCATCTTTTATTGTACACAACCGATCATTAATAACTTGGTGGCTTACACCATCTTTTATTGTACACAACCAATCATTAATAACTTGGTGGCTTACACCATCTTTTATTGTACACAACCGATCATTAATAACTTGGTGGCTTACACCATCTTTTATTGTACACAACCGATCATTAATAACTTGGTGGCTTATACCATCTTTTATTGTACACAACCGATCATTAATAACTTGGTGGCTTACACCATCTTTTATTGTACACAACCGATCATTAATAACTTGGTGGCTTATACCATCTTTTATTGTACACAACCGATCATTAATAACTTGGTGGCTTACACCATCTTTTATTGTACACAACCGATCATTAATAACTTGGTGGCTTACACCATCTTTTATTGTACACAACCAATCATTAATAACTTGGTGGCTTACACCATCTTTTATTGTACACAACCAATCATTAATAACTTGGTGGCTTACAGCATCTTTTATTGTACACAACCAATCATTAATAACTTGGTGGCTTACACCATCTTTTATTGTACACAACCAATCATTAATAACTTGGTGGCTTACAGCATCTTTTATTGTACACAACCGATCATTAATAACTTGGTGGCTTACACCATCTTTTATTGTACACAACCAATCATTAATAACTTGGTGGCTTACACCATCTTTTATTGTACACAACCAATCATTAATAACTTGGTGGCTTACAGCATCTTTTATTGTACACAACCGATCATTAATAACTTGGTGGCTTACACCATCTTTTATTGTACACAACCGATCATTAATAACTTGGTGGCTTACACCATCTTTTATTGTACACAACCGATCATTAATAACTTGGTGGCTTACACCATCTTTTATTGTACACAACCAATCATTAATAACTTGGTGGCTTACACCATCTTTTATTGTACAAAACCAATCATTAATAACTTGGTGGCTTACACCATCTTTTATTGTACAAAACCGATCATTAATAACTTGGTGGCTTACACCATCTTTTATTGTACACAACCGATCATTAATAACTTGGTGGCTTACACCATCTTTTATTGTACACAACCAATCATTAATAACTTGGTGGCTTACACCATCTTTTATTGTACACAACCAATCATTAATAACTTGGTGGCTTACACCATCTTTTATTGTACAAAACCAATCATTAATAACTTGGTGGCTTACACCATCTTTTATTGTACACAACCGATCATTAATAACTTGGTGGCTTACAGCATCTTTTATTGTACACAACCGACCATTAATAACTTGGTGGCTATCACCATCTTTTATTGTACACAACCGACCATTAATAACTTGGTGGCTTACACCATCTTTTATTGTACACAACCGATCATTAATAACTTTGTGGCTTACACCATCTTTTATTGTACACAACCGACCATTAATAACTTGGTGGCTTACACCATCTTTTATTGTACACAACCGATCATTAATAACTTGGTGGCTTACACCATTTTTTATTGTACACAACCGACCATTAATAACTTGGTGGCTTATACCATCTTTTATTGTACACAACCGATCATTAATAACTTTGTGGCTTACACCATCTTTTATTGTACACAACCGATCATTAATAACTTGGTGGCTTACACCATCTTTTATTGTACAAAACCAATCATTAATAACTTGGTGGCTTAAATCATCTTTTATTGTACACAACCGATCATTAATAACTTGGTGGCTTACACCATCTTTTATTGTACACAACCGATCATTAATAACTTGGTGGCTTACACCATCTTTTATTGTACACAACCGATCATTAATAACTTGGTGGCTTACACCATCTTTTATTGTACACAACCAATCATTAATAACTTGGTGGCTTACACCATCTTTTATTGTACACAACCAATCATTAATAACTTGGTGGCTTACACCAATTTTTATTGTACACAACCGATCATTAATAACTTGGTGGCTTACACCATCTTTTATTGTACACAACCGATCATTAATAACTTGGTGGCTTACACCATCTTTTATTGTACACAACCAATCATTAATAACTTGGTGGCTTACACCATCTTTTATTGTACACAACCGATCATTAATAACTTGGTGGCTTACACCATCTTTTATTGTACACAACCGATCATTAATAACTTGGTGGCTTACACCATCTTTTATTGTACACAACCGATCATTAATAACTTGGTGGCTTACACCATCTTTTATTGTACACAACCGATCATTAATAACTTGGTGGCTTACAGCATCTTTTATTGTACAAAACCAATCATTAATAACTTGGTGGCTTACACCATCTTTTATTGTACACAACCGATCATTAATAACTTGGTGGCTTACACCATCTTTTATTGTACACAACCGATCATTAATAACTTGGTGGCTTACACCATCTTTTATTGTACACAACCAATCATGAATAACTTGGTGGCTTACACCATCTTTTATTGTACAAAACCGATCATTAATAACTTGGTGGCTTACACCATCTTTTATTGTACACAACCAATCATGAATAACTTGGTGGCTTACACCATCTTTTATTGTACACAACCGATCATTAATAACTTGGTGGCTTACACCATCTTTTATTGTACACAACCGATCATTAATAACTTGGTGGCTTACACCATCTTTTATTGTACACAACCAATCATGAATAACTTGGTGGCTTACACCATCTTTTATTGTACACAACCGATCATTAATAACTTGGTGGCTTACACCATCTTTTATTGTACACAACCGATCATTAATAACTTGGTGGCTTACACCATCTTTTATTGTACACAACCGATCATTAATAACTTGGTGGCTTACACCATCTTTTATTGTACACAACCAATCATGAATAACTTGGTGGCTTACACCATCTTTTATTGTACAAAACCGATCATTAATAACTTGGTGGCTTACACCATCTTTTATTGTACACAACCAATCATGAATAACTTGGTGGCTTACACCATCTTTTATTGTACACAACCGATCATTAATAACTTGGTGGCTTACACCATCTTTTATTGTACACAACCGATCATTAATAACTTGGTGGCTTACACCATCTTTTATTGTACACAACCGATCATTAATAACTTGGTGGCTTACACCATCTTTTATTGTACACAACCGATCATTAATAACTTGATGGCTTACACCATCTTTTATTGTACACAACCGACCATTAATAACTTGGTGGCTTACACCATCTTTTATTGTACACAACCGATCATTAATAACTTGGTGGCTTACACCATCTTTTATTGTACACAAACAATCATGAATAACTTGGTAGCTTACACCATCTTTTATTGTACACAACCGATCATTAATAACTTGATGGCTTACACCATCTTTTATTGTACACAACCAATCATGAATAACTTGGTAGCTTACACCATCTTTTATTGTACACAACCGATCATTAATAACTTGATGGCTTACACCATCTTTTATTGTACACAACCGATCATTAATAACTTGATGGCTTACACCATCTTTTATTGTACACAACCAATCATTAATAACTTGGTGGCTTACACCATCTTTTATTGTACACAACCGATCATTAATAACTTGGTGGCTTACACCATCTTTTATTGTACACAACCGATCATTAATAACTTGGTGGCTTACACCATCTTTTATTGTACACAACCGATCATTAATAACTTGATGGCTTACACCATCATTTATTGTACACAACCAATCATTAATAACTTGGTGGCTTACACCATCTTTTATTGTACAAAACCGATCATGAATAACTTGGTTGCTTACACCATCTTTTATTGTACACAACCGATCATTAATAACTTGGTGGCTTACACCATCTTTTATTGTACACAACCGATCATTAATAACTTGGTGGCTTACACCATCTTTTATTGTACACAACCGATCATTAATAACTTGGTGGCTTACACCATCTTTTATTGTACACAACCTATCATTAATAACTTGATGGCTTACACCATCTTTTATTGTACACAACCAATCATTAATAACTTGGTGGCTTACACCATCTTTTATTGTACACAACCGATCATTAATAACTTGATGGCTTACACCATCTTTTATTGTACACAACCAATCATTAATAACTTGGTGGCTTACACCATCTTTTATTGTACAAAACCGATCATTAATAACTTGGTGGCTTACACCATCTTTTATTGTACACAACCGATCATTAATAACTTGGTGGCTTACACCATCTTTTATTGTACACAACCTATCATTAATAACTTGATGGCTTACACCATCTTTTATTGTACACAACCAATCATGAATAACTTGGTGGCTTACACCATCTTTTATTGTACACAACCGATCATTAATAACTTGGTGGCTTACACCATCTTTTATTGTACACAACCGATCATTAATAACTTGATGGCTTACACCATCTTTTATTGTACACAACCGATCATTAATAACTTGATGGCTTACACCATCTTTTATTGTACACAACCGATCATGAATAACTTGGTGGCTTACACCATCTTTTATTGTACACAACCGATCATGAATAACTTGGTAGCTTACACCATCTTTTATTGTACACAACCGATCATTAATAACTTGATGGCTTACACCATCTTTTATTGTACACAACCGATCATTAATAACTTGGTGGCTTACACCATCTTTTATTGTACACAACCAATCATGAATAACTTGGTAGCTTACACCATCTTTTATTGTACACAACCGATCATTAATAACTTGATGGCTTACACCATCTTTTATTGTACACAACCAATCATTAATAACTTGGTGGCTTACACCATCTTTTATTGTACAAAACCGATCATTAATAACTTGGTGGCTTACACCATCTTTTATTGTACACAACCGATCATTAATAACTTGGTGGCTTACACCATCTTTTATTGTACACAACCTATCATTAATAACTTGATGGCTTACACCATCTTTTATTGTACACAACCAATCATGAATAACTTGGTGGCTTACACCATCTTTTATTGTACACAACCGATCATTAATAACTTGGTGGCTTACACCATCTTTTATTGTACACAACCGATCATTAATAACTTGATGGCTTACACCATCTTTTATTGTACACAACCGATCATTAATAACTTGGTGGCTTACACCATCTTTTATTGTACACAACCGATCATGAATAACTTGGTGGCTTACACCATCTTTTATTGTACACAACCGATCATGAATAACTTGGTAGCTTACACCATCTTTTATTGTACACAACCGATCATTAATAACTTGATGGCTTACACCATCTTTTATTGTACACAACCGATCATTAATAACTTGGTGGCTTACACCATCTTTTATTGTACACAACCAATCATGAATAACTTGGTAGCTTACACCATCTTTTATTGTACACAACCGATCATTAATAACTTGATGGCTTACACCATCTTTTATTGTACACAACCAATCATTAATAACTTGGTGGCTTACACCATCTTTTATTGTACACAACCGATCATTAATAACTTGGTGGCTTACACCATCTTTTATTGTACACAACCGATCATTAATAACTTGATGGCTTACACCATCTTTTATTGTACACAACCAATCATTAATAACTTGGTGGCTTACACCATCTTTTATTGTACAAAACCGATCATGAATAACTTGGTGGCTTACACCATCTTTTATTGTACACAACCGATCATTAATAACTTGGTGGCTTACACCATCTTTTATTGTACACAACCGATCATTAATAACTTGGTGGCTTACACCATCTTTTATTGTACACAACCGATCATTAATAACTTGGTGGCTTACACCATCTTTTATTGTACACAACCTATCATTAATAACTTGATGGCTTACACCATCTTTTATTGTACACAACCAATCATTAATAACTTGGTGGCTTACACCATCTTTTATTGTACACAACCGATCATTAATAACTTGATGGCTTACACCATCTTTTATTGTACACAACCAATCATTAATAACTTAGTGGCTTACACCATCTTTTATTGTACAAAACCGATCATTAATAACTTGGTGGCTTACACCATCTTTTATTGTACACAACCGATCATTAATAATTTGGTGGCTTACACCATCTTTTATTGTACACAACCTATCATTAATAACTTGATGGCTTACACCATCTTTTATTGTACACAACCAATCATGAATAACTTGGTGGCTTACACCATCTTTTATTGTACACAACCGATCATTAATAACTTGGTGGCTTACACCATCTTTTATTGTACACAACCGATCATTAATAACTTGATGGCTTACACCATCTTTTATTGTACACAACCGATCATTAATAACTTGATGGCTTACACCATCTTTTATTGTACACAACCGATCATGAATAACTTGGTGGCTTACACCATCTTTTATTGTACACAACCGATCATGAATAACTTGGTAGCTTACACCATCTTTTATTGTACACAACCGATCATTAATAACTTGATGGCTTACACCATCTTTTATTGTACACAACCGATCATTAATAACTTGGTGGCTTACACCATCTTTTATTGTACACAACCAATCATGAATAACTTGGTAGCTTACACCATCTTTTATTGTACACAACCGATCATTAATAACTTGATGGCTTACACCATCTTTTATTGTACACAACCAATCATTAATAAATTGGTGGCTTACACCATCTTTTATTGTACAAAACCGATCATTAATAACTTGGTGGCTTACACCATCTTTTATTGTACACAACCGATCATTAATAACTTGGTGGCTTACACCATCTTTTATTGTACACAACCTATCATTAATAACTTGATGGCTTACACCATCTTTTATTGTACACAACCAATCATGAATAACTTGGTGGCTTACACCATCTTTTATTGTACACAACCGATCATTAATAACTTGGTGGCTTACACCATCTTTTATTGTACACAACCGATCATTAATAACTTGGTGGCTTACACCATCTTTTATTGTACACAACCGATCATTAATAACTTGATGGCTTACACCATCTTTTATTGTACACAACCAATCATGAATAACTTGGTGGCTTACACCATCTTTTATTGTACAAAACCGATCATTAATAACTTGGTGGCTTACACCATCTTTTATTGTACACAACCAATCATGAATAACTTGGTGGCTGACACCATCTTTTATTGTACACAACCGATCATTAATAACTTGGTGGCTTACACCATCTTTTATTGTACACAACCGATCATTAATAACTTGGTGGCTTACACCATCTTTTATTGTACACAACCTATCATTAATAACTTGATGGTATACACCATCTTTTATTGTACACAACCAATCATGAATAACTTGGTGGCTTACACCATCTTTTATTGTACACAACCGATCATTAATAACTTGATGGCTTACACCATCTTTTATTGTACACAACCGATCATTAATAACTTGGTGGCTTACACCATCTTTTATTGTACACAACCGATCATTAATAACTTGATGGCTTACACCATCTTTTATTGTACACAACCAATCATTAATAACTTGGTGGCTTACACCATCTTTTATTGTACACAACCGATCATTAATAACTTGATGGCTTACACCATCTTTTATTGTACACAACCGATCATTAATAACTTGGTGGCTTACACCATCTTTTATTGTACACAACCGATCATTAATAACTTGATGGCTTACACCATCTTTTATTGTACACAACCGATCATTAATAACTTGGTGGCTTACACCATCTTTTATTGTACACAACCTATCATTAATAACTTGATGGCTTACACCATCTTTTATTGTACACAACCAATCATTAATAACTTGGTGGCTTACACCATCTTTTATTGTACACAACCGATCATTAATAACTTGGTGGCTTACACCATCTTTTATTGTACACAACCAATCATGAATAACTTGGTGGCTTACACCATCTTTTATTGTACACAACCGATCATTAATAACTTGGTGGCTTACACCATCTTTTATTGTACACAACCAATCATGAATAACTTGGTGGCTTACACCATCTTTTATTGTACACAACCAATCATTAATAACTTGGTGGCTTACACCATCTTTTATTGTACACAACCAATCATGAATAACTTGGTGGCTTACACCATCTTTTATTGTACACAACCAATCATGAATAACTTGGTGGCTTACACCATCTTTTATTGTACACAACCAATCATTAATAACTTGGTGGCTTACACCATCTTTTATTGTACACAACCGATCATTAATAACTTGGTGGCTTACACCATCTTTTATTGTACACAACCAATCATGAATAACTTGGTGGCTTACACCATCTTTTATTGTACACAACCAATCATTAATAACTTGGTGGCTTACACCATCTTTTATTGTACACAACCAATCATGAATAACTTGGTGGCTTACACCATCTTTTATTGTACACAACCGATCATTAATAACTTGATGGCTTACACCATCTTTTATTGTACACAACCAATCATTAATAACTTGATGGCTTACACCATCTTTTATTGTACACAACCAATCATTAATAACTTGGTGGCTTACACCATCTTTTATTGTACACAACCGATCATTAATAACTTGATGGCTTACACCATCTTTTATTGTACACAACCTATCATTAATAACTTGATGGCTTACACCATCTTTTATTGTACACAACCAATCATTAATAACTTGGTGGCTTACACCATCTTTTATTGTACACAACCGATCATTAATAACTTTGTGGCTTACACCATCTTTTATTGTACACAACCAATCATGAATAACTTGGTGGCTTACACCATCTTTTATTGTACACAACCAATCATTAATAACTTGGTGGCTTACACCATCTTTTATTGTACACAACCAATCATGAATAACTTGGTGGCTTACACCATCTTTTATTGTACACAACCGATCATTAATAACTTGATGACTTACACCATCTTTTATTGTACACAACCAATCATTAATAACTTGATGGCTTACACCATCTTTTATTGTACACAACCGATCATTAATAACTTGGTGGCTTACACCATCTTTTATTGTACACAACCAATCATGAATAACTTGGTGGCTTACACCATCTTTTATTGTACACAACCGATCATTAATAACTTGATGGCTTACACCATCTTTTATTGTACACAACCGATCATTAATAACTTGGTGGCTTACACCATCTTTTATTGTACACAACCGATCATTAATAACTTGATGGCTTACACCATCTTTTATTGTACACAACCAATCATTAATAACTTGGTGGCTTACACCATCTTTTATTGTACACAACCTATCATTAATAACTTGATGGCTTACACCATCTTTTATTGTACACAACCGATCATTAATAACTTGGTGGCTTACACCATCTTTTATTGTACACAACCGATCATTAATAACTTGATGGCTTACACCATCTTTTATTGTACACAACCAATCATTAATAACTTGGTGGCTTACACCATCTTTTATTGTACACAACCTATCATTAATAACTTGATGGCTTACACCATCTTTTATTGTACACAACCGATCATTAATAACTTGGTGGCTTACACCATCTTTTATTGTACAAAACCGATCATTAATAACTTGGTGGCTTACACCATCTTTTATTGTACACAACCGATCATTAATAACTTGGTGGCTTACACCATCTTTTATTGTACACAACCACTCATTAATAACTTGGTGGCTTACACCATCTTTTATTGTACACAACCTATCATTAATAACTTGATGGCTTACACCATCTTTTATTGTACACAACCGATCATTAATAACTTGGTGGCTTACACCATCTTTTATTGTACAAAACCGATCATTAATAACTTGGTGGCTTACACCATCTTTTATTGTACACAACCAATCATTAATAACTTGGTGGCTTACACCATCTTTTATTGTACACAACCGATCATTAATAACTTAGTGGCTTACACCATCTTTTATTGTACACAACCGATCATTAATAACTTGGTGGCTTACACCATCTTTTATTGTACACAACCGATCATTAATAACTTGGTGGCTTACACCATCTTTTATTGTACACAACCGATCATTAATAACTTGGTGGCTTACACCATCTTTTATTGTACACAACCGATCATTAATAACTTGGTGGCTTACACCATCTTTTATTGTACACAACCGATCATTAATAACTTGATGGCTTACACCATCGTTTATTGTACACAACCAATCATTAATAACTTGGTGGCTTACACCATCTTTTATTGTACACAACCAATCATTAATAACTTGGTGGCTTACACCATCTTTTATTGTACACAACCAATCATTAATAACTTGGTGGCTTACACCATCTTTTATTGTACACAACCAATCATTAATAACTTGGTGGCTTACACCATCTTTTATTGTACACAACCGATGATTAATAACTTGGTGGCTTACACCATCTTTTATTGTACACAACCAATCATTAATAACTTGATGGCTTACACCATCTTTTATTGTACACAACCGATCATTAATAACTTGGTGGCTTACACCATCTTTTATTGTACACAACCAATCATTAATAACTTGGTGGCTTAGACCATCTTTTATTGTACACAACCGATCATTAATAACTTAGTGGCTTACACCATCTTTTATTGTACACAACCGATCATTAATAACTTGATGGCTTACACCATCTTTTATTGTACACAACCAATCATTAATAACTTTGTGGCTTACACCATCTTTTATTGTACACAACCAATCATTAATAACTTGGTGGCTTACACCATCTTTTATTGTACACAACCGATCATTAATAACTTGATGGCTTACACCATCTTTTATTGTACACAACCGATCATTAATAACTTGGTGGCTTACACCATCTTTTATTGTACACAACCAATCATGAATAACTTGGTAGCTTACACCATCTTTTATTGTACACAACCGATCATTAATAACTTGATGGCTTACACCATCTTTTATTGTACACAACCAATCATTAATAACTTGGTGGCTTACACCATCTTTTATTGTACAAAACCGATCATTAATAACTTGATGGCTTACACAATCTTTTATTGTACACAACCGATCATTAATAACTTGATGGCTTAAACCATCTTTTATTGTACAAAACCGATCATTAATAACTTGGTGGCTTACACCATCTTTTATTGTACAAAACCGATCATTAATAACTTGGTGGCTTACACCATCTTTTATTGTACACAACCAATCATTAATAACTTGGTGGCTAACACCATCTTTTATTGTACACAACCGATCATTAATAACTTAGTGGCTTACACCATCTTTTATTGTACACAACCGATCATTAATAACTTGGTGGCTTACACCATCTTTTATTGTACAAAACCGATCATTAATAACTTGATGGCTTACACCATCTTTTATTGTACACAACCAATCATGAATAACTTGGTGGCTTACACCATCTTTTATTGTACACAACCTATCATTAATAACTTGGTGGCTTACACCATCTTTTATTGTACACAACCGATCATGAATAACTTGGTGGCTTACACCATCTTTTATTGTACACAACCGATCATTAATAACTTGGTGGCTTACACCATCTTTTATTGTACACAACCAATCATGAATAACTTGGTGGCTTACACCATTCTTTATTGTACACAACCGATCATTAATAACTTGATGGCTTACACCATCTTTTATTGTACACAACCGATCATTAATAACTTGGTGGCTTACACCATCTTTTATTGTACACAACCAATCATGAATAACTTGGTGGCTTACACCATCTTTTATTGTACACAACCAATCATTAATAACTTGGTGGCTTACACCATCTTTTATTGTACACAACCTATCATTAATAACTTGATGGCTACACCATCTTTTATTGTACAAAACCGATCATTAATAACTTGGTGGCTTACACCATCTTTTATTGTACACAACCAATCATTAATAACTTGGTGGCTTACACCATCTTTTATTGTACAAAACCGATCATTAATAACTTGATGGCTTACACAATCTTTTATTGTACACAACCGATCATTAATAACTTGATGGCTTACACCATCTTTTATTGTACAAAACCGATCATTAATAACTTGGTGGCTTACACCATCTTTTATTGTACAAAACCGATCATTAATAACTTGGTGGCTTACACCATCTTTTATTGTACACAACCAATCATTAATAACTTGGTGGCTTACACCATCTTTTATTGTACACAACCGATCATTAATAACTTAGTGGCTTACACCATCTTTTATTGTACACAACCGATCATTAATAACTTGGTGGCTTACACCATCTTTTATTGTACAAAACCGATCATTAATAACTTGATGGCTTACACCATCTTTTATTGTACACAACCAATCATGAATAACTTGGTGGCTTACACCATCTTTTATTGTACACAACCTATCATTAATAACTTGGTGGCTTACACCATCTTTTATTGTACACAACCGATCATGAATAACTTGGTGGCTTACACCATCTTTTATTGTACACAACCGATCATTAATAACTTGGTGGCTTACACCATCTTTTATTGTACACAACCAATCATGAATAACTTGGTGGCTTACACCATTCTTTATTGTACACAACCGATCATTAATAACTTGATGGCTTACACCATCTTTTATTGTACACAACCGATCATTAATAACTTGGTGGCTTACACGATCTTTTATTGTACACAACCAATCATGAATAACTTGGTGGCTTACACCATCTTTTATTGTACACAACCAATCATTAATAACTTGGTGGCTTACACCATCTTTTATTGTACACAACCTATCATTAATAACTTGATGGCTTACACCATCTTTTATTGTACAAAACCGATCATTAATAACTTGGTGGCTTACACCATCTTTTATTGTACACAACCAATCATTAATAACTTGGTGGCTTACACCATCTTTTATTGTACACAACCGATCATTAATAACTTAGTGGCTTACACAATCTTTTATTGTACACAACCGATCATTAATAACTTGGTGGCTTACACCATCTTTTATTGTACACAACCGATCATTAATAACTTGGTGGCTTACACAATCTTTTATTGTACACAACCGATCATTAATAACTTGGTGGCTTACACCATCTTTTATTGTACACAACCGATCATTAATAACTTGGTGGCTTACACCATCTTTTATTGTACACAACCGATCATTAATAACTTGATGGCTTACACCATCTTTTATTGTACACAACCAATCATTAATAACTTGGTGGCTTACACCATCTTTTATTGTACACAACCAATCATTAATAACTTGGTGGCTTACACCATCTTTTATTGTACACAACCAATCATTAATAACTTGGTGGCTTACACCATCTTTTATTGTACACAACCAATCATTAATAACTTGGTGGCTTACACCATCTTTTATTGTACACAACCGATGATTAATAACTTGGTGGCTTACACCATCTTTTATTGTACACAACCAATCATTAATAACTTGATGGCTTACACCATCTTTTATTGTACACAACCGATCATTAATAACTTGGTGGCTTACACCATCTTTTATTGTACACAACCAATCATTAATAACTTGGTGGCTTACACCATCTTTTATTGTACACAACCGATCATTAATAACTTAGTGGCTTACACCATCTTTTATTGTACACAACCGATAATTAATAACTTGATGGCTTACACCATCTTTTATTGTACACAACCAATCATTAATAACTTTGTGGCTTACACCATCTTTTATTGTACACAACCAATCATTAATAACTTGGTGGCTTACACCATCTTTTATTGTACACAACCGATCATTAATAACTTGATGGCTTACACCATCTTTTATTGTACACAACCGATCATTAATAACTTGGTGGCTTACACCATCTTTTATTGTACACAACCAATCATGAATAACTTGGTAGCTTACACCATCTTTTATTGTACACAACCGATCATTAATAACTTGATGGCTTACACCATCTTTTATTGTACACAACCAATCATTAATAACTTGGTGGCTTACACCATCTTTTATTGTACAAAACCGATCATTAATAACTTGATGGCTTACACAATCTTTTATTGTACACAACCGATCATTAATAACTTGATGGCTTACACCATCTTTTATTGTACAAAACCGATCATTAATAACTTGGTGGCTTACACCATCTTTTATTGTACAAAACCGATCATTAATAACTTGGTGGCTTACACCATCTTTTATTGTACACAACCAATCATTAATAACTTGGTGGCTTACACCATCTTTTATTGTACACAACCGATCATTTATAACTTAGTGGCTTACACCATCTTTTATTGTACACAACCGATCATTAATAACTTGGTGGCTTACACCATCTTTTATTGTACAAAACCGATCATTAATAACTTGATGGCTTACACCATCTTTTATTGTACACAACCAATCATGAATAACTTGGTGGCTTACACCATCTTTTATTGTACACAACCTATCATTAATAACTTGGTGGCTTACACCATCTTTTATTGTACACAACCGATCATGAATAACTTGGTGGCTTACACCATCTTTTATTGTACACAACCGATCATTAATAACTTGGTGGCTTACACCATCTTTTATTGTACACAACCAATCATGAATAACTTGGTGGCTTACACCATTCTTTATTGTACACAACCGATCATTAATAACTTGATGGCTTACACCATCTTTTATTGTACACAACCGATCATTAATAACTTGGTGGCTTACACCATCTTTTATTGTACACAACCAATCATGAATAACTTGGTGGCTTACACCATCTTTTATTGTACACAACCAATCATTAATAACTTGGTGGCTTACACCATCTTTTATTGTACACAACCTATCATTAATAACTTGATGGCTTACACCATCTTTTATTGTACACAACAGATCATTAATAACTTGGTGGCTTACACCATCTTTTATTGTACACAACCGATCATTAATAACTTGGTGGCTTACACCATCTTTTATTGTACACAACCGATCATTAATAACTTGATGGCTTACACCATCTTTTATTGTACACAACCGATCATTAATAACTTGGTGGCTTACACCATCTTTTATTGTACACAACCAATCATGAATAACTTGGTGGCTTACACCATCTTTTATTGTACACAACCGATCATGAATAACTTGGTGGCTTACACCATCTTTTATTGTACACAACCGATCATTAATAACTTGATGGCTTACACCATCTTTTATTGTACACAACCGATCATTAATAACTTGGTGGCTTACACCATCTTTTATTGTACAAAACCGATCATTAATAACTTGGTGGCTTACACCATCTTTTATTGTACACAACCAATCATTAATAACTTGGTGGCTTACACCATCTTTTATTGTACACAACCAATCATTAATAACTTGGTGGCTTACACCATCTTTTATTGTACACAACCGATCATTAATAACTTGGTGGCTTACACCATCTTTTATTGTACACAACCGATGATTAATAACTTGGTGGCTTACACCATCTTTTATTGTACACAACCGATCATTAATAACTTGATGGCTTACACCATCTTTTATTGTACACAACCGATCATTAATAACTTGGTGGCTTACACCATCTTTTATTGTACACAACCAATCATTAATAACTTGGTGGCTTACACCATCTTTTATTGTACACAACCGATCATTAATAACTTAGTGGCTTACCCCATCTTTTATTGTACACAACCGATCATTAATAACTTGATGGCTTACACCATCTTTTATTGTACACAACCAATCATTAATAACTTTGTGGCTTACACCATCTTTTATTGTACACAACCAATCATTAATAACTTGGTGGCTTACACCATCTTTTATTGTACACAACCGATCATTAATAACTTGATGGCTTACACCATCTTTTATTGTACACAACCGATCATTAATAACTTGGTGGCTTACACCATCTTTTATTGTACACAACCAATCATGAATAACTTGGTAGCTTACACCATCTTTTATTGTACACAACCGATCATTAATAACTTGATGGCTTACACCATCTTTTATTGTACACAACCAATCATTAATAACTTGGTGGCTTACACCATCTTTTATTGTACAAAACCGATCATTAATAACTTGATGGCTTACACAATCTTTTATTGTACACAACCGATCATTAATAACTTGATGGCTTACACCATCTTTTATTGTACAAAACCGATCATTAATAACTTGGTGGCTTACACCATCTTTTATTGTACAAAACCGATCATTAATAACTTGATGGCTTACACCATCTTTTATTGTACACAACGAATCATGAATAACTTGGTGGCTTACACCATCTTTTATTGTACAAAACCGATCATTAATAACTTGGTGGCTTACACCATCTTTTATTGTACACAACCAATCATTAATAACTTGGTGGCTTACACCATCTTTTATTGTACAAAACCGATCATTAATAACTTGATGGCTTACACCATCTTTTATTGTACACAACCAATCATGAATAACTTGGTGGCTTACACCATCTTTTATTGTACACAACCTATCATTAATAACTTGGTGGCTTAAACCATCTTTTATTGTACACAACCGATCATTAATAACTTGGTGGCTTACACCATCTTTTATTGTACACAACCAATCATGAATAACTTGGTGGCTTACACCATTCTTTATTGTACACAACCGATCATTAATAACTTGATGGCTTACACCATCTTTTATTGTACACAACCGATCATTAATAACTTGGTGGCTTACACCATCTTTTATTGTACACAACCAATCATGAATAACTTGGTGGCTTACACCATCTTTTATTGTACACAACCAATCATTAATAACTTGGTGGCTTACACCATCTTTTATTGTACACAACCTATCATTAATAACTTGATGGCTTACACCATCTTTTATTGTACACAACAGATCATTAATAACTTGGTGGCTTACACCATCTTTTATTGTACACAACCGATCATTAATAACTTGGTGGCTTACACCATCTTTTATTGTACACAACCGATCATTAATAACTTGATGGCTTACACCATCTTTTATTGTACACAACCGATCATTAATAACTTAGTGGCTTACACCATCTTTTATTGTACACAACCAATCATGAATAACTTGGTGGCTTACACCATCTTTTATTGTACACAACCAATCATGAATAACTTGGTGGCTTACACCATCTTTTATTGTACACAACCGATCATTAATAACTTGATGGCTTACACCATCTTTTATTGTACACAAGCGATCATTAATAACTTGGTGGCTTACACCATCTTTTATTGTACAAAACCGATCATTAATAACTTGGTGGCTTACACCATCTTTTATTGTACACAACCGATCATTAATAACTTGGTGGCTTACACCATCTTTTATTGTACACAACCGATCATTAATAACTTGGTGGCTTACACCATCTTTTATTGTACACAACCGATCATTAATAACTTGGTGGCTTACACCATCTTTTATTGTACACAACCGATCATTAATAACTTGGTGGCTTACACCATCTTTTATTGTACACAACCGATCATTAATAACTTGGTGGCTTACACCATCTTTTATTGTACACAACCGATCATTAATAACTTGGTGGCTTACACCATCTTTTATTGTACACAACCGATCATTAATAACTTGGTGGCTTACACCATCTTTTATTGTACACAACCGATCATTAATAACTTGATGGCTTACACCATCTTTTATTGTACACAACCAATCATTAATAACTTGGTGGCTTACACCATCTTTTATTGTACACAACCAATCATTAATAACTTGGTGGCTTACACCATCTTTTATTGTACACAACCAATCATTAATAACTTGGTGGCTTACACCATCTTTTATTGTACACAACCAATCATTAATAACTTGGTGGCTTACACCATCTTTTATTGTACAAAACCGATCATTAATAACTTGATGGCTTACACCATCTTTTATTGTACACAACCAATCATGAATAACTTGGTGGCTTACACCATCTTTTATTGTACACAACCTATCATTAATAACTTGGTGGCTTAAACCATCTTTTATTGTACACAACCGATCATTAATAACTTGGTGGCTTACACCATCTTTTATTGTACACAACCAATCATGAATAACTTGGTGGCTTACACCATTCTTTATTGTACACAACCGATCATTAATAACTTGATGGCTTACACCATCTTTTATTGTACACAACCGATCATTAATAACTTGGTGGCTTACACCATCTTTTATTGTACACAACCAATCATGAATAACTTGGTGGCTTACACCATCTTTTATTGTACACAACCAATCATTAATAACTTGGTGGCTTACACCATCTTTTATTGTACACAACCTATCATTAATAACTTGATGGCTTACACCATCTTTTATTGTACACAACAGATCATTAATAACTTGGTGGCTTACACCATCTTTTATTGTACACAACCGATCATTAATAACTTGGTGGCTTACACCATCTTTTATTGTACACAACCGATCATTAATAACTTGATGGCTTACACCATCTTTTATTGTACACAACCGATCATTAATAACTTAGTGGCTTACACCATCTTTTATTGTACACAACCAATCATGAATAACTTGGTGGCTTACACCATCTTTTATTGTACACAACCAATCATGAATAACTTGGTGGCTTACACCATCTTTTATTGTACACAACCGATCATTAATAACTTGATGGCTTACACCATCTTTTATTGTACACAAGCGATCATTAATAACTTGGTGGCTTACACCATCTTTTATTGTACAAAACCGATCATTAATAACTTGGTGGCTTACACCATCTTTTATTGTACACAACCGATCATTAATAACTTGGTGGCTTACACCATCTTTTATTGTACACAACCGATCATTAATAACTTGGTGGCTTACACCATCTTTTATTGTACACAACCGATCATTAATAACTTGGTGGCTTACACCATCTTTTATTGTACACAACCGATCATTAATAACTTGGTGGCTTACACCATCTTTTATTGTACACAACCGATCATTAATAACTTGGTGGCTTACACCATCTTTTATTGTACACAACCGATCATTAATAACTTGGTGGCTTACACCATCTTTTATTGTACACAACCGATCATTAATAACTTGATGGCTTACACCATCTTTTATTGTACACAACCAATCATTAATAACTTGGTGGCTTACACCATCTTTTATTGTACACAACCAATCATTAATAACTTGGTGGCTTACACCATCTTTTATTGTACACAACCAATCATTAATAACTTGGTGGCTTACACCATCTTTTATTGTACACAACCAATCATTAATAACTTGGTGGCTTACACCATCTTTTATTGTACACAACCGATCATTAATAACTTGGTGGCTTACACCATCTTTTATTGTACACAACCAATCATTAATAACTTGATGGCTTACACCATCTTTTATTGTACACAACCGATCATTAATAACTTGGTGGCTTACACCATCTTTTATTGTACACAACCAATCATTAATAACTTGGTGGCTTACACCATCTTTTATTGTACACAACCGATCATTAATAACTTAGTGGCTTACACCATCTTTTATTGTACACAACCGATCATTAATAACTTGATGGCTTACACCATCTTTTATTGTACACAACCAATCATTAATAACTTTGTGGCTTACACCATCTTTTATTGTACACAACCAATCATTAATAACTTGGTGGCTTACACCATCTTTTATTGTACACAACCGATCATTAATAACTTGATGACTTACACCATCTTTTATTGTACACAACCGATCATTAATAACTTGGTGGCTTACACCATCTTTTATTGTACACAACCGATCATTAATAACTTGGTGGCTTACACCATCTTTTATTGTACACAACCGATCATTAATAACTTGGTGGCTTATACCATCTTTTATTGTACACAACCGATCATTAATAACTTGGTGGCTTACACCATCTTTTATTGTACACAACCGATCATTAATAACTTGGTGGCTTACACCATTTTTTATTGTACACAACCGACCATTAATAACTTGGTGGCTTATACCATCTTTTATTGTACACAACCGACCATTAATAACTTTGTGGCTTACACAATCTTTTATTGTACACAACCGATCATTAATAACTTGATGGCTTACACCATCTTTTATTGTACACAACCAATCATTAATAACTTGGTGGCTTACACCATCTTTTATTGTACACAACCGACCATTAATAACTTGGTGGCTTACACAATCTTTTATTGTACACAACCGACCATTAATAACTTGGTGGCGTATACCATCTTCTATTGTACACAGCCGATCATTAATAACTTTGTGGCTTACACCATCTTTTATTGTACACAACCGATCATTAATAACTTGGTGGCTTACAGCAGCTTTTATTGTACAAAACCAATCATTAATAAATTAGTGGCTTACACCATCTTTTATTGTACCCAACCGTTCATTAATAACTTGGTGGCTTACACCATCTTTTATTGTACCCAACCGATCATTAATAACTTGGTGGCTTACACCATCTTTTATTGTACACAACCAACCATTTATAAGTTGGTGGCTTACACCATGTTTTATTGTACACAACCGATTATTAATAACTTGGTGGCTTACAATATCTTTTATTGTACACAACCGATCATTAATAACTTGGTGGCTTACACCATCTTTTATTGTACACAACCGATCATTAATAACTTGGTGGCTTACACCATCTTTTATTGTACACAACCAACCATTTATAAGTTGGTGGCTTACACCATCTTTTATTGTACAAAACCAATCATTAATAACTTGGTGGCTTACACCATGTTTTATTGTACACAACCAATCTATGATGGCTAACTTGTGTCTAATGTGGTCAGGATTAGTAAACGCCGGCCTACTTTAGCGAGATTGAGATCAAGTTATTTGTCAACCTCCACTTCTTTTGACAACATATACACCCATTAAAAGATTATTTTCTTTAAGTAATGGTATCTTCTATCAATTGCAGCAATTATTAAAGCAAGCCCCCATTATATCAAGTGAAATGTGACCCTATAATGTGTTCCAACTATTATCAGAAAATCATAGGCTAATATGTTACATTTCAACCAAAAACCTCCAGGTCACAATACGTAAGTTCAAGCGCACGTGACTAACAAAAGCCATTAAGTGAGACATTAAACAAAGTTGCCAACAAAGTTGCAAGTTAACACAGGTGAAAAATTACTACAGCAACAACCTCCGCTAATAGACGAAATTAAGGACTGTATTTAACGAAATTACTTTAATAACGCTAAGATCACAACTGTTTATGGACACATATATGGGAAACTAATTATAGGAAGTGTATGTGTGCGTTGGAGACGTTGTCTCAATGATAGGACACGTTGACCAACATGGCGGTGCGCACTTCCTTTTGTTAATCTAAGCATTCAGAAGATTCGATTAGTAGCGGAATTGAATTATGTGATTCGTTGAAACACTGAGAGGTTTTCTACAATAGGATTATTACGGAATGTTCGTATCCGGTTGGCAGATCCTTCTTTCACGATGATTTACTTAGAAAATAAAATGTTGTGCGTGTCTATTTGTCTCTGTTTCTACAATAATGACCTCGTAGAATGACCTCGCGTTCGGAAGCTGCCTGAAATGTACAATGACAAAAATGTATAGATATGCATTGTAAATCGTGTTGTTTGCTATCGTTTGTCTGGTTGATGCGAAATCGACCCGAATTACAAAATATACTTTTCTTTGCGTGTCTTTGAAGTGTCAAGTGGTCAAGTGGTCAAGTGGTCATACTACAGTTTGCTACTTTTTTACGCAGTCTTTTGCATTATTGTTGTGTTCTGCAAGATCTTTCCAGCTGCACCGGTTGGGATTTACGGGGCAGACAAGGCAGTGTTGCATCGTATTGTCACCCTCTTCACATTCACAGATGGTTGGGTCAGTTTTGTAGCCTTATCCACTCATAGCAACTTTGTATCGCCCCATTACCGTTCTGAGACAGTTGAGTGTTTTTCACTGGTTCCCTTGAACTGAGAAGGGATTCCCATGTTAGTAGGAGGAGGCATTCTCTTGGCATCTGGTCTACAGCTGTAGTCTGCTCAGGTCCTGAGATGTTATTAAGGGTTTGACATGGCTGAGGAAGCTTCTCCTTGACGTTTGTTCACGTCCCTCACTTATAGCCCTTGTGATCTCTACTCAGCTGGCAACTTTCCGTCTCAAATCTGCAGGGGCAATGCCACTGAAGAGATGCAGGTTGTTATGGTTTGGACGTTAACGAAGCCAGTGATAAAGCAGCCCGTGTTGTTTAATGCTGAGTCTAGCTTTTTTGGTATGACAAGCATACTCTGCAGAGAAATAGTACACGGTTAAGCCAGTAAATCTTAGTGTGTGCAGTTTCTCCCCCACTTAGAGGTGATCAGTTTTCGTAGGATGTTGTTCGGGGGCTGACTTTCATTTTTGTCTTCTTTACATCTTCCATGAATAAGAGTGTGCGGCCAAGGGTTACGTCAAGGTAACAAAGTTGGTGCGATTATCAAGTTGTATTATAGATCACCTGATATTTAGGGGTTGGTTAGCCTCTTTGTTCCTGAGATGAAACAAGAGGACTTGAGTATTTGCAGGGTTTGTAAGCATGCATGGGGTTAACTTCGTTTTAGAGGAGGAGCTCATCTAAGACGTAGTTGAGGTGTGTTTCTACTGATTCAAACGTACTCGTTTGGGATGTAACGCTAAGGTCGTCAGCATAGATTAACTGCTCAGTGTTTTGGTTCATTGGTGTTTCATTAGTGTAGAAGTTGTACAGTAATGAAGTCTGCACACTACATTGAGCTAAGCCAGTCTTTTGTCGGCGCCAGCGAATTCGTTTGTTGCTTAGGGTTACATGAAAGCGCCTGTCTTTTAAGATGGTTCTTGTTAGCTACAAGATCTTTTTCAGCGGAGGTGGTGTTTTACGGTGTCATACGCAGAAGACAGATCAACAAAAGCGCCCCCTTTACCAGTCATTTTTTAAACCCAACATTGGTGTTCTGAGTGAGATTCAGGATCTGACTTCTTGTAGATTTCGGAGGCTGAATTCCTGCTTGTTGGCTGATGAGTGGTTTAGCAACTGACGCCAACCTCTTGACGATTAGGCGATCCAACAGCGAGATCGGGCGGAAACTCTTTGAATGCACTGGATCTTTGCCAGCTTTGAAAAGAGCGATGGGTTTTTTTCTTCAGATCTTTGAGCTTTTTCATGTTAGGATACAGTTGTTCATCAACTAAAGTATCCATTTTCGTGCCAAAAGTCTAAAGTGATTTATGTCCTCTCTGAAAATATGATCAAGGCCGATGGATTTACCAGCCTTAAGGACACGAATGCTTATATCGAGCTCTAAGTAAGAACTGCTCAGTCCAGTGCTCTAGGAATATTTTAGTCGGTTTGATCTTTGCTATTTGGTAGTGCACTTTCTATGTGGTAACATTCATGTGGTACTTTATTGACAGTGATTGTATAGTGCTGTTGTATTGGAGTTGATGTATCGTTACTGATTTTACGGATTAGAATCCATGCCATAATATTATTTGCATCATATCAAATTTTGCCATTCCCGTTGGCAGCCTTCTGATAGGAAGGTCATGAGTCTACTTTGATGATACTTTCAGCAAATGATTAATATACTTGTTGGTATTGCTAATATAATTTACTGCTTTCGGCATTGAGTCAAGGTATGTATAGAGCGCAGCAGTAATGTATACTGTAAACGATTCAATTTACACGATAAATACAATTATATATATGTTAGATGAAACTGATTTCATCTAGAAATAATATTAAAAGGGAAGAACCTCTTTATCTTTGAATATCTTGACGCCTCAATTATTGTGAGAGCTAGTTATGCTCCATTCATCATTCAAAACAGTAGACATTTTAGATTTGACATGTTGAACAACGATCTTCGATTTATACGTCAAAACTAATAAGTTATTTTTCTTCAGTTTTACATAGATTATACATTTTAATTGTGATCCATACAGAAGTGTTTTTATCCAATTAATTATTTATATTCAACATACCCCTACTTCACATTAACTGGCGACGAGTGATAAGATAAACAAAGAACTACAAACCCATTTTTCCTTGGCCGAATATTGAAAAATCAAAATTATTTTTAGAAAAAATACATAAAAGAAAGAATGTATTAAAAACACTGTTAACAAACCAACAAAAGTTGTTTGAAGAATCTAAACTCAGGATTTGAACTGCTGTTAATAAAAGAAATACACCCACTGAGACTGGAGAGAGAAATTCAATCGTTTTGATATTGCTATAAAGCGTGATTATAACACTTTAAATGTTTCTTCTATTTCTTGTATTTAAAAACAATTCACAAAAAAAACCGGTTTAATTTAACAATCTTTTTAGGGGTGTTTGTTATTTTACACAAAATCTTAAATGTTACTTTGATAAAAAACTATTTTCAGATCAAACGTCCGGGGCCTTATGCTGCACTTGACACTGTGTACAAGGAGTTGGTACGTCTGCAACAATAAAGAGTACTACAACCGACCAACTACTCCGCAGGGGCAGCTCCTATTGGTGCTGTTAAAAAGCGAATGGAAGAATGAGAATGCGAATTGATGATTCGACTGGATTGATCAATTCCTTAAGTGCCCATCGTTATCTTTGCTAGATGAAATGGTGGAAATTGTTTTGTGAAAATTAATTTTTCGGATGCTTTCCTGCAGTTGGAGGTTGCTAAAGAGTCACACGAACACAGCAAATCAATTTACACAACGGACTATTTAGACTGAACTGCCTTTCCAGCCGTAATTCGAGTAAACAATGGATGCAATGTTAACTGGATTGACGGGAGTTACAGATTTAATCAATGATATCAGCGTTACAGGTTAGAGGTAGGGTTAGGGTTAGGGTTAGGGTTTCGCAACATGAAGTTCACTACGTTTTATTTCTGCATTTGAGCGAATTTAAATGTATAGATTCCAAAATAATAAATATGGATTTTGACAAAAATGGTCGGCGGTCAGAACCAGAAGTTATTTCAGCCATAAACAAAAATACCGGAACTGACAAATATTAAAACATTACGCATTTCCCTTAGCATTGAATTTTTGCCTGAACTTTATCGAGTTCGTGTACCATGGAAATAGTCGACTGATATACATGGAAAAAAACAGACGTGATGAAAAAATCAGCAAAAACAAATGTCCCCTTTCTTAAAGAAACTACGATAATTTGACAGCAGTCGTCTCACCTACGATGATTATAAAACTAAAGCTCCAAATTTACCAAGCTTTTATTTTAAATCTCTT
>OY744539.1:88562539-88582539 GCA_963556195.1 Sepiola atlantica | reverse complement strand
GCCTTCTCATAAGGTTTTTTTTAATTTTCTGGAAAACTAAGGTATATGGTAAACTGAAATTAAAATACCATCAAATAGACCCTAGAACCTCTATCCTTGCCAAAAATCAGGTGAATCCATCAAATAGTTGATGAGATACAGGGTGGCACACACGTACGCACGTACATACGGATAACACAAAGTCACTCCTGACTTTTCTGGATCTCTGAGTAGCCTTGACTAATGATGCTGAAATTCTGCACACTTATAAAACCTATCAAATGAAAATTTTGTGCAAAGTTTTTACTAATTTGGTTTATTGGTTTTTGAGTTATGACTGATCAAAGAAATGAGATTTCTAGCATAGGTCGTTTTTGGAGTCTATTAAAGGATAGAGCGCTATCGCGCCTCCCTTGATTAATACATTTTACACGTACATAAAAGAAGACGCGCCATCTATATTCAGAGAAAATATTCTTACATTTATATGAACGTGGAAACAGTTATATATCGTACACCAAATTTTATTTACTAAAATTATTTATGAATTGTCTCCCTTGAACCATTTGGATAATTCATCTCCCTTGAATCATTTCTCAATATTTATTTTAGGAATGTTATTTATTTAGGTATTTATTTATATTTATTTCATTTAGCTATTTACTGTATCTTATTTATTTTAATTTATTAATTTATTATTGTTTCTCTTCGATATAAGAGAAGGTTTTCAAACAAAGACGTAAAACGCTTAGCCGTTTAAAACAAAAACAAAAACAGACGAGACGCTGAGTCATCAAACGACACGTGAAACGCTAAGCCGTTGAAAAGTCAGTTGTTTTGATTTCATTGAACAGTAAGATTGAAATGCGATTCAGATAATGGGGCGTCGCATTAGTGAGGGGGTGGCGATACGCAACAAATCAATTGAGAGAAAGGCCATGAAACGGTGCGTATTCTCTCCTGATGACCCGACATTGTCTGGAGGCTGAAATGGAGTATTCAACCAGTAAAACAACCGAGAGAAAAATATATATGCAAGCCCACAAGGTAAGCTGTTTCTTCCGAACAACAACATCTTCTGTTGTCAGCTCGCTTCATAGCGAGTGTCTGCTACTGTTTCGGTAGCTAGTTTCATTCCTACTGATTAACAGAAATATATTACTCTGGAAATGCAGACGTAACAATATATACTTACTTGAAACTCATAGACTGGTGGAACAAATAGTTCAATGAAATTTGTAATTTCAACGGAATCAATAACATATTTTGAGAACATCAATAGCAAAATACGGTTATGTGAAGTGAAAAACAAATATAAAACATTCCATGTAAAGAACTGTGGAGGCATAAAGTAAACAATTGAAATCGATAAGTTCACCTTCGAGCAGAACGCACACAGAAGCCGACTAACATGAATCATTCTCCATCTCTCGCAATCTATTTCACAAACTCTATTTTTATTTCCCTCTCACATGTTCTATTCTTCTTTTTTACTCTGTTCTTTTACTCTTTCTTTCTCATTCTCTCTTTACTATCCCCCTCTCTATATAGTAATCCGCAGAAAGACTGTTCCGTTGTTTAACAATAAAGGTCTCTCTCTTTCCCTCTCTTTCTCTCTCTCTTTCTCTCTCTCTCTCTCTCTTTCTCTCGCTTTCTTTCTCTCGCTCTCTATCTCTCTCTTTATATATATATATATTAGAGAATGTCAGATATATTGATAAGTGAATGTCAGATATCTAACACACACACATACATATATATATGTTTATATATAAATGATTATATATATATATAATATATATATATATATATATAATGATTTCCACATTGCATTGAGGCAAGTAACTTCCGTAGAAATAATTAAATACTTTCAATGATCAGTATTGTAAATAAAAGTATAAATTAGTAGAATAGCTATCCCAAGTACTAAATATAGCATTATTCTTTTATATTTATGTGTTTCTTTCATTGAAGGGAATTATATGTTTACAGTTAGACTCCCGTAAATGGTAGAGGTTAGAACTATTAATAATGTGCCGATGTTACTCACCCTGTTGCCTAGAATACATATTTAATAATTCATAATGATGAGTTCAATTGTTTAGGATTTGATGAAGCACGAACATATTATTGACGCTCACGCGCGCATACGAATCTTGTCAAAAATGGATTACGAAATTTGATGTAGAGCAATTCTTTTTATTATCATTTGTATCTAACATATTTAAAAGTAGTTTTAGGATGAGTGCGAGTTTGAGGAGGCGCCCCCTATTAACAAAAATAATGTGGCCATGTCACTCACCGTATTTTAGTATATATATTTAACTTTTTATAATGATCGGTTCATTTGTTTAGGAGAATACACTTCACATATGTACATTTATATATTTTATAGAATTCTAAAATAGCCAATATCCAACAACACCCTACATACACATGATATCAGAGTGAAGTCAAACACAGCTCATCAGATACTCAGACATACTGCAGTTCTTGAAATCGATTCTGTGGGCAACAAATACTTTGTGTCAACCACAACCATTATAATTTAGAAGTAAGCAACACTTATGAGATATTTATTAAGAGTGTATCAGTTCCATAAAACCAACATCAAGTTTTTGCGAACGAATGTTTTTGAGACATTATTATTCATCAGCACGAATTACAAATTAAATAGCAGTTAAAATAAATCAACAAAAATAATCGGAATTTCTACATTATTAAAAAATAAATACGCAGAGTTCGCAGAAATAAAGGGGATGTCACTATTTGGTTTTTCACACAAATATAAATACACATGTAAATACCGTGGCCTTCGTATCAAGAAGGCTTTTCCACTGAGTCTCGTTTTTTTTGCTGACGTCACAGTAGTTAGTGCTAGCCGTTGTCTAAAGAGACTTCAACATACCTGAGATGAACGGCTATTTTCAGGGTATTAATAGAATTTCTCTAATGTTTTATTCATATTGACTCTTGATCAGGATCACAGTATTGAAATAAAAAAGAAAGAATGATTGTCTTGAGCACTTTAAATTCTTTTTTAAATAATTTTTGGGGGTAAGAAAAATGAAAATATTACTAACTAGCAAGACCCGTGGCCCGGCGTTTCCCTGGATAGATATAAATTAAATTTAAACAATAATAGTATTAGTTAATTCGTCACAATATGTTTAAAACAATCCTGTAATTTAGGTTATTAAAGTAGAATTTATTGATGTTTTAAATAAAACAAAATACATTTCTTTGTTTTGAGTGACTGTCCATCTCTCTCTACGATTGTAAGTAGTGGTTTATTCGGAAAACAAACCCACTGCCTCTCCCCAAGTAAATATGATCCAAGAATATGCGTGAAACTTTCCAAGGTCATTGACGGAAAAATACTTCTAGACTGAGGCAAGTTTTTATCGCAATCCGTAGTGGCCATTGTAATGGGAGAATCAATTAACAACATTGAAAATCGATCTTCTGTCTAACTCTGACCTTGATTGAAATATATGGCTATCGATTTAAGGAATTCGTTGTGGTTATTTTGTTTTTGATTACTCGACTGTTAACTAATCTGAACTTTTACCATTGCCTTGTGTGTTGCGGTTTGGTTGCATTTTCTGATGTAAATGTATTGAAAATCCATCTCATGAGGGAAAAATTGCCACAGACAAGAAGGATTTATTCTAAAATTTACAAAAAATTAAATAAACGGAAAGTAATAAAATAAATTGCCGCAGTCTATAAAGATTCATTTTTCACTGACATAGACGAGAAAGGACAAAGTAACGGATACGGCACTTTAAGTTGAAGTATGCTTAGAAAAGAAGAAATTAATATTTTTTTTAATATCAGTAGCAGTTTTATCATCGAAGAAAGTATATAAAAAGTTATGAAATGAATTAGAATAATGTTCAGTATGAATTAATATCGATTAATGTTCAATGAATAGGAACATGTAGATTAAACTAATAATTTGAAATGTTACGTTATTTTTTAATTCTAAAAAAACGAGCAATTTTATGAATCTTGATCATTTGAATGTTGCCTAATATCGCGTTTGTATATATGCTCTGTTGTTATATATTAGCAATCATCGTGCTTTTACATTGAAACGGTCAGTCGATAGGAAAACAGAAAGTATATACATAAAAATATTTTTCTTACATCTCTCTCTCTGTCACTCTGTCTGTCTATTTATCTATATATATATATATATATATATATATATATATATATAAATGGATTTCTAAATAAACAAATATATACTGTTTTAATATCTCTTATCGCACTGGGAATTTATTGACCATAATACCTTGAATGATTAGTGTGTTGATGGATACTAGGGACATATTAAAAATGAACTTCTTTGAAATGCATGGGTTCAAATGATAGGTTATCCGTCGATTTATTGAAGGATGAAAAATATATTGAAGAGCTTGATGTAGAAAAACGAACAAACTTTCAAGAAATTGTGAAAGGAAACAAGGAGATTGACCTTTGAATGTATTCAGTTAGTATTGGATGGAATAATGAGAGGTCGAGATGTACTTGATTAAAGGTCAGATCAAATAGTTGAATAGCGGCGTGAATCAATCGGGTGATGTGGTAAGGGGAATCAGAGAAAAAATGTACAGAGAAAAGTTAATAAAATCATAAAACGATAATTATATAAATTTGTTTACAACTTACTTTTGTGAAATATTTGGCAATTAAACACACTATTACATTAATTGTTTAGTTGAATATAACAGGAAATGAAAGTTCAGTAATGACCTATGTTATGAACTCGAAGTATGTTTTTACTAGGCTGTAGGAATTGACAGAAACGATTGTGACATCACATAGTTCAAGGAGAGAGTGAGTGAGAGAAGTCGACAGTTCCTTGAAAGCACTAGGAGTGTGAAAATGTGGTTTTAATAATGCATTTGACAGTAATAGATAACTTTCTGTCCCCCTGACACCACTGGTGTATGCTTTGCAGCAACAATCAAGACGAATAAACCTCCTATGTACGCAGTAATTTTGTCTTGACTTTGTTATTTTCCGATGTGTTAAAGAACTTATTTTCACGAGGCATTCACCCGGTCGGAAAGGATCACAGAAAGGGTAACATGCAGCGACCACGTTAGGAGTTTTCATGTGTTTTTGTAATGATGATCACAGTTTGATTTTCTGTAGTGAGAGGACGTTAGAAAGCAAATAGTAAGTCAGATCATCACTTACGAGTTACCCGCCACATGAAATGAATTCAGAAAAAATCTTACATTCTATTATAAAATCTCCACGGGTGTTTGTTTTAGTTTGGTAGTTTGGTTTGGTAGTTTTGTTTTACGGCATATCAACCCTTTTTGGGTTATTTAATGCCGAATCTGGTCTTGTTTTCTTCTCTTTTTTTGTTTCTTTCCCCTTTTAATATCTGTTTCTATTTAACCCATAGTTGGGACCCTAACAGGTACTACCACTCCGGGTCAGGGTGGACCTGGGAGCAATGGTAATTAAGAGGAGGCTCCACATTCCCCAAAGTCCGTAAGCCGGATCTCACCATCGGATGTAGTTTAAGGTCATATCCAGGACCGGGAGTAGGGTAGGAAAAATAAAAATAAAAAAGGGGAGGGAGAAAGGGAGAGGGCTGTTGTTTTTGTTTTTGGTTTTGTAGAACATAATTAAGTTTTACAAACAAAAAAAAAACAAAAAAAAAACGTCAATGTAGGTGAATTTCGTCTCAGGGATCCACAGGGCAGCCTGATCTGGTATCACCAGGTTTGTTTTGGTCTTCAGAAATGATAATAATAATAATAATTAATGTACATAACAGATAAATTTTATGATTTTATATAAATAATTTAGAAATGAATATGCGTTAATAGCTAGTACGAACACGGCGAAGCTTTTCTGTTATTTATTGAGGTGCGGCAGATTTAATTGATAGAAATTCTAAATAAGAAATATCATTGATATCTTTATTCCAACTTGTCATTCATTGTAAAGAATGGATTTAATGTTTTGTTCATTTTAGGTTTAAAAAAGTCGTGTTTTATTTTTAAATACCTTTTGGTTAAAGTGATCTCCACTGATGTTCAGCATCGGAAGGACATACAAGAACATGTATTGAAGAGGTTAATATACATTTATATATTTATACAAACGGACTTGCGAGACGATTTAAAAGAAGAAAATGAAGATAAACCTTTGAATTCGTTCAGTGAGTGTCGGGTGATATAATACGAGGTCAAGATGTACTTGATCAGATTAAAGGTCAGGTCAAAAGGTCAGTAACGGATGCCTCATCAGGTTTCGAAAAGAATACTAAAAACATTTTTGATTCATGGCATTTAATACCTCTTTTAATATTAATAGTATTGTTACTAAATTGACACATTATCAGTCCTAACTTTTACTTAAAACATAATAGAGAGAACAGTTAAATGTTCACCATGTTTTATATTATTGACGTACAGTATATACATATATATATATATATATATATATATATATATATATATATATATATATATATATATATATGTGTGTGTGTGTGTGTATATTGATATTTCAGAGGAAACATTTTTTTAAAAATAAATGAAACAGGCGGGTGGAAAAAAAGAAAACTGCTAAAGTTTTCCTTAAAGCCTTATCGTCTGACCCTCTAAGACGAAACCTCAGAATGATAAATTAAAAACTAAGAAAATCGAATGAGATATGAAGGGGAAAAATGTTTTAAGTTGGAGACATTGATTGAGAGAAAAAAAAGAGGGTCAGACGATAAGGCGTTAAGGAAAATTTTAGCAATTTTCTTCTTTTTTTTCACCCGCCCGTTCCATTGATTTAAAAAATGTTTCCTCTGAAATTTATCCTTCGATTTTGTTGTACGCGAAATTTACTTAATAGGGCATCCTAAATTTACTTAATAGGGCATCCTAAATTTACTTAATAGGGCATCCTAAATTTACTTAATAGGGCATCCTAAATTTACTTAATAGGGCATCCTAAATTTACTTAATAGGGCATCTTAAATTTACTTAATAGGGCATCTTAAATTTACTTAATAGGGCATCCTAAATTTACTTAATAGGGCATCCTAAATTTACTTAATAGGGCATCCTAAATTTACTTAATAGGGCATCCTAAATTTACTTAATAGGGCATCTTAAATTTACTTAATAGGGCATCTTAAATTTACTTAATAGGGCATCCTAAATTTACTTAATAAGGCATCCTAAATTTACTTAATAGGGCATCCTAAATTTACTTAATAGGGCATCCTAAATTTACTTAATAGGGCATCTTAAATTTACTTAATAGGGCATCCTAAATTTACTTAATAGGGCATCCTAAATTTACTTAATAGGGCATCTTAAATTTACTTAATAGGGCATCATAAATTTACTTAATAGGGCATCCTAAATTTACTTAATAGGGCATCCTAAATTTACTTAATAGGGCATCCTAAATTTACTTAATAGGGCATCTTAAATTTACTTAATAGAACATCCTAAATTTACTTAATAGGGCATCCTAAATTTACTTAATAGAACATCCTAAATTTACTTAATAGGGCATCCTAAATTTACTTAATAGGGCATCCTAAATTTACTTAATAGGGCATCTTAAATTTACTTAATAGGGCATCCTAAATTTACTTAATAGGGCATCTTAAATTTACTTAATAGGGCATCCTAAATTTACTTAATAGGGCATCCTAAATTTACTTAATAGGGCATCCTAAATTTACTTAATAGGGCATCCTAAATTTACTTAATAGGGCATCTTAAATTTACTTAATAGGGCATCCTAAATTTACTTAATAGGGCATCCTAAATTTACTTAATAGGGCATCTTAAATTTACTTAATAGGGCATCATAAATTTACTTAATAGGGCATCCTAAATTTACTTAATAGGGCATCCTAAATTTACTTAATAGGGCATCCTAAATTTACTTAATAGGGCATCTTAAATTTACTTAATAGAACATCCTAAATTTACTTAATAGGGCATCCTAAATTTACTTAATAGAACATCCTAAATTTACTTAATAGGGCATCCTAAATTTACTTAATAGGGCATCCTAAATTTACTTAATAGGGCATCTTAAATTTACTTAATAGGGCATCCTAAATTTACTTAATAGGGCATCTTAAATTTACTTAATAGGGCATCCTAAATTTACTTAATAGGGCATCCTAAATTTACTTAATAGGGCATCCTAAATTTACTTAATAGGGCATCCTAAATTTACTTAATAGGGCATCTTAAATTTACTTAATAGGGCATCCTAAATTTACTTAATAGGGCATCTTAAATTTACTTAATAGGGCATCCTAAATTTACTTAATAGGGCATCTTAAATTTACTTAATAGGGCATCCTAAATTTACTTAATAGGGCATCCTAAGTGGGGAGTTGTGCAGCGAGATGCTTGTTCACATAAGTTTTAAATTTCTGACTGTCGGTACCGTCGTGGATAATGAGCAGCAGAGAGAGAGTTCCAGAGGTCAGCAGCTCGAGGAAATAAGCTGTTGGAGTAGAAGGATCTCCGGCATCTGGGGACCTTCACAGTGCATGGATGGGATTTAGCTAATTGTCGAGTTAGTCGAGTGTATTTACGTCGAGGGGACACGACGGCAGCAGTTTCATCAGAACACATTCCATTTAAGTAGTTATAAAACAAGCACAAGGATGCAATATTGCGGCAATGAGACAGGGACTGGAACTTGGTGGATAGTGAGGGACTTATTGGATGAAATACTCTTTTTTGGGCCGTGTCTAAGTGAGAGAGACTAGTAGATTGTGCAACAACCCAGATGTGACAACAATACTCGATGAATGGGTGGATGGTGGTTTTGTTGAGATATAGAATACTGTCAGGTGTAGAAGTTTTCTAGGACGGTAGAGAGGCCCCACTTTCTTTGCAGCAGCCTTGGCAATGTCTTCTAGTTATTTGTTCCAATTCGTGTTACCTGTTAATGTTAGGCCGATGAGTTTTTACGTTAGACTCTCAGGTAGGGTATTATTTTCCATGACAATCGATAGTTCAAAGGTTTTCTTGTAGTTGTTAGAAGTAAGAAGGTCTGTCTTAGTAGCATTAAATGTTACCAACTATTTATGACCCCGTTCCACTGCAGACTGGAGGTTTCTTCCGAAAGAGTCAGCCATTGCCTCGGATATGTTCGCGTCAGTTCAATGCACATGACGAAAGTAGAACGTGGTGTCGTCATCAAATATGCCCATCTCAGACACAATGTCATCAGAGAGGTCGTTTATGAAAATAAGGAACAGTAATGTCCAAGTATCACGACTGTTATTATGTAATGTTGTTTCGATGAATGTCCATCGATGACAACCTGGACCTTTCTTTTGGATAGGAAGAATCTAATTGTATTCGATATTTGTCCAGTGAGATCATATGAATTAATTTATATGAGTAGACAGTTATGCCAAACCTTGTCAAGCGCTACCGCTCTTGCTTCACTTGCCTGGTCAAGTGTATGGTATATGCATTCAGAGATGACCGTTAGGATATCCGCAGTAGACCGTGCTTGCCTAAATCCATACTGATTGTCAGAAAGATGTTTAGCATCAACAAGATGACGGACTATTGTTATATTGATTAAGACTTTAAAGATTTTATCGAAAAGCGGGAGTTAGGGTTAGGGTTAGACTGATGCGCGATAATTCTGAGGGTCACTTCCATCTCAAGAATTATTGAAGACTGGTACCACAGGCGCAATTTTCCAGCTATCAGTGAAGCAAGATTCGACAAGGCATTTATTGTTGAGTTTGGATAGGATAGGGGCCAGTTTAGTAAAGCATTTCTTTATTACTATTACTTGTATAAGATCAGGCGCGCTTGCCTTGGAGGTGTCAAAGTTTTTTATGATGTCCCGCACATGAGATCGGGTGATGGCCAGGTCATCAAGTGTTGTTTCAGTCCGCAATGGGTATTTGGGAGGGAGTGGTTTGCAGAGTCCAAAGTGGAGTTTAAGGCGACATCATTGTGGTTGGATAGCGGAGGAATTGTTGATTGCACATTGTTCACCAAACAATTGAAGATCTTCCAGAAATAATTAGTACCTAGTTACTGTGACTTAATGCGTTTTCTGGTCATTTCTTTATACCTTTTCTTAGCCTCTATCTTACAATAATGCTGTAAGTTTCTGTCTATTTGTAGTTGACTTATAACGATGGAATAGTCGGAATGCTTTCTGCTTCTGAGCGAGTGAAACACCTGCCTCGTTACGGGACCCAAAATGACAAAATTATCGTCAACGTAACGCCAATAACAAAAGGATCTAGTAACCCGAGTAAACAGCAAGGATTTCTGAAAACCTAGGACAATATTCGCTATGATAGCATCAAAAAGAACTAACCATCGCCACCCCATCAATTTGCTGATACATTGTCTGGTATTGCCGATTCTTTCCGTTTCGCTTTATTTATTCGCGATTTTGAATGTGATTCGCAAACAAACTTTTTATGTTCATTTGACGTTACCAGCCTATTCACTAATGTACCCTTGAATGAAACCATTGAAATATGTGCGTAGATGCTTTATCGTAGCACAGTAACTCCTTGCGCTTATTCGGAAAGCAATTTTATGGAACTCATAGGGCTGGTCACTAAGTCTGTCAGTTTCAGTTTTAACAATACGATGGGGTGGCGATGGGTAGTCCTTTGGGTGCTATCCTAGCGAATAGTTTCCTAGGTTTTAAGGAATCCTTGCTGTTTTCCCGGGTTACTAGACCTTTTTGTTATTGGCGTTACGTGAGTGATACTTTTGTCATTTTTAGTCCGGTAACGAGGCGAGTGATTTTTTTCCTGAAATTGAATACACTCCACCCAGCACTACAGTTAACTATGGAAGAAGAGCAGAATCAATCTTTACCATTTCTAGACGTTTTAATGGAAAGGACGAGGAACAAATTCACTACAACATTATATTGGAAACCGACGTATGAGTTGGGATCTTGGGATGAGTTTGGTGAAAACACTTGTTCACCACGCACCAAGGTATCTTTCAACCGACACATTTTCAAGGAAAACGTCGGCGAATATCGCTTAATAAAAGTATCGTGAAGAGAAAAAAAAATTTAAAAAGGGAGATTGACTATCGCCATTATAAACAGAAAAGGCAATATATGGACGTGATTGAGAAAAAGTTTTTTTTTACTTCTTTCAGATTATATTTAATCGTTGGAAGAAATTCGATTTAAAACATTTAAAAAGAATAAAAAAACTAGCAAAGCCGAAAAAAGATATTTTGAAAAAACGTAAATCCCAACTAATTGAACTGCTGTAAAAACGATTTTACTTTTTTACTACTATTACAATAGTAATTTATTTATTCTAAGCTGTTAAAAATAGTTATTAAAATTAGTCATTCAAAAGATTTTCTCCTAATAGTTAATAAGAATGTCAAAATTATGTTCTACTATTGATTTAAAAGACAGTAACGTGTTTTAATTATCATAAAGCAGTGATAAATGAAAACAAACTTTAACATTTATTAATTTAAGTTATTCTTTTCATCTATCGACGCTCTTCCCTCTACTCTATCATTTGTTTTTTTTGCTTGTTTTTTTTGGCTTCTTGGCCTTTTGGCTAAGATCAAAGTGTAGTATCTGTTCCGATGGATACTGCACCCCATAGACTGGTATTGTCTTGGCATTCGGGGCTTGATTTACGCCGGTCTATGGGTCCTGTGCAGTTTTAGGAGGTCAACCCTCCCATGGTTCGCCTCCCCTCTTTGGGGAGGAGTAAGTTTATTGCTTACTGCCTGAGGCGCCCCTACCGGGGAATACCGACGGGGCTTCCCAGGCAATTTTTAAACCCCACTTTCCCGACCCGACCTTGGCTTATATCTCACTTGTGGGAGTAAGATAAAAACTGGCCTTGTGCCTAACTCCTGGAGAGGAGTAAATCAATACTCTATCATGCGACCCTGGCTGAATGTATGTGGATTTATTTGTCTTCCTCCTACAAGGAAAGATGTGACACAAGGTCGGGAAAGTGGGATTTGATAAGTCAGCAGCCTAGCGGAAGAACACTCTGACCTTTAAAAATTGCCTGGGCAGTCCCTTCGGCATTCCCCGGTAGGGGCGCCTCAGGCGATTAGCGATAAACTAACCCCTTCTCAAAGGGTGAGAAGGCAAAGACTGGGAGGGTAGCCCACCTAGAACTGCACAGGACGGACAACCCATAGACAGGCAAAGACAATAATAACAGTCTATGGGTGTAGTATCCATCGGAACACATACTACACTTTGATCTTGGCCAAAAGGCTGAATGTATGTGGACTATCAATCTAAACATTGTCAAATACCGAAAGATAGCTCGAATTGGGTTAACCCAATGAGCTAAGCCTTTTCAGCTAGTGGCAAATGGCGATTCTCTTACAATGAGCTCTATCAGAGAAAAGCGAGCTAAAATAGGCACCGACATACATACTGTTTCGCTGTATCACTACTTATCAGCGCAGATAGATAATGTAGTGCCCCTAGCCGAAGTTGAAACGCAACCGTTGAACTGACAGTCAGCCTAGTGCGTGTTTGTATTTATCAAAATATATGCTCTTGTATATTTATTTAGATGATTATTGAGATATGTTTAAAGACTATTCTTGCGTATTAATTGTAATTACTCATCCGAAAAGATTGCGTTCCGAAATATCTATGAAATTAAATAAGTAAGTACGTATGACAAAAGAAGAAAAACACACACTTTTCGCTTGAAATTCGCTGAGAATGTTGCTGAATTCAATCATGAGTCAGCGATTCCAACTTGCTATTCTGTTAGTCTCTCCACATTCGATCGCTTACTTATGTGGAAAGTCTGCGCAAAATAAGGCGTGAGTGTTCCTCTTCTTTCATTCCAACATTGACCTTTTTATTTCCCCTTTGTTCACAATGGTTCAATTCAGTGCGCTGCGATTTCGTATAATTTCTTTTCATCCCTTTTTTAGTTTCCCAAAGTCTTACATTTCGTTTTCTATGATGGCTTCCTTTCCCCTACCTTCTTTGCTTCACGAATGTCTTCATTCAAAATGCTTATCGATCTGAAATGTTTTTTCAACAGTTATGCCTTACTTCCTTCCTTTCCCTTTATCTTCCGAAGAAGATCGATATTTAACTTTAAGATTTCTGATATTTATTTGCTTCTCTACATACTCAACTCACAATTGAACTATCAAACATTACGCCATTTTATATTCTATTGTTGCTGCTAGTATTTTTCTTCTTCTTCTTATTATTATTAGTTGTACTCACTAGAGTCCTCGCACACATCATCGTCAGTGATTGCTCACCGACAACAACCAGTGGTATTTACTGGAGTTTGAGTGACAACAAGCCTCCCCAGATTTCCAGTATTCTTCACCTCTTTTCGGTAACGATGCGGTATCGCAACAGCCGCTTACAATTGATTTGAGTGGCAATAAGTCTCCCTAAGGTCCCAGCATCATCCGCACTTTTCCAGCGGAGCTCTGGTTTATGCTGTCCCTCCTCGGTCTTCTCATCCTCCTCGGCCCTCTATAAATATGTGTCTGGTGACAGCCTAGGCCGGCAACATTTAAAACCATCACCACCACCACCACCACCACCATCATCATAATCATCATCATCATTATTATTATTATTATTATTATTATCATCATCATCATCATCATTATCACACAAGTCATCGTCAGTGATTGCTGACGGAGAACACCCAGTGATGTTCCCTGAAGTCTGAGTGACAGCAATCCTCCCTGGGTGTCCAGTACTCTCCACCTCTTTACAATTACCACCGCAAATGACGATGTGGTATCGCAACAGACGTCTACCATTGATTTATCGCTAGCAACAGCCATTCATCTCCCCTGGGATATGAGTGGCAATAAGCCTCCCAAGATTCCACCACTCGTTGCACTCTTCTAGTTGAAGTCTGTTTAGTGCTGTCTCTCCTCGGTCATCTCATCCTCCTTAAACGCCCAGGACGATTCTACTTGTTAATTATACCTTTTTTCATTTTTTCAATTCATTTAATGATCTGGTTTTTTGTGTTCAAATAAAAAGAAAGTATGCATGTTCCATATGTTTCACGAACGTTTTTGATTCTTTGTCGAATCCTCTTCAGGTGACAAAAGCAAATGAACAAAAAATCTGGAGAAAAGTAGATACTTTAAAAAGGTAACGCGCACGTCAAGTCAGTTAGACCCTTCTTCTTCTTTCGTGAAAATCAGATGATTCTGGTGTTGTCATTAGTTTCCCCGGTGTTTTTCTGGTTAGACATCTTTCTGCAAAGACATCGGGTATTTACGGGAAGGACCACGAGAAGGTTACCAACATTCCCAAGTGAAAGTGGTACTGTGGAACCGACTCAAAAGATCAGAATAGAATTTCCAAGGAAAGACGTTTACAATGTAAATCTCGTGTACAAGTGTTTGGATTTTCAAATTTCTTTTTCCCATATTTTAAATTGTGAACTCACTTTATTTTTTAAATAAATCACTTCATTTTGAAAACAAAATTAAGCAAAACAACAACCAAAAAACTAAATAACTTGTTTCGAACTCAAATACATTTCGACATAGCATTTATTATTTTGCTGAGGACTGTTAGTCATCATCATCAACATCATCATCATCATCCAGTCGTGGTGGTGTCACGGATCCTCCTGACTCTTTCACGCCATCTCGCTCTATCCTCCATCACGCCTGGTAGGTCTTCATAGGTGCATTGCTAGTCTTCTGTTAGTTGTTTGATGTAGGTTCTGTGTTGTCTACCCAACGAACAACATCCCAGTTTTGGCATCCACAGAAGCACATTGCTGATGATTTCATCCTTTGACCTTCAGCAATGTCCAGCAAATCTGGTTCTTCTCTCTCTGATCAGGGCTGAGATCTCAAGGAGGGGCCCATAGAGTTGCTCTCTCTTTGGGTGCTGTCTCCAAATGTTAATCGCATCTCTTAGCATTCTGGTGTATACACCATCAACTTTCATCTCGAATCTCTTGTTGAACGTCAAAAAAATAACTCTATAGATGATGTAAGGAATCATGTTATCTGGGTTGGTTAAGATACATTGCTTTACAATTCATTTCTTTCTCAGCTTTTTTGTAAATTGCAGACGTTCAGCTTACTGTTCTGCGTATGACATCTACTTTTCATAAATTGTGGACTAACTTTTTTAAAAGCAATCATTCATCGATAACTATGAAAACTGGGATCAGCTGGTTCTATTTCCCATCTATTTTTCTGTTTCTGTGAGTGTTGTCTAATAGCGTCATATCATTTCCTGGATAAAAGCGACGCAGCTGCCTCGGCACAGAAACTAATAATTACAGCGATTGTTACACATAGCTATATATGCTCCCTTTCAATCTCGAGAGAAAATAGATTCCCACTTTAATGGTTCCTGGGCGGGGAGTATAGAGTAGGACCAGGGTTGCGCAATTTCCAACCACATCTAGCCTAAATCTGCACTTCCTGAGTTCAGTCACAAGGAGAAGTCCAGGGCGACTTGAAAAAATATCGAGACAAGTAAAGCTAAACTTGTTCAGCGCTTCAATGTGATATTCGAAAACCAAACGCTACTTTCGACAGACGAGGTTCTTACGAAAAGTCTACGTCTGGACTTAGTACTATACTCCAATATAAGGGAAGTACGAGAGCCTATCGATGTACGGAGATTTGAATGGTAAACTATCAACATAAAGGGGCAAATAAATAAATATATTATTGTTATATTACGCCTTACTGACGACTGTATATATTTTTTCATGCAACAAGTCGCCACTCTAGTCGTCGTTGTCGCCACCACCGTCGTTATTGTGAGCTCAGGTTATTTTCGTTTGTTGTTGCAAAAACACGCCGACACGTGTTTATAAAAGCTTTATTTTCTCTAAAGACAGAAAACATCAGTTAGAAAACTTGTTTGCGCGTGAGAGAGAGAGAGAAGGGGGGGGGGTTAGAGAGATCGACAAACACATCGTCTCACTACATCAACAACCCGACACGTGCTGTACCCTTTTCAGGGCAACGTGCGCACATGACTTTTCTCATAGAATTTCGCAAGCTAAGAGAAAGAAAGAGAACTTCGCCCGCAAATAAAGTGGTTTGCATAACTTCTTTCCGGTTTCATCTTCTGAGCCACTCAAACTTTTCCACAAACTACGTAAAATTACTTATATAAAAAATGTTAAGTTTTGTAAAAGAAAAAACACAATTGGTAAATTCATATTTTAAATCGAATCTCTTGATACAAGTTGTTAAGAATGATCATTAAGGTGTCAATATATCATGTCAATATATAACGTTTCAATATATCATTAAGGTGTCAATATATCATTAAGGTGTCAATATATCATTAAGGTGTCAATATATCATGTCAATATATAACGTTTCAATATATCATTAAGGTGTCAATATATCATTAAGGTGTCAATATATCATTAAGGTGTCAATATATCATTAAGGTGTCAATATATCATTAAGGTGTCAATATATCATGTCAATATATAACGTTTCAATATATCATTAAGGTGTCAATATATCATTAAGGTGTCAATATATCATTAAGGTGTCAATATATCATTAAGGTGTCAATATATCATGTCAATATATAACGTTTCAATATATCATTAAGGTGTCAATATATCATTAAGGTGTCAATATATCATTAAGGTGTCAATATATCATTAAGGTGTCAATATATCATGTCAATATATAACGTTTCAATATATCATTAAGGTGTCAATATATCATTAAGGTGTCAATATATCATTAAGGTGTCAATATATCGGACCTCCAATTATAGCAACAATTCTCCTCGCGCATTCTTAGGTCTCTTGTGTTTCTGCGACAGGTAACTCTCAAAATTCAGCACAAACGCGTCGTTCCAGCCAGCGATAATCGCAAGTAGAAGACATTCTAAACCATGTGAAAAGAGATGTGATGGCATAACACCCAACATGTGATTTTTAAACTAAAAATATATACACCCGTTTGAGAAACTATATCTGAAATTATTATTAAAAACATTTTTCTAAATGACTTGAATTTGCTCACAGGTAGGCGACAGACATTTGATTTATAACATCCAAAAACATTTTTCTAAATGACTTGGATTTGCTCACAGCTAGGCGACAGACATTTGATTCATAACATCCAAAAACATTTTTCTAAATGACTTGGATTTGCTCACAGCTAGGCGACAGATATTTGATTTATAACATTCAAGATTTTGGGTTCATATACATTTAGTATGTCTTTTTGTATTTTTAATGTTTATTTCTTTTTTTAATATTGTGTTTCCACTTATAAAGGCCACGGGTCACTAAACTGTAAGGGTTAATGAGACTGAAAAAGATTGCAAGTCGAAAGATGAGGAACACTATGGCAGTACTTTGATTGTTTAATTGTTTGATTACGTATAGGTTTATCGAGATCAGTAGTCTGAAATTATCCTACAAATTGATTTTGGTAGCTGAATGTTTTACGAAGGGAAAATAAAATATATCAGAAATTGAACGAAGTCTTTACTAACAGAAGTAACAATGGTTCTTGTCTTTTTGGATAGCAGCAAAGTGGAGTATCTGCTCTGATACGACGCTTCATCCTTTCTGTCCTCCGCCCGTGAAAGATAACTCCTTTTAGACTAAGGAATGTTTATTCTTATCCCAATTCAGAGTGCACTTTTAGGGGAAGCTGAATTTTCTCCACATTACAAAAACAACCTTGTGTCTTACTATGCCCTCATCGGGGAGGCAAGTAAATAAACAGAGACATACAGAGCCTCAATAAGATACTTTTTGACTTCTGTTCACCTGAAACGAGGCATATTGATACTGAGATGTAAAGGGCCATATTAAGGCGAGTTGTGTAGCAATATATTTGTTCATATCATATTTAAATTTCTGTATGCTAGTACAGTCGGAGAAACAGGGAGCACCGAGGGAATTTTAAAGACATACGATCCAAGAAAATAAACTACTAGAGGAGGCAATAAATAAGCACACTGATTAAAGTGTATAATATATACAATTTACATATGTATATAAACGCCTCTCCTTTCAATGAAATACATTAATCTGCCGTCCATTGATTGTTTAGTTGTAAACTTCTACCGATAACATTTTCCTTTTTTTTTTTTTTTTTTTTTTTTTACATGGTTCACCCCAAACAAGGCAGGACGCCACTGTAAACGTAAGGGGCTACTGAGAAAAGAGGAAAAGGGGGGGAAGGATTGGTGGTTCAGCTTAAATTGGGATCTTAGCAGCGAGGTGTCTGTTTACATTAGTTTTAAATTTCTGCATGTCAGTACTGTCGGGGAAACAGGGGGCAGGGAGGGAGTTCCAGAGGCCAGCAGCACGAGGAAAGAAGCTATTTGAGTAGAATGCTCTCCGGCATCTGGGGACCTCCACAGTGAATGAGTGAGATTTAGTAGAATGTCGAGTTAGTCTAGTGAATTTACGTCGAGGGGGTACCAGAGCAGCACACTCATCGGAGCATAATCCATTGAAGTATTTGTAAAACAAACACAAGGATGCTACATTGCGGCGATGGGACAGGGGCTGGAGCTTATTGTAGTTATGATAACCTGGCATTCTCCTGATTTTCTGTTATTTTGTGTGCACTACTCGTGACCAGAGGTTTCTTATCTGGAGTTGATGATCGCTTCGCTATGATTTTATTGTCTGCAGATCGTTTGCGGTCAGGAATATTGTGGTAAAGCCACACCGCATGGTAGAGTGAATTATCCTGCATGGAGATGAACTTTGTATTTAATTCAACAGGTGTGTAGTATCTAATGAATATTATATCAACACTGATTTACGCTAACAATGCGCCAACAATGATTCTATACACAATTAAAAAAGTTCGAATGCCAAACGCGATAAATCAATTTTTCTTTCATTGAGGAATTAAATCATAAAAGTACGAACATATCAATTCTAGACTTCAATTAAAAGCTTATGTTAATTGCATGTAACACAGATTATGCCGATATCACATACAGGATAATTTGAGGTAGGAAAGAATCTTTAAAGGTAACACTTTGAAGTGATGGCGTCGCAATTTTGAAAATGGCGTTCATCGCGTTTTACATTCAACTCTTACATTTTTTTTAAGAAAGTGAACCTTAAACAAGGCAAGCTGCCACTGTAGACGTAAAGGGCTACTGAAAATAAGAGTGAAAGTTTTGGGGTCATCCTAAATTGGGATCTGTGCAGTGAGATGCTTGTTCACATTACTTTTAGATGTTTGCATGTCGGTACAGTCGTGGATAACGGGGGGTATGTTCCAATGGCCGGCAACACAAGTAAATAAGTTATTGGAGTAAAAAGGCTCTCCGTCATCTGGAGACCTCCACAAATAATTGATGGGATTTCGCTAATTGACGGGTTGGTCGAGTGTATTTACATCGAGGATACACCAGAGCAGCAAGTTCATCGGAGCACATTCCATTGAAGTACTTGTAAAACAAGCAGAAAGATGCAACATTGCGGCGATGGGATCTTGGCGGATAGTGATGGACCTAATTCATTAGCGACTCTTTTTTCAAACTTGTCTAAGAGGAAGAGACTAGTGGATGGTGCACCAGCCCAGATGTAGCAACAATATTCCATGCATGAGCAGATGGCGGCTTTGTAGAAATATAGGATACTATCAGGTGTGGGAAGTTTACTAGCACGGTAGAGGAAGCCCACTTTTTTTTTGCAGCAGCCTTGCCAATGTCTTCTATGCGTATGCCTCCAATTCCAACACATACCTCATGCTGAGGTATGTTATCTTATTTTTGTCGTTTTTAGCTAAAATAATCTAAAATTCAGCTTATCCACTTGGACCATCCAAAGTGACTCGTAATTCATCAGTGAACATGATTATTTTCAAATCGGTGTGCAAACACTTCTTCGTCCAATTCCAATGTCAGCTGTACTGTGGCCTTCATGAAGAGAAAGCCTATCCATTGAGTTTCGTTTTTCTGCTAACGTCACATAGCATAATTGCAATGATAAAACTTAGGCAGCGGGAAAAGGCTGATGTTATAGTCTGACA
>OY744539.1:88497539-88557539 GCA_963556195.1 Sepiola atlantica | reverse complement strand
ATATATATACATATATAATATATATATATATACATATATAATATATATATATACATATATAATATATATATATACATATATAATATATATATATACATATATAATATATATATATACATATATAATATATATATACATATATAATATATATATACATATACATATGATATATATACATATAGATATAATATATGCATATATAATATATATACATATAGATATAATATATATACATATATAATATATATATATATACATATAATATATATACATATATAATATATATACATATATAATATATATATACATATATAATATATATATATACATATAATATATATACATATAATATATATACATACAATATATATATATATATATATATACAAATATAATACATATATAATATATATAACTTATATATATATTATATATATATATATTATATAATATATATATATATACATTTATATATAGTAAATTGAAATACATACATTTTTAACATATTATATATATTAGTTCTATGAATACATCAACAAAATCTGTTGGCGTACGATCGTTTCTAAGTCGAATTTATTTTATTCATAAATAAAAATGTAAAATGATGCATTAACAATAATTTATAAATATTAATCAGTTTTGACATGAAAAGGATATATAAATACATATATCTATTTTTGAAAGCAAGTTGAAGGACCTTGCCACCAACGAGTAATAGACGGAACTTCAACAACGACTTACCGATATCATAACTAATTATGAACACGCTCACCGGGTCACTATCTCCCCAAAATTAAATTCGCTATACCAAGGACCCATCTTTCTATCAAACCACACACAACACTCCACTAATGTATCTGACTTCGAACGTTTAGAACCCCCCCTCCCCCCAAAAAATGCCTAAACCTTGGATCTTACTGCCACATTATCAATCGATTCAACCATCAAAACAAAAAGCAGAAATAGAATTACTATATGAAGACATATCTAAACTCGAAACACAAAGGAAAATGATATCACATCCCGACTTACGTGATCTCCTAAAAGCAGAAGCTATAAAAATTGCGACATGATAAAAAAACAATTCATTATTAACTATAAAAATTGCGACATGATAAAAAAACAATTCATTATTAACTATAAAAATTGCGACATGATAAAAAACCAATTCATTATTAACTATAAAAATTGCGACATGATAAAAAACCAATTCATTATTAACTATAAAAATTGCGACATGATAAAAAACCAATTCATTATTAACTATAAAAATTGCGACATGATAAAAAACCAATTCATTATTAACTATAAAAATTGCGACATGATAAAAAACCAATTCATTATTAACTATAAAAATTGCGACATGATAAAAAACCAATTCATTATTAACTATAAAAATTGAGACATGATAAAAAACCAATTCATTATTAACTATAAAAATTGAGACATGATAAAAAACCAATTCATTATTAACTATAAAAATTGCGACATGATAAAAAAACAATTCATTATTAACTATAAAAATTGCGACATGATAAAAAAACAATTCATTATTAACTATAAAAATTGCGACATGATAAAAAAACAATTTATTATTAACTATAAAAATTGCGACATGATAAAAAACCAATTCATTATTAACTATAAAAATTGCGACATGATAAAAAACCAATTCATTATTAACTATAAAAATTGCGACATGATAAAAAACCAATTCATTATTAACTATAAAAATTGCGACATGATAAAAAACCAATTCATTATTAACTATAAAAATTGCGACATGATAAAAAACCAATTCATTATTAACTATAAAAATTGCGACATGATAAAAAAACAATTCATGATTAACTATAAAAATTGCGACATGATAAAAAACCAATTCATTATTAACTATAAAAATTGCGACATGATAAAAAACCAATTCATTATTAACTATAAAAATTGCAACATGATAAAAAAACAATTCATTATTAACTATAAAAATTGCGACATGATAAAAAACCAATTCATTATTAACTATAAAAATTGCGACATGATAAAAAACCAATTCATTATTAACTATAAAAATTGCGACATGATAAAAAACCAATTCATTATTAACTATAAAAATTGCGACATGATAAAAAAACAATTCATTATTAACTATAAAAATTGCGACATGATAAAAAAACAATTCATTATTAACTATAAAAATTGCGACATGATAAAAAACCAATTCATTATTAACTATAAAATTGCGACATGATAAAAAAACAATTCATTATTAACTATAAAAATTGCGACATGATAAAAAAACAATTCATTATTAACTATAAAAATTGCGACATGATAAAAAAACAATTCATTATTAACTATAAAAATTGCGACATGATAAAAAACCAATTCATTATTAACTATAAAAATTGCGACATGATAAAAAACCAATTCATTATTAACTATAAAAATTGCGACATGATAAAAAACCAATTCATTATTAACTATAAAAATTGCGACATGATAAAAAAACAATTCATTATTAACTATAAAAATTGCGACATGATAAAAAACCAATTCATTATTAACTATAAAAATTGCGACATGATAAAAAAACAATTCATTATTAACTATAAAAATTGCGACATGATAAAAAAACAATTCATTATTAACTATAAAAATTGCGACATGATAAAAAACCAATTCATTATTAACTATAAAAATTGCGACATGATAAAAAAACAATTCATTATTAACTATAAAAATTGCGACATGATAAAAAACCAATTCATTATTAACTATAAAAATTGCGACATGATAAAAAACCAATTCATTATTAACTCATAATCTAAAAACTGCTGCTTATGAACTCTGCAACCATCCAAACATAATTATTAAAAAAGCTGACAAAAATATTTGTAATACTTTATGAATCAGATTATTACACTTAACTTCAAACAATTCTCGATGACGACACTTCAAGAAAATTAACAAACATTCTACCAATGCATTAAACACACAAATTTACAAAGTAATCACTGCCAATAATGGCCAAATTGGCAATCATCAACTCCCCAAAATAATCGGAGATTAAAAATCTAGTTAGTTTAACCGAGGAAATACATCAACCTTATTCATATCTCTGACCTGTCATACTCCAAATCACTACCCCTATATACTCTCGAACAAAGACCCTAAATAAACCGATCGGCCCGTGCCTACTTCGCAAACATAGCTTTAAGCTAACACAAGAACAAATCTTACAAACCATTCTATATACTTACCTTATGTTGACGATACACTTACTATAGCGAATAACAATGAACAAATACATAAACTTCAAGACCGTTTCCAAAAACCTCTGTCCTTAAATTCACCATAGAACTAAACGTGAATAAGAAAATCCCATTCGTAGATGTACTGATTGACACCTCTAATAATACGTTTAACACTTTCACCTATAAAAACCCAACCAACGTACATTCTAGTCTGCTACATCTCAAGAGTGAGTGCCCCTAACCGCTACCAAATAGCTATTGTAAAAATGTACCCCTCCTTAAAAAAACACACTATTACTCGAACTAAAAGATATAAAACAATAAATATGTATATAGGGAGAATATATGCGATATAAAATCCATTCATCTTTAACAATCCGTAAATAAAGAAAATATATTACGTTAGACGTTATCATTCATCTCCGCGTTTTATGAAGTAAACTTTTCCCTTCTCTGGTCTATCCGTAAAAGGAAAGTTCTTGAATAATTAAAAATCTATGAATTCTCCGCCAACTGCCTTCTGCACCTCTTTCTCTCTCCACTTCACTTTGCTCACTGAGCATCGACACTCTTCACAAAAGAGTACAGTTTTTATACTGTTAAATCCACCCCTATGCAAATTGACTCCCCACCGAAGCCATCCAGCGGTTAGAGACTCCAAACAGACAATCTGCAAAGGGGGATAAGTCAAATTGCACTAAACCACACCCCTATGCAAATTTACTCCCCACCAGAGCCATCTAGTGGTTAGAGACTCCAAACAACCAATCTGCAAAGGGGGGATAACTCAAATGACACTTAACCACACGCCCCCTTGATCTTCAAGATCAATAATTGCTTTCATAATCTGCCATCCACGTCGGCCGTCTTCGTTCACGTTGCGACCTTCGTACGGGTTCTTCTTGGGGGACTTCTTCAACCTCTTTATATGATGGTAAGGTAACTCTCCGTATATCTAATATGTGACGAGGCACTCCGTTAACTGACACGTTGTTTTCAGATAGTACATCAGTTTCAGTTTTCGCTTGCCCCTGTTCAACTCTCTCCGTCATTGCCAGTGGATGTCGCCATTCATACGTGAAGACAGACCAATGTAGCACTGACGTTTCGTCTTGGCTAGCCTTCGGTGCCATGTTATACCAAAATACCGCTTCTTGGGGCGAAATTAGGCTTCTTGATGCCATAGCTTTTATAGTTCGATGGTGTCTCTCTATGATTCCATTGCTGCTTGGGTGGTACGCTGGTCTAAAATATTGCCTAACACCCCACTTATCACATAGCTCTCTAAAGACCTCTGAGCGGAAGGACATCCCGTTGTCCATCAAGACCTCTTCTACTGGCCCCATCTCCATAAACACCTCTTCAACAACTCTCTTTATATCTTCTGCTGTTTCTGTTCTTATTTTTCGCCATATTGCTACTCTCCCAGGTCCACAGTCAATCATAGTTAAATACAGTTCATGGCTATAATGTGTGATATCAATGGTCAGTCGCCTCCAATTGTCTGTTACATGCAGTTTTCCTTTTTCATGCCTGGATGGCGCAGGGTCAATGGACTGACACTCCCTACAGTATTTAACTACATCCTGAACATCTTCCATTGCGATGTTTGAATTCACTTTTCTTGCCAGATATAACGTCCTCTCCTTACCAAAATGATGCATATTATGCAGGTGCTTTATTTCATCTACGATACAGCACACCGGATCCACATCTTTCTTTTCTCGTAACCAAGCCTTCTTCACTCTGGTCAGCACGTCTGCCTTATTTTTCTTTGATGGAACCAATGTGACGGTTACTCTCAATTTGAATTCTCTGATCCAATCTCCAAGTGGCCCGAGTCGACGCTTGATAAGCATCTCAGCTGCTCATTTGTTCATGATCCGTTTATCTCCCGATACTTCCGACTTAATTCACGATGCCACTGTTGCCGAGTCCGTTCTAATGTCCACTGTTTGTAGCCCCAATTCTAAAGCCAGGTTGATGCCCTTCAGTGTGGCTTCAAGCTCCCCAACATTGATGTGGGCGCTATCATTCCATATCACCCCTTCCGGGCTCCTTTTTACATACCATTCTCCCTTTACAGGGTCCACCTTTTTTACTTCCTCGATCACTTCCTTTATCATGTGCAACAGCTCTGGGTCAATTTCATTCTCCCATCGGTCCATACCAGTCTGCCTTTTAATAAAGCTGCATGCAGTCCGCAGCCATCCGACTATGGGATAATGACCAACCAACTTCCCACACACAGAGAAAAGTGCTTGCTTAGTTAGGCCGTCCTTGACTTCAGGGACTTGGTTTCCTCTTCCAAACATCAACGTTCCTGCCTTATTCCGCTGTAATTTTAATCCATAAGCCATTCCATTTTCTAATGACTCCGATGGCTTAGCTGTCAATCAATATGTTTTTACATGGTCTCTGACCTTTTCCGCAGTCACCTCTGTCTCGTCAACAAGTACATCATCGATGTAATAACAACTGGCTCTTTTCACTGCATCGTCTTTGGACAACACGGTCTTAAGAACTGCCGTCATAATTTTTGGTGCAGAATTCAGTCCAAATCCAAGTCTGGTCAAGCAATAGATCTGACCTTTATATTCGACCAATTGATACCGCCATAGCTTCTTGTCCACATGAATTTGAAGGTAGGCTGAGTTTAAGTCCACGATTTTGGTTGCTCGCTCTCTTTTCCTCCACTCCTTCATGACTTCTTCACATACATCGATTCCATCTTTAGTGTGGCAGGCCACATGCTTGCTGAACTCTCGAAAGTCCAATACTGGCCTGACTTTCCTCTTAGTAGGCTGAACCACTGCCATGAGTGGCAGAATTCCTTCAACCTTCCCTGACCATGGTATTAAAATTCCTTCGTCGATCCACCTCTCAATTTTCTTCTCAAACTGCGGTCTTATCTCTCTTTTTAGTGTGCTTTCATAGGAGCTAACCCGATTTGTCAACACAGGCAGTCCTGTTCGCACTTCTTGATATTCTAGTTTCATACTGCTTCCCGAACTTCACCTCACCCTTAGCAATTGTAGCTCCTCCCAGTCGGTCGATAACATCCAAGCCCAGTATCACATCAATTCCCCCAACGAGCGTATCCAGCACAATTACTCGGAGTCGTAGCGGTATATTTCTTACTATAATCTCAGCATCAGTCTCTCCACAACAATTCACCTCTCTGTCATCTACTGCTCTAATATTGCTGGCTCCATTCCAAAAGTTGACGACACTTGTCGTAACAAGTGTAGTTGTACAGCCGGTATCAACAAGGGCTCTTGCTCTTTTTCTGTTGACAGTAACCACTATATGTGTCAGTACATTCTCACACGCCTTTTCAGAAGTAAAGGGGCGACTACTGGCGTAATAGCACCCCTTTACTCGTTTCCCTGAAGTGCAAGCCAATTACTACTAATGTGCCCAACCTGGCCACACCGGAAAGAGATAACACTCGACCTTGGTTCACTACAGTCTCTCATCAGGTGGGAACTCTAACATCTAAAACATTTTCCAACAAATTTATGTCTCCTCACTATCTGCACTTCTTCACCAGACTTGTTTGCGGTAGAGGTTGCAATTGCCCCCAGTTCACTAGGACCTTTCGCCATCACCCTGGCATGCCTCAAGATCTCCTCTACTTCCATGGTTTCAATGTCGGTCATCCTTTGTAGTTCTATTGAGATGCGGTCAGGAAAACCACACACGAGAGCCATTTTAACTGTCTTTTACAGAATTCGTCCCGTGTATCCGGCCAATCGCGCTAGTCGCCTTATATCTGTCGCATATACGTCCACCGATATTTAGGTCAAGGTTACTCTTCTGAGCTTGTTATAAGCCTCAAAAGCACTCTCCGAAAATGCTGTCTTTAATCTTGTTTCAATCTTATCGACATCTGCCTGGTTCGCCTTTCCCATTTCCAAATAGACTGCTAGCGCATTCCCCTCCAAATACACTGGGATCAATGTCGCTACGTCATCAATCTTTTGCAGCTTCGCAACCAGCTTGAGCTTATTAAGCCACGCGACCACATCGCCTTCTTTTTTAAACGGCCTCAAAATGTCACTGCTTAATTTCACTCGTTCGCCCATTTTCGCCGAAATAGCTTCTGGTCTATCCGTAAAAGGAAAGTTCTTGAATAATAAAAATCTATGAATTCTCCACCAACTGCAAACTGCCAACTACCTTCTGCAACTCTTTCTCTTTCCACTTGACTTTGCTCACTGAGAATCCACCACTCTTCAAAAAAGAGTACAGTTTTTATACTGTTAAATCCACCCCTATGCAAAATGACTCCTCACCAGAGACATCCAGCGATTAGAGACTCCAAACAGCCAATCTGCAAAATGGGGATAACTCAAATGGAAGTTAACTACACCTTCACGAACAAAATAATTGGAATATATGTCCTAGCACGAGTAATAATAAAACCACGCTTGAAATTTATTTATCAGGCACAAACTTATTGTTAATTTATTTATCAATCACAAACTTATTGTTAATTTATTCATAAATCACAAACTTATTGTTAATTTATTCATAAATCACAAACTTATTGTTAATTTATTCATCAATCACAAACTTATTGTTAATTTATTCATCAATCACAAACTTATTGTTAATTTATTCATAAATCACAAACTTATTGTTAATTTATTCATCAGGCACAAACTTATTGTTAATTTATTCATCAATCACAAACTTATTGTTAATTTATTCATAAATCACAAACTTATTGTTAATTTATTCATCAATCACAAACTTATTGTTAATTTATTCATAAATCACAAACTTATTGTTAATTTATTCATAAATCACAAACTTATTGTTAATTTATTCATCAATCACCAACTTATTGTTAATTTATTCATAAATCACAAACTTATTGTTAATTTATTCATAAATCACAAACTTATTGTTAATTTATTCATCAATCACAAACTTATTGTTAATTTATTCATAAATCACAAACTTATTGTTAATTTATTCATCAATCACCAACTTATTGTTAATTTATTCATCAATCACAAACTTATTGTTAATTTATTCATAAATCACAAACTTATTGTTAATTTATTCATCAATCACCAACTTATTGTTAATTTATTCATCAATCACAAACTTATTGTTAATTTATTCATAAATCACAAACTTATTGTTAATTTATTCATCAGGCACAAACTTATTGTTAATTTATTCATCAATCACAAACTTATTGTTAATTTATTCATAAATCACAAACTTATTGTTAATTTATTCATCAATCACAAACTTATTGTTAATTTATTCATAAATCACAAACTTATTGTTAATTTATTCATCAGGCACAAACTTATTGTTAATTTATTCATCAATCACAAACTTATTGTTAATTTATTCATCAGGCACAAACTTATTGTTAATTTATTCATAAATCACAAACTTATTGTTAATTTATTCATCAATCACAAACTTATTGTTAATTTATTCATCAGGCACAAACTTATTGTTAATTTATTCATAAATCACAAACTTATTGTTAATTTATTCATCAATCACAAACTTATTGTTAATTTATTCATCAGGCACAAACTTATTGTTAATTTATTCATCAATCACAAACTTATTGTTAATTTCTTCATCAGGCACAAACTTATTGTTAATTTATTCATCAATCACAAACTTATTGTTAATTTATTCATCAATCACAAACTTATTGTTAATTTATTCATCAATCACAAACTTATTGTTAATTTATTCATCAATCACAAACTTATTGTTAATTTATTCATCAATCACAAACTTATTGTTAATTTATTCATAAATCACAAACTTATTGTTAATTTATTCATCAATCACAAACTTATTGTTAATTTATTCATCAATCACAAACTTATTGTTAATTTATTCATCAATCACAAACTTATTGTTAATTTATTCATCAATCACAAACTTATTGTTAATTTATTCATAAATCACAAACTTATTGTTAATTTATTCATCAGGCACAAACTTATTGTTAATTTATTCATCAATCACAAACTTATTGTTAATTTATTCATCAATCACAAACTTATTGTTAATTTATTCATAAATCACAAACTTATTGTTAATTTATTCATCAGGCACAAACTTATTGTTAATTTATTCATCAATCACAAACTTATTGTTAATTTATTCATCAGGCACAAACTTATTGTTAATTTATTCATCAATCACAAACTTATTGCTAATTTATTTATCAATCACAAACTTATTGTTAATTTATTCATAAATCACAAACTTATTGTTAATTTATTCATCAGGCACAAACTTATTGTTAATTTATTCATCAATCACAAACTTATTGTTAATTTATTCATCAATCACAAACTTATTGTTAATTTATTCATAAATCACAAACTTATTGTTAATTTATTCATCAGGCACAAACTTATTGTTAATTTATTCATCAATCACAAACTTATTGTTAATTTATTCATCAGGCACAAACTTATTGTTAATTTATTCATCAATCACAAACTTATTGTTAATTTATTCATCAATCACAAACTTATTGTTAATTTATTCATCAATCACAAACTTATTGTTAATTTATTCATCAGGCACAAACTTATTGTTAATTTATTCATCAATCACAAACTTATTGTTAATTTATTCATCAATCACAAACTTATTGTTAATTTATTCATAAATCACAAACTTATTGTTAATTTATTCATCAGGCACAAACTTATTGTTAATTTATTCATAAATCACAAACTTATTGTTAATTTATTCATCAGGCACAAACTTATTGTTAATTTATTCATCAATCACAAACTTATTGTTAATTTATTCATCAATCACAAACTTATTGTTAATTTATTCATCAATCACAAACTTATTGTTAATTTATTCATCAATCACAAACTTATTGTTAATTTATTCATCAATCACAAACTTATTGTTAATTTATTCATCAGGCACAAACTTATTGTTAATTTATTCATAAATCACAAACTTATTGTTAATTTATTCATAAATCACAAACTTATTGTTAATTTATTCCTAAATCACAAACTTATTGTTAATTTATTCATCAATCAAAAACTTATTGTTAATTTATTCATCAGGCACAAACTTATTGTTAATTTATTCATCAATCACAAACTTATTGTTAATTTATTCATAAATCACAAACTTATTGCTAATTTATTTATCAATCACAAACTTATTGTTAATTTATTCATAAATCACAAACTTATTGTTAATTTATTCATCAGGCACAAACTTATTGTTAATTTATTCATCAATCACAAACTTATTGTTAATTTATTCATCAATCACAAACTTATTGTTAATTTATTCATCAATCACAAACTTATTGTTAATTTATTCATCAATCACAAACTTATTGCTAATTTATTTATCAATCACAAACTTATTGTTAATTTATTCATAAATCACAAACTTATTGTTAATTTATTCATCAGGCACAAACTTATTGTTAATTTATTTATCAATCACAAACTTATTGTTAATTTATTCATCAATCACAAACTTATTGTTAATTTATTCATCAATCACAAACTTATTGTTAATTTATTCATCAATCACAAACTTATTGTTAATTTATTCATAAATCACAAACTTATTGTTAATTTATTCATCAGGCACAAACTTATTGTTAATTTATTCATCAATCACAAACTTATTGTTAATTTATTCATCAGGCACAAACTTATTGCTAATTTATTTATCAATCACAAACTTATTGTTAATTTATTCATAAATCACAAACTTATTGTTAATTTATTCATCAATCACAAACTTATTGTTAATTTATTCATCAATCACAAACTTATTGTTAATTTATTCATCAATCACAAACTTATTGCTAATTTATTCATAAATCACAAACTTATTGTTAATTTATTCATCAGGCACACACTTATTGTTAATTTATTCATCAGGCACAAACTTATTGTTAATTTATTCATCAATCACAAACTTATTGTTAATTTATTCATCAATCACAAACTTATTGTTAATTTATTCATAAATCACAAACTTATTGTTAATTTATTCATCAGGCACAAACTTATTGTTAATTTATTCATAAATCACAAACTTATTGTTAATTTATTCATCAGGCACAAACTTATTGTTAATTTATTCATCAATCACAAACTTATTGTTAATTTATTCATCAGGCACAAACTTATTGTTAATTTATTCATAAATCACAAACTTATTGTTAATTTATTCATAAATCACAAACTTATTGTTAATTTATTCATAAATCACAAACTTATTGTTAATTTATTCATCAATCACAAACTTATTGTTAATTTATTCATCAATCACAAACTTATTGTTAATTTATTCATCAGGCACAAACTTATTGTTAATTTATTCATAAATCACAAACTTATTGTTAATTTATTCATCAATCACAAACTTATTGTTAATTTATTCATCAATCACAAACTTATTGTTAATTTATTCATCAATCACAAACTTATTGTTAATTTATTCATCAATCACAAACTTATTGTTAATTTATTCATAAATCACAAACTTATTGCTAATTTATTTATCAATCACAAACTTATTGTTAATTTATTCATAAATCACAAACTTATTGTTAATTTATTCATCAGGCACAAACTTATTGTTAATTTATTCATCAATCACAAACTTATTGTTAATTTATTCATCAATCACAAACTTATTGTTAATTTATTCATCAATCACAAACTTATTGTTAATTTATTCATCAATCACAAACTTATTGTTAATTTATTCATCAATCACAAACTTATTGTTAATTTATTCATCAATCACAAACTTATTGTTAATTTATTCATCAATCACAAACTTATTGTTAATTTATTCATCAGGCACAAACTTATTGTTAATTTATTCATAAATCACAAACTTATTGTTAATTTATTCATAAATCACAAACTTATTGTTAATTTATTCATAAATCACAAACTTATTGTTAATTTATTCATCAATCACAAACTTATTGTTAATTTATTCATCAGGCACAAACTTATTGTTAATTTATTCATCAATCACAAACTTATTGTTAATTTATTCATAAATCACAAACTTATTGCTAATTTATTTATCAATCACAAACTTATTGTTAATTTATTCATCAATCACAAACTTATTGTTAATTTATTCATCAGGCACAAACTTATTGTTAATTTATTCATCAATCACAAACTTATTGCTAATTTATTCATAAATCACAAACTTATTGTTAATTTATTCATCAATCACAAACTTATTGTTAATTTATTCATCAATCACAAACTTATTGCTAATTTATTCATCAATCACAAACTTATTGTTAATTTATTCATCAATCACAAACTTATTGTTAATTTATTCATAAATCACAAACTTATTGTTAATTTATTCATCAGGCACAAACTTATTGTTAATTTATTCATCAATCACAAACTTATTGTTAATTTATTCATAAATCACAAACTTATTGTTAATTTATTCATCAGGCACAAACTTATTGTTAATTTATTCATCAATCACAAACTTATTGTTAATTTATTCATCAATCACAAACTTATTGTTAATTTATTCATCAATCACAAACTTATTGTTAATTTATTCATCAATCACAAACTTATTGTTAATTTATTCATCAATCACAAACTTATTGTTAATTTATTCATCAGGCACAAACTTATTGTTAATTTATTCATAAATCACAAACTTATTGTTAATTTATTCATAAATCACAAACTTATTGTTAATTTATTCATAAATCACAAACTTATTGTTAATTTATTCATCAATCACAAACTTATTGTTAATTTATTCATCAATCACAAACTTATTGTTAATTTATTCATCAGGCACAAACTTATTGTTAATTTATTCATAAATCACAAACTTATTGTTAATTTATTCATCAATCACAAACTTATTGTTAATTTATTCATCAATCACAAACTTATTGTTAATTTATTCATCAATCACAAACTTATTGTTAATTTATTCATCAATCACAAACTTATTGTTAATTTATTCATAAATCACAAACTTATTGCTAATTTATTTATCAATCACAAACTTATTGTTAATTTATTCATAAATCACAAACTTATTGTTAATTTATTCATCAGGCACAAACTTATTGTTAATTTATTCATCAATCACAAACTTATTGTTAATTTATTCATCAATCACAAACTTATTGTTAATTTATTCATCAATCACAAACTTATTGTTAATTTATTCATAAATCACAAACTTATTGTTAATTTATTCATCAGGCACAAACTTATTGTTAATTTATTCATCAATCACAAACTTATTGTTAATTTATTCATCAATCACAAACTTATTGTTAATTTATTCATAAATCACAAACTTATTGTTAATTTATTCATCAGGCACAAACTTATTGTTAATTTATTCATCAATCACAAACTTATTGTTAATTTATTCATCAGGCACAAACTTATTGTTAATTTATTCATCAATCACAAACTTATTGCTAATTTATTTATCAATCACAAACTTATTGTTAATTTATTCATAAATCACAAACTTATTGTTAATTTATTCATCAGGCACAAACTTATTGTTAATTTATTCATCAATCACAAACTTATTGTTAATTTATTCATCAATCACAAACTTATTGTTAATTTATTCATAAATCACAAACTTATTGTTAATTTATTCATCAGGCACAAACTTATTGTTAATTTATTCATCAATCACAAACTTATTGTTAATTTATTCATCAGGCACAAACTTATTGTTAATTTATTCATCAATCACAAACTTATTGTTAATTTATTCATCAATCACAAACTTATTGTTAATTTATTCATCAATCACAAACTTATTGTTAATTTATTCATCAGGCACAAACTTATTGTTAATTTATTCATCAATCACAAACTTATTGTTAATTTATTCATCAATCACAAACTTATTGTTAATTTATTCATAAATCACAAACTTATTGTTAATTTATTCATCAGGCACAAACTTATTGTTAATTTATTCATAAATCACAAACTTATTGTTAATTTATTCATCAGGCACAAACTTATTGTTAATTTATTCATCAATCACAAACTTATTGTTAATTTATTCATCAATCACAAACTTATTGTTAATTTATTCATCAATCACAAACTTATTGTTAATTTATTCATCAATCACAAACTTATTGTTAATTTATTCATCAATCACAAACTTATTGTTAATTTATTCATCAGGCACAAACTTATTGTTAATTTATTCATAAATCAAAAACTTATTGTTAATTTATTCATAAATCACAAACTTATTGTTAATTTATTCCTAAATCACAAACTTATTGTTAATTTATTCATCAATCAAAAACTTATTGTTAATTTATTCATCAGGCACAAACTTATTGTTAATTTATTCATCAATCACAAACTTATTGTTAATTTATTCATAAATCACAAACTTATTGCTAATTTATTTATCAATCACAAACTTATTGTTAATTTATTCATAAATCACAAACTTATTGTTAATTTATTCATCAGGCACAAACTTATTGTTAATTTATTCATCAATCACAAACTTATTGTTAATTTATTCATCAATCACAAACTTATTGTTAATTTATTCATCAATCACAAACTTATTGTTAATTTATTCATCAATCACAAACTTATTGCTAATTTATTTATCAATCACAAACTTATTGTTAATTTATTCATAAATCACAAACTTATTGTTAATTTATTCATCAGGCACAAACTTATTGTTAATTTATTTATCAATCACAAACTTATTGTTAATTTATTCATCAATCACAAACTTATTGTTAATTTATTCATCAATCACAAACTTATTGTTAATTTATTCATCAATCACAAACTTATTGTTAATTTATTCATAAATCACAAACTTATTGTTAATTTATTCATCAGGCACAAACTTATTGTTAATTTATTCATCAATCACAAACTTATTGTTAATTTATTCATCAGGCACAAACTTATTGCTAATTTATTTATCAATCACAAACTTATTGTTAATTTATTCATAAATCACAAACTTATTGTTAATTTATTCATCAATCACAAACTTATTGTTAATTTATTCATCAATCACAAACTTATTGTTAATTTATTCATCAATCACAAACTTATTGCTAATTTATTCATAAATCACAAACTTATTGTTAATTTATTCATCAGGCACACACTTATTGTTAATTTATTCATCAGGCACAAACTTATTGTTAATTTATTCATCAATCACAAACTTATTGTTAATTTATTCATCAATCACAAACTTATTGTTAATTTATTCATAAATCACAAACTTATTGTTAATTTATTCATCAGGCACAAACTTATTGTTAATTTATTCATAAATCACAAACTTATTGTTAATTTATTCATCAGGCACAAACTTATTGTTAATTTATTCATCAATCACAAACTTATTGTTAATTTATTCATCAATCACAAACTTATTGTTAATTTATTCATCAATCACAAACTTATTGTTAATTTATTCATCAATCACAAACTTATTGTTAATTTATTCATCAATCACAAACTTATTGTTAATTTATTCATCAGGCACAAACTTATTGTTAATTTATTCATAAATCACAAACTTATTGTTAATTTATTCATAAATCACAAACTTATTGTTAATTTATTCATAAATCACAAACTTATTGTTAATTTATTCATCAATCACAAACTTATTGTTAATTTATTCATCAATCACAAACTTATTGTTAATTTATTCATCAGGCACAAACTTATTGTTAATTTATTCATAAATCACAAACTTATTGTTAATTTATTCATCAATCACAAACTTATTGTTAATTTATTCATCAATCACAAACTTATTGTTAATTTATTCATCAATCACAAACTTATTGTTAATTTATTCATCAATCACAAACTTATTGTTAATTTATTCATAAATCACAAACTTATTGCTAATTTATTTATCAATCACAAACTTATTGTTAATTTATTCATAAATCACAAACTTATTGTTAATTTATTCATCAGGCACAAACTTATTGTTAATTTATTCATCAATCACAAACTTATTGTTAATTTATTCATCAATCACAAACTTATTGTTAATTTATTCATCAATCACAAACTTATTGTTAATTTATTCATCAATCACAAACTTATTGTTAATTTATTCATCAATCACAAACTTATTGTTAATTTATTCATCAATCACAAACTTATTGTTAATTTATTCATCAATCACAAACTTATTGTTAATTTATTCATCAGGCACAAACTTATTGTTAATTTATTCATAAATCACAAACTTATTGTTAATTTATTCATAAATCACAAACTTATTGTTAATTTATTCATAAATCACAAACTTATTGTTAATTTATTCATCAATCACAAACTTATTGTTAATTTATTCATCAGGCACAAACTTATTGTTAATTTATTCATCAATCACAAACTTATTGTTAATTTATTCATAAATCACAAACTTATTGCTAATTTATTTATCAATCACAAACTTATTGTTAATTTATTCATCAATCACAAACTTATTGTTAATTTATTCATCAGGCACAAACTTATTGTTAATTTATTCATCAATCACAAACTTATTGCTAATTTATTCATAAATCACAAACTTATTGTTAATTTATTCATCAATCACAAACTTATTGTTAATTTATTCATCAATCACAAACTTATTGCTAATTTATTCATCAATCACAAACTTATTGTTAATTTATTCATCAATCACAAACTTATTGTTAATTTATTCATAAATCACAAACTTATTGTTAATTTATTCATCAGGCACAAACTTATTGTTAATTTATTCATCAATCACAAACTTATTGTTAATTTATTCATAAATCACAAACTTATTGTTAATTTATTCATCAGGCACAAACTTATTGTTAATTTATTCATCAATCACAAACTTATTGTTAATTTATTCATCAATCACAAACTTATTGTTAATTTATTCATCAATCACAAACTTATTGTTAATTTATTCATCAGGCACAAACTTATTGTTAATTTATTCATAAATCACAAACTTATTGTTAATTTATTCATAAATCACAAACTTATTGTTAATTTATTCATAAATCACAAACTTATTGTTAATTTATTCATCAATCACAAACTTATTGTTAATTTATTCATCAATCACAAACTTATTGTTAATTTATTCATCAGGCACAAACTTATTGTTAATTTATTCATAAATCACAAACTTATTGTTAATTTATTCATCAATCACAAACTTATTGTTAATTTATTCATCAATCACAAACTTATTGTTAATTTATTCATCAATCACAAACTTATTGTTAATTTATTCATCAATCACAAACTTATTGTTAATTTATTCATAAATCACAAACTTATTGCTAATTTATTTATCAATCACAAACTTATTGTTAATTTATTCATAAATCACAAACTTATTGTTAATTTATTCATCAGGCACAAACTTATTGTTAATTTATTCATCAATCACAAACTTATTGTTAATTTATTCATCAATCACAAACTTATTGTTAATTTATTCATCAATCACAAACTTATTGTTAATTTATTCATCAATCACAAACTTATTGTTAATTTATTCATCAATCACAAACTTATTGTTAATTTATTCATCAATCACAAACTTATTGTTAATTTATTCATCAATCACAAACTTATTGTTAATTTATTCATCAGGCACAAACTTATTGTTAATTTATTCATAAATCACAAACTTATTGTTAATTTATTCATAAATCACAAACTTATTGTTAATTTATTCATAAATCACAAACTTATTGTTAATTTATTCATCAATCACAAACTTATTGTTAATTTATTCATCAGGCACAAACTTATTGTTAATTTATTCATCAATCACAAACTTATTGTTAATTTATTCATAAATCACAAACTTATTGCTAATTTATTTATCAATCACAAACTTATTGTTAATTTATTCATCAATCACAAACTTATTGTTAATTTATTCATCAGGCACAAACTTATTGTTAATTTATTCATCAATCACAAACTTATTGCTAATTTATTCATAAATCACAAACTTATTGTTAATTTATTCATCAATCACAAACTTATTGTTAATTTATTCATCAATCACAAACTTATTGCTAATTTATTCATCAATCACAAACTTATTGTTAATTTATTCATCAATCACAAACTTATTGTTAATTTATTCATCAATCACAAACTTATTGTTAATTTATTCATCAGGCACAAACTTATTGTTAATTTATTCATCAATCACAAACTTATTGTTAATTTATTCATCAATCACAAACTTATTGTTAATTTATTCATCAATCACAAACTTATTGTTAATTTATTCATCAGGCACAAACTTATTGTTAATTTATTCATCAATCACAAACTTATTGTTAATTTATTCATCAATCACAAACTTATTGCTAATTTATTCATCAATCACAAACTTATTGTTAATTTATTCATCAGGCACAAACTTATTGTTAATTTATTCATCAATCACAAACTTATTGCTAATTTATTCATCAATCACAAACTTATTGCTAATTTATTCATCAATCACAAACTTATTGTTAATTTATTCATCAATCACAAACTTATTGTTAATTTATTCATCAGGCACAAACTTATTGTTAATTTATTCATCAATCACAAACTTATTGTTAATTTATTCATCAATCACAAACTTATTGTTAATTTATTCATCAATCACAAACTTATTGTTAATTTATTCATCAGGCACAAACTTATTGTTAATTTATTCATCAATCACAAACTTATTGCTAATTTATTCATCAATCACAAACTTATTGCTAATTTATTCATCAATCACAAACTTATTGTTAATTTATTCATCAATCACAAACTTATTGTTAATTTATTCATCAGGCACAAACTTATTGTTAATTTATTCATCAATCACAAACTTATTGCTAATTTATTCATCAATCACAAACTTATTGCTAATTTATTCATAAATCACAAACTTATTGTTAATTTATTCATCAATCACAAACTTATTGTTAATTTATTCATCAGGCACAAACTTATTGTTAATTTATTCATCAATCACAAACTTATTGTTAATTTATTCATAAATCACAAACTTATTGCTAATTTATTTATCAATCACAAACTTATTGTTAATTTATTCATCAATCACAAACTTATTGTTAATTTATTCATCAGGCACAAACTTATTGTTAATTTATTCATCAATCACAAACTTATTGCTAATTTATTCATAAATCACAAACTTATTGTTAATTTATTCATCAATCACAAACTTATTGTTAATTTATTCATCAATCACAAACTTATTGCTAATTTATTCATCAATCACAAACTTATTGTTAATTTATTCATCAATCACGAACTTATTGTTAATTTATTCATCAATCACAAACTTATTGTTAATTTATTCATCAGGCACAAACTTATTGTTAATTTATTCATCAATCACAAACTTATTGCTAATTTATTCATCAATCACAAACTTATTGCTAATTTATTCATCAATCACAAACTTATTGTTAATTTATTCATCAATCACAAACTTATTGTTAATTTATTCATCAATCACAAACTTATTGTTAATTTATTCATCAATCACAAACTTATTGTTAATTTATTCATCAATCACAAACTTATTGTTAATTTATTCATCAGGCACAAACTTATTGTTAATTTATTCATCAATCACAAACTTATTGTTAATTTATTCATCAATCACAAACTTATTGTTAATTTATTCATCAATCACAAACTTATTGTTAATTTATTCATCAATCACAAACTTATTGTTAATTTATTCATAAATCACAAACTTATTGTTAATTTATTCATCAGGCACAAACTTATTGTTAATTTATTCATCAATCACAAACTTATTGTTAATTTATTCATCAGGCACAAACTTATTGCTAATTTATTTATCAATCACAAACTTATTGTTAATTTATTCATAAATCACAAACTTATTGTTAATTTATTCATCAATCACAAACTTATTGTTAATTTATTCATCAATCACAAACTTATTGTTAATTTATTCATCAATCACAAACTTATTGCTAATTTATTCATAAATCACAAACTTATTGTTAATTTATTCATCAGGCACACACTTATTGTTAATTTATTCATCAGGCACAAACTTATTGTTAATTTATTCATCAATCACAAACTTATTGTTAATTTATTCATCAATCACAAACTTATTGTTAATTTATTCATAAATCACAAACTTATTGTTAATTTATTCATCAGGCACAAACTTATTGTTAATTTATTCATAAATCACAAACTTATTGTTAATTTATTCATCAGGCACAAACTTATTGTTAATTTATTCATCAATCACAAACTTATTGTTAATTTATTCATCAATCACAAACTTATTGTTAATTTATTCATCAATCACAAACTTATTGTTAATTTATTCATCAATCACAAACTTATTGTTAATTTATTCATCAATCACAAACTTATTGTTAATTTATTCATCAGGCACAAACTTATTGTTAATTTATTCATAAATCACAAACTTATTGTTAATTTATTCATAAATCACAAACTTATTGTTAATTTATTCATAAATCACAAACTTATTGTTAATTTATTCATCAATCACAAACTTATTGTTAATTTATTCATCAGGCACAAACTTATTGTTAATTTATTCATCAATCACAAACTTATTGTTAATTTATTCATCAATAACAAACTTATTGCTAATTTATTTATCAATCACAAACTTATTGTTAATTTATTCATCAATCACAAACTTATTGTTAATTTATTCATCAGGCACAAACTTATTGTTAATTTATTCATCAATCACAAACTTATTGTTAATTTATTCATCAATCACAAACTTATTGTTAATTTATTCATAAATCACAAACTTATTGTTAATTTATTCATCAGGCACAAACTTATTGTTAATTTATTCATAAATCACAAACTTATTGTTAATTTATTCATCAGGCACAAACTTATTGTTAATTTATTCATCAATCACAAACTTATTGTTAATTTATTCATCAATCACAAACTTATTGTTAATTTATTCATCAATCACAAACTTATTGTTAATTTATTCATCAATCACAAACTTATTGTTAATTTATTCATAAATCACAAACTTATTGTTAATTTATTCATCAGGCACAAACTTATTGTTAATTTATTCATCAATCACAAACTTATTGTTAATTTATTCATCAGGCACAAACTTATTGCTAATTTATTTATCAATCACAAACTTATTGTTAATTTATTCATAAATCACAAACTTATTGTTAATTTATTCATCAATCACAAACTTATTGTTAATTTATTCATCAATCACAAACTTATTGTTAATTTATTCATCAATCACAAACTTATTGCTAATTTATTCATAAATCACAAACTTATTGTTAATTTATTCATCAGGCACAAACTTATTGTTAATTTATTCATCAATCACAAACTTATTGTTAACTTATTCATCAGGCACAAACTTATTGTTAATTTATTCATCAATCACAAACTTATTGTTAATTTATTCATCAATCACAAACTTATTGTTAATTTATTCATCAATCACAAACTTATTGTTAATTTATTCATAAATCACAAACTTATTGTTAATTTATTCATCAATCACAAACTTATTGTTAATTTATTCATCAATCACAAACTTGTTGTTAATTTATTCATCAATCACAAACTTATTGTTAATTTATTCATCAGGCACAAACTTATTGTTAATTTATTCATCAATCACAAACTTATTGTTAATTTATTCATCAATCACAAACTTATTGTTAATTTATTCATCAATCACAAACTTATTGTTAATTTATTCATCAATCACAAACTTATTGTTAATTTATTCATCAGGCACAAACTTATTGTTAATTTATTCATCAATCACAAACTTATTGTTAATTTATTCATCAATCACAAACTTATTGTTAATTTATTCATCAGGCACAAACTTATTGTTAATTTATTCATCAATCACAAACTTATTGTTAATTTATTCATCAGGCACAAACTTATTGTTAATTTATTCATCAATCACAAACTTATTGTTAATTTATTCATCAATCACAAACTTATTGTTAATTTATTCATCAATCACAAACTTATTGTTAATTTATTCATCAATCACAAACTTATTGTTAATTTATTCATCAATCACAAACTTATTGTTAATTTATTCATCAGGCACAAACTTATTGTTAATTTATTCATCAATCACAAACTTATTGTTAATTTATTCATAAATCACAAACTTATTGTTAATTTATTCATCAGGCACAAACTTATTGTTAATTTATTCATCAATCACAAACTTATTGTTAATTTATTCATCAATCACAAACTTATTGTTAATTTATCCATCAATCACAAACTTATTGTTAATTTATTCATCAATCACAAACTTATTGCTAATTTATTCATAAATCACAAACTTATTGTTAATTTATTCATCAGGCACAAACTTATTGTTAATTTATTCATCAATCACAAACTTATTGTTAATTTATTCATCAGGCACAAACTTATTGTTAATTTATTCATCAATCACAAACTTATTGTTAATTTATTCATCAATCACAAACTTATTGCTAATTTATTCATAAATCACAAACTTATTGTTAATTTATTCATCAGGCACAAACTTATTGTTAATTTATTCATCAATCACAAACTTATTGTTAATTTATTCATCAGGCACAAACTTATTGTTAATTTATTCATCAATCACAAACTTATTGTTAATTTATTCATCAATCACAAACTTATTGTTAATTTATTCATCAATCACAAACTTATTGTTAATTTATTCATCAATCACAAACTTATTGTTAATTTATTCATAAATCACAAATATTGTTAATTTATTCATCAGGCACAAACTTATTGTTAATTTATTCATAAATCACAAACTTATTGTTAATTTATTCATCAGGCACAAACTTATTGTTAATTTATTCATCAATCACAAACTTATTGTTAATTTATTCATCAGGCACAAACTTATTGTTAATTTATTCATCAATCACAAACTTATTGTTAATTTATTCATCAATCACAAACTTATTGTTAATTTATTCATCAATCACAAACTTATTGTTAATTTATTCATCAATCACAAACTTATTGTTAATTTATTCATAAATCACAAACTTATTGTTAATTTATTCATCAATCACAAACTTATTGTTAATTTATTCATCAATCACAAACTTGTTGTTAATTTATTCATCAATCACAAACTTATTGTTAATTTATTCATCAATCACAAACTTATTGTTAATTTATTCATAAATCACAAACTTATTGTTAATTTATTCATCAGGCACAAACTTATTGTTAATTTATTCATCAGGTACACACTTATTGTTAATTTATTCATCAGGCACAAACTTATTGTTAATTTATTCATCAGGTACAAACTTATTGTTAATTTATAAATCAGGCACACACTTATTGTTAATTTATTCATCAGGCACAAACGTATTGTTAATTTATTCATCAGACACACAATTATTGTTAATTTATTCATCAGGCACAAACTTATTGTTAATTTATTCATCAGGCACAAACCTATTGTTAATTTATTTATCAGGCACAAACTTATTATTAATTGATTTATCAGACACAAACTTATTGTTAATTTATTCATCAGGCACAAACTTATTGTTAATTTATAAATCAGGCACACACTTATTGTTAATTTATTCATCAGGCACAAACGTATTGTTAATTTATTCATCAGACACACAATTATTGTTAATTTATTCATCAGGCACAAACTTATTGTTAATTTATTCATCAGGCACAAACTTATTGTTAATTTATTCATCAGGCACAAACTTATTGTTAATTTATTCATCAGGTACACACTTATTGTTAATTTATTTATCAGGCACAAACTTATTGTTAATTTATTCATCAGGTACACACTTATTGTTAATTTATTCATCAGACACACACTTATTGTTAATTTATTCATCAGGCACACACTTATTGTTAATTTATTCATCAGGCACAAACTTATTGTTAATTTATTCATCAGGCACACACTTATTGTTAATTTATTCATCAGGCACAAACTTATTGTTAATTTATTCATCAGGCACACACTTATTGTTAATTTATTCATCAGGCACAAACTTATTGTTAATTTATTCATCAGGTACACACTTATTGTTAATTTATTCATCAGGCACAAACTTATTGTTAATTTATTCATCAGGCACAAACTTATTGTTAATTTATTCATCAGGTACACACTTATTGTTAATTTATTCATCAGACACACAATTATTGTTAATTTATTCATCAGGCACAAACCTATTGTTAATTTATTCATCAGGCACAAACTTATTGTTAATTTATTCATCAGACACACACTTATTGTTAATTTATTCATCAGGCACAAACCTATTGTTAATTTATTCATCAGGTACACACTTATTGTTAATTTATTCATCAGGTACACACTTATTGTTAATTTTTTCATCAGACACACGCTTATTGTTAATTTATTCATCAGGCACAAACTTATTGTTAATTTATTCATCAGGCACAAACCTATTGTGTATTTATTCATCAGGCACAAACTTATTGTTAATTTATTCATCAATCACAAACTTATTGTTAATTTATTCATCAGGCACAAACTTATTGTTAATTTATTCATCAGGCACAAACTTATTGTTAATTTATTCATCAGGCACAAACTTATTGTTAATTTATTCATCAGGCACAAACTTATTGTTAATTTATTCATCAGGCACAAACTTATTGTTAATTTATTCATCAGGCACAAACTTATTGTTAATTTATTCATCAGGCACAAACTTATTGTTAATTTATTCATCAATCACAAACTTATTGTTAATTTATTCATCAGGCACAAACTTATTGTTAATTTATTCATCAGGCACAAACCTATTGTTAATTTATTCATCAGGCACAAACTTATTGTTAATTTATTCATCAATCACAAACTTATTGTTAATTTATTCATCAGGCACAAACTTATTGTTAATTTATTCATCAGGCACAAACTTATTGTTAATTTATTCATCAGGCACAAACTTATTATTAATTAATTCATCAGGCACAAACTTATTGTTAATTTATTCATCAGGCACAAACTTATTGTTAATTTATTCATCAGGCACAAACTTATTGTTAATTTATTTATCAGGCACAAACTTATTGTTAATTTATTCATCAGGCACAAACTTATTGTAAATTTATTCATCAGGCACAAACTTATTGTTAATTTATTCATCAGGCACAAACTTATTGTTAATTTATTCATCAGGCACAAACTTATTGTTAATTTATTCATCAGGCACAAACTTATTGTTAATTTATTCATCAGGCACAAACTTATTGTAAATTTATTCATCAATCACAAACTTATTGTTAATTTATTCATCAGGCACAAACTTATTGTTAATTTATTCATCAGGCACAAACCTATTGTTAATTTATTCATCAGGCACAAACTTATTGTTAATTTATTCATCAGGCACAAACTTATGTTTAATTTATTCATCAGGCACAAACTTATTGTTAATTATTCATCAATCACAAACTTATTGTTAATTTATTCATCAGGCACAAACTTATTGTAAATTTATTCATCAATCACAAACTTATTGTTAATTTATTCATCAGGCACAAACTTATTGTTAATTTATTCAGCAGGCACAAACTTATTGTTAATTTATTCATCAGGCACAAACTTATTGTTAATTTATTCATCAGGCACAAACTTATTGTTAATTTATTCATCAGGCACAAACTTATTGTTAATTTATTCATCAGGCACAAACTTATTGTTAATTTATTCATCAGTCACAAACTTATTGTTAATTTATTCATCAGGCACAAACTTATTGTTAATTTATTCATCAGGTACACACTTATTGTTAATTTATTCATCAGGTACACACTTATTGTTAATTTATTCATCAGACACGCACTTATTGTTAATTTATTCATCAGGCACAAACTTATTGTTAATTTATTCATCAGGCACAAACCTATTGTTAATTTATTCATCAGGCACAAACTTATTGTTAATTTATTCATCGATCACAAACTTATTGTTAATTTATTCATCAGGCACAAACTTATTGTTAATTTATTCATCAGGCACAAACTTATTGTTAATTTATTCATCAGGCACAAACTTATTGTTAATTTATTCATCAGGCACAAACCTATTGTTTATTTATTCATCACGCACAAACTTATTGTTAATTTATTCATCAGGCACAAACTTATTGTTAATTTATTCATCAGGCACAAACTTATTGTTAATTTATTCATCAGGCACAAACTTATTGTTAATTTATTCATCAGACACACACTTATTGTTAATTTATTCATAAGACACACACTTATTGTTAATTTATTCATCAGGCACAAACTTATTGTTAATTTATTCATCAGGCACAAACTTATTGTTAATGTATTCATCAGGCACAAACCTATTGTTAATTTATTCATCAGGCACAAACTTATTGTTAATTTATTGATCAATCACAAACTTATTGTTAATTTATTCATCAGACACACACTTATTGTTAATTTATTCATCAGACACACACTTATTGTTAATTTATTCATCAGGCACAAACATATGTTTAATTTATTCATCAGGCACGAACCTATTGTTAATTTATTCATCAGGTACATACTTATTGTTAATTTATTCATCAGGTACACACTTATTGTTAATTTATTCATCAGACACACACTTATTGTTAATTTATTCATCAGGTACACACTTATTGTTAATTTATTCATCAGGTACGCACTTATTGTTGATTTATTCATCAGGCACAAACCTATTGTTAATTTATTCATCAGGCACAAACTTATTGTTAATTTATTCATCAGACACACACTTATTGTTAATTTATTCATCAGGCACAAACCTATTGTTAATTTATTCATCAGGTACACACTTATTGTTAATTTATTCATCAGGTACACACTTATTGTTAATTTATTCATCAGGTACACACTTATTGTTAATTTATTCATCAGACACACACTTATTGTTAATTTATTCATCAGGCACAAACTTATTGTTAATTTATTCATCAGGCACAAACCTATTGTTAATTTATCTATCAGGCAAAAACTTATTGTTAATTTATTCATCAATCACAAACTTATAGTTAATTTATTCATCAGGCACAAACTTATTGTTAATTTATTCATCAGGCACAAACTTATTGTTAATTTATTCATCAGGCACAAACTTATTGTTAATTTATTCATCAATCACAAACTTATTGTTAATTTATTCATCAGACACACACTTATTGTTAATTTATTCATCAGGTACACACTTATTGTTAATTTATTCATCAGACACACACTTATTGTTAATTTATTCATCAATCACAAACTTATTGTTAATTTATTCATCAGGCGCAAACTTATTGTTAATTTATTCATCAGGCACAAACTTATTGTTAATTTATTAATCAGGCACAAACTTATTGTTAATTTATTCATCAATCACAAACTAATTGTTAATTTATTCATCAGGCACAAACTTATTGTTAATTTATTCATCAGGCACAAACTTATTGTTAATTTATTCATCAGGCACAAACTTATTGTTAATTTATTCATCAGGCACAAACTTATTGTTAATTTATTCATCAGGCACAAACTTATTGTTAATTTATTCATCAGGCACAAACTTATTGTTAATTTATTCATCAGGCACAAACTTATTGTTAATTTATTCATCAATCACAAACTTATTGTTAATTTATTCATCAGGCACAAACTTATTGTTAATTTATTCATCAGGCACAAACCTATTGTTAATTTATTCATCAGGCACAAACTTATTGTTAATTTATTCATCAATCACAAACTTATTGTTAATTTATTCATCAGGCACAAACTTATTGTTAATTTATTCATCAGGCACAAACTTATTGTTAATTTATTCATCAGGCACAAACTTATTGTTAATTTATTCATCAGGCACAAACTTATTGTTAATTTATTCATCAGGCACAAACTTATGGTTAATTTATTTATCAGGCACAAACTTATTGTTAATTTATTCATCAGGCACAAACTTATTGTTAATTTATTCATCAGGCACAAACTTATTGTTAATTTATTCATCAGGCACAAACTTATTGTTAATTTATCTACCAGGCACAAACTTATTGTTAATTTATTCATCAGGTACACACTTATTGTTAATTTATTCATCAGGTACACACTTATTGTTAATTTATTCATCAGACACACACTTATTGTTAATTTATTCATCAGGCACAAACTTATTGTTAATTTATTCATCAGGCACAAACTTATTGTTAATTTATTCATCAGGCACAAACTTATTGTTAATTTATTCATCAATCACAAACTTATTGTTAATTTATTCATCAGGCACAAACTTATTGTTAATTTATTCATCAGACACAAACTTATTGTTAATTTATTCTTCAATCACAAACTTATTGTTAATTTATTCATCAATCACAAACTTATTGTTAATTTATTCATCAATCACAAACTTATTGTTAATTTATACATCAGGCACAAACTTATTGTTAATTTATTCATCAGGAACAAACTTATTGTTAATTTATTCATCAGGCACAAACCTATTGTTAATTTATTCATCAGACACACACTTATTGTTAATTTATTCATCAGGCACAAACTTATTGTTCATTTATTCATCAGGCACAAACTTATTGTTAATTTATTCATCAGGCACAAACCTATTGTTAATTTATTCATCACGTACAAACTTATTGTTAATTTATTCATCAGGCACAAACTTATTGTTAATTTATTCATCAGGCACAAACTTATTGTTAATTTATTCATCAGGCACAAACTTATTGTTAATTTATTCATCAGATTCACACTTATTGTTAATTTATTCATCAGACACACACTTATTGTTAATTTATTCATCAGGCACAAACTTATTGTTAATTTATTCATCAGGCACAAACTTATTGTTAATTTATTCATCAGGCACAAACCTATTGTTAATTTATTCATCAGGCACAAACTTATTGTTAATTTATTCATCAATCACAAACTTATTGTTAATTTATTCATCAGACACACACTTATTGTTAATTTATTCATCAGACACACACTTATTGTTAATTTATTCATCAGGCACAAACTTATTGTTAATTTATTCATCAATCACAAACTAATTGTTAATTTATTCATCAGGCACAAACTTATTGTTAATTTATTCATCAGGCACAAACTTATTGTTAATTTATTCATCAGGCACAAACTTATTGTTAATTTATTCATCAGGCACAAACTTATTGTTAATTTATTCATCAGGAACAAACTTATTGTTAATTTATTCATCAGGCACAAACTTATTGTTAATTTATTCATCAGGCACAAACTTATTGTTAATTTATTCATCAATCACAAACTTATTGTTAATTTATTCATCAGGCACAAACTTATTGTTAATTTATTCATCAGGCACAAACCTATTGTTAATTTATTCATCAGGCACAAACTTATTGTTAATTTATTCATCAATCACAAACTTATTGTTAATTTATTCATCAGGCACAAACTTATTGTTAATTTATTCATCAGGCACAAACTTATTGTTAATTTATTCATCAGGCACAAACTTATTGTTAATTTATTCATCAGGCACAAACTTATTGTTAATTTATTCATCAGGCACAAACTTATGGTTAATTTATTTATCAGGCACAAACTTATTGTTAATTTATTCATCAGGCACAAACTTATTGTTAATTTATTCATCAGGCACAAACTTATTGTTAATTTATTCATCAGGCACAAACTTATTGTTAATTTATCTACCAGGCACAAACTTATTGTTAATTTATTCATCAGGTACACACTTATTGTTAATTTATTCATCAGGTACACACTTATTGTTAATTTATTCATCAGACACACACTTATTGTTAATTTATTCATCAGGCACAAACTTATTGTTAATTTATTCATCAGGCACAAACTTATTGTTAATTTATTCATCAGGCACAAACTTATTGTTAATTTATTCATCAATCACAAACTTATTGTTAATTTATTCATCAGGCACAAACTTATTGTTAATTTATTCATCAGACACAAACTTATTGTTAATTTATTCTTCAATCACAAACTTATTGTTAATTTATTCATCAATCACAAACTTATTGTTAATTTATTCATCAATCACAAACTTATTGTTAATTTATACATCAGGCACAAACTTATTGTTAATTTATTCATCAGGAACAAACTTATTGTTAATTTATTCATCAGGCACAAACCTATTGTTAATTTATTCATCAGGCACACACTTATTGTTAATTTATTCATCAGGCACAAACTTATTGTTCATTTATTCATCAGGCACAAACTTATTGTTAATTTATTCATCAGGCACAAACCTATTGTTAATTTATTCATCACGTACAAACTTATTGTTAATTTATTCATCAGGCACAAACTTATTGTTAATTTATTCATCAGGCACAAACTTATTGTTAATTTATTCATCAGGCACAAACTTATTGTTAATTTATTCATCAGATTCACACTTATTGTTAATTTATTCATCAGACACACACTTATTGTTAATTTATTCATCAGGCACAAACTTATTGTTAATTTATTCATCAGGCACAAACTTATTGTTAATTTATTCATCAGGCACAAACCTATTGTTAATTTATTCATCAGGCACAAACTTATTGTTAATTTATTCATCAATCACAAACTTATTGTTAATTTATTCATCAGACACACACTTATTGTTAATTTATTCATCAGACACACACTTATTGTTAATTTATTCATCAGGCACAAACTTATTGTTAATTTATTCATCAGGCACAAACTTATTGTTAATTTATTCATCAGGTACACACTTATTGTTAATTTATTCATCAGACACACACTTATTGTTAATTTATTCATCAGGCACAAACTTATTGTTAATTTATTCATCAGGCACAAACCTATTGTTAATTTATCTATCAGGCAAAAACTTATTGTTAATTTATTCATCAATCACAAACTTATAGTTAATTTATTCATCAGGCACAAACTTATTGTTAATTTATTCATCAGGCACAAACTTATTGTTAATTTATTCATCAGGCACAAACTTATTGTTAATTTATTCATCAATCACAAACTTATTGTTAATTTATTCATCAGACAAACACTTATTGTTAATTTATTCATCAGGTACACACTTATTGTTAATTTATTCATCAGACACACACTTATTGTTAATTTATTCATCAATCACAAACTTATTGTTAATTTATTCATCAGGCACAAACTTATTGTTAATTTATTCATCAGGCACAAACTTATTGTTAATTTATTCATCAGGCACAAACTTATTGTTAATTTATTCATCAATCACAAACTTATTGTTAATTTATTCATCAGGCACAAACTTATTGTTAATTTATTCATCAGGCACAAACTTATTGTTAATTTATTCATCAGGCACAAACTTATTGTTAATTTATTCATCAGGCACAAACTTATTGTTAATTTATTCATCAGGCACAAACTTATTGTTAATTTATTCATCAGGCACAAACTTATTGTTAATTTATTCATCAGGCACAAACTTATTGTTAATTTATTCATCAATCACAAACTTATTGTTAATTTATTCATCAGGCACAAACTTATTGTTAATTTATTCATCAGGCACAAACCTATTGTTAATTTATTCATCAGGCACAAACTTATTGTTAATTTATTCATGAATCACAAACTTATTGTTAATTTATTCATCAGGCACAAACTTATTGTTAATTTATTCATCAGGCACAAACTTATTGTTAATTTATTCATCAGGCACAAACTTATTGTTAATTTATTCATCAGGCACAAACTTATTGTTAATTTATTCATCAGGCACAAACTTATTGTTAATTTATTTATCAGGCACAAACTTATTGTTAATTTATTCATCAGGCACAAACTTATTGTTAATTTATTCATCAGGCACAAACTTATTGTTAATTTATTCATCAGGCACAAACTTATTGTTAATTTATCTACCAGGCACAAACTTATTGTTAATTTATTCATCAGGCACAAACTTATTGTTAATTTATTCATCAGACACAAACTTATTGTTAATTTATTCTTCAATCACAAACTTATTGTTAATTTATTCATCAATCACAAACTTATTGTTAATTTATTCATCAATCACAAACTTATTGTTAATTTATTCATCAGGCACAAACTTATTGTTAATTTATTCATCAGGAACAAACTTATTGTTAATTTATTCATCAGGCACAAACCTATTGTTAATTTATTCATCAGACACACACTTATTGTTAATTTATTCATCAGGCACAAACTTATTGTTCATTTATTCATCAGGCACAAACTTATTGTTAATTTATTCATCAGGCACAAACCTATTGTTAATTTATTCATCACGTACAAACTTATTGTTAATTTATTCATCAGGCACAAACTTATTGTTAATTTATTCATCAGGCAAAAACTTATTGTTAATTTATTCATCAGGCACAAACTTATTGTTAATTTATTCATCAGATTCACACTTATTGTTAATTTATTCATCAGACACACACTTATTGTTAATTTATTCATCAGGCACAAACTTATTGTTAATTTATTCATCAGGCACAAACTTATTGTTAATTTATTCATCAGGCACAAACCTATTGTTAATTTATTCATCAGGCACAAACTTATTGTTAATTTATTCATCAATCACAAACTTATTGTTAATTTATTCATCAGACACACACTTATTGTTAATTTATTCATCAGACACACACTTATTGTTAATTTATTCATCAGGCACAAACTTATTGTTAATTTATTCATCAGGCACAAACTTATTGTTAATTTATTCATCAGGTACACACTTATTGTTAATTTATTCATCAGGTACACACTTATGGTTTATTTATTCATCAGACACACACTTATTGTTAATTTATTAATCAGGTACACACTTATTGTTAATTTATTCATCAGGTACACACTTATTGTTAATTTATTCATCAGGCACAAACCTATTGTTAATTTATTCATCAGGCACAAACTTATTGTTAATTTATTCATCAGACACACACTTATTGTTAATTTATTCATCAGGCACAAACCTATTGTTAATTTATTCATCAGACACACACTTATTGTTAATTTATTCATCAGGCACAAACCTATTGTTAATTTATTCATCAGGTACACACTTATTGTTAATTTATTTATCAGGTACACACTTATTGTTAATTTATTCATCAGACACACACTTATTGTTAATTTATTCATCAGACACACACTTATTGTTAATTTATTCATCAGGCACAAACTTATTGTTAATTTATTCATCAGGCACAAACTTATTGTTAATTTATTCATCAGGCACAAACTTATTGTTAATTTATTCATCAATCACAAACTTATTGTTAATTTATTCATCAGGCACACACTTATTGGTGATTTATTCATCAGGCACAAACTTATTGTTAATTTATTCATCAGGTACACACTTATTGTTAATTTATTCATCAGGTACACACTTATTGTTAATTTATTCATCAGACACACACTTATTGTTAATTTATTCATCAGGCACAAACTTATTGTTAATTTATTCATCACGCACAAACCTATTGTTAATTTATTCATCAGGCACAAACTTATTGTTAATTTATTCATCAATCACAAACTTATTGTTAATTTATTCATCAGGCACAAACTTATTGTTAATTTATTCATCAGGCACACACTTATTGTTAATTTATTTGTCAATCACAAACTTATTGTTAATTTATTCATCAGGTACAAACTTATTGTTAATTTATTCATCAATCACAAACTTATTGTTAATTTATTCATCAGGCACAAACTTATTGTTAATTTATTCATCAGGCACAAACTTATTGTTAATTTATTCATCAGGCACAAACTTATTGTTAATTTATTCATCAGGCACAAACCTATTGTTAATTTATTCATCAGGCACAAACTTATTGTTTATTTATTCATCAATCACAAACTTATTGTTAATTTATTCATCAGACACACACTTATTGTTAATTTATTCATCAGGTACACACTTATTGTTAATTTATTCATCAGACACACACTTATTGTTAATTTATTCATCAGGCACAAACTTATTGTTAATTTATTCATCAGGCACAAACTTATTGTTAATTTATTCATCAGACACAAACTTATTGTTAATTTATTCATCAGGTACAAACTTATTGTTAATTTATTCATCAGGCACAAACTTATTGTTAATTTATTCATCAATCACAAACTTATTGTTAATTTATTCATCAGACACACACTTATTGTTAATTTATTCATCAGACACACACTTATTGTTAATTTATTCATCAGGCACAAACTTATTGTTAATTTATTCATCAGGCACAAACCTATTGTTAATTTATTCATCAGGCACAAACTTATTGTTAATTTATTCATCAATCACAAACTTATTGTTAATTTATTCATCAGACACACACTTATTGTTAATTTATTCATCAGACACACACTTATTGTTAATTTATTCATCAGGCACAAACTTATTGTTAATTTATTCATCAGCACAAACTTATTGTTAATTTATTTATCAGGCACAAACGTATTGTTAATTTATTCATCAGGCACAAACGTATTGTTAATTTATTCATCAGGCACAAACCTATTGTTAATTTATTTATCAGGCACACACTTATTGTTAATTTATTCATCAGGCACAAACTTATTGTTAATTTATTCATCAGGCACAAACTTATTGTTTATTTATTCATCAGGCACAAACTTATTGTTAATTTATTTATCAGCACAAACCTATTGTTAATTTATTCATCAGCACAAACTTATTGTTAATTTATTCATCAGCACAAACTTATTGTTAATTTATTCATCAGGCATAAACCTATTGTTAATTTATTCATCAGGCACAAACCTATTGTTAATTTATTCATCAGCACAAACCTATTGTTAATTTATTCATCAGCACAAACTTATTGTTAATTTATTCATCAGGCACAAACTTATTGTTAATTTATTCATCAGGCACAAACCTATTGTTAATTTATTCATCAGGCACAAACGTATTGTTAATTTATTCATCAGCACAAACCTATTGTTAATTTATTCATCAGCACAAACTTATTGTTAATTTATTCATTAGCACAAACTTATTGTTAATTTATTCATCAGGCACAAACTTATTGTTAATTTATTCATCAGGCACAAACCTATTGTTAATTTATTCATCAGCACAAACTTATTGTTAATTTATTTATCAGGCACAAACGTATTGTTAATTTATTCATCAGGCACAAACGTATTGTTAATTTATTCATCAGGCACAAACTTATTGTTAATTTATTCATCAGGCACAAACGTATTGTTAATTTATTCATCAGCACAAACTTATTGTTAATTTATTCATCAGGCACAAACTTATTGTTTATTTATTCATCAGCACAAACCTATTGTTAATTTATTCATCAGCACAAACGTATTGTTAATTTATTCATCAGGCACAAACGTATTGTTAATTTATTCATCAGGCACAAACTTATTGTTAATTTATTCATCAGGCACAAACTTATTGTTAATTTATTCATCAGCACAAACTTATTGTTAATTTATTCATCAGGCACACACTTATTGTTAATTTATTCATCAGCACAAACGTATTGTTAATTTATTCATCAGGCACAAACGTATTGTTAATTTATTCATCAGCACAAACTTATTGTTAATTTATTCATCAGGCACACACTTATTGTTAATTTATTCATCAGGCACAAACCTATTGTTAATTTATTCATCATGCACAAACTTATTGTTAATTTCTTCATCAGCACAAACTTATTGTTAATTTATTCATCAGCACAAACTTATTGTTAATTTATTCATCAGGCACACACTTATTGTTAATTTATTCATCAGCACAAACGTATTGTTAATTTATTCATCAGGCACAAACGTATTGTTAATTTATTCATCAGCACAAACTTATTGTTAATTTATTCATCAGGCACAAACGTATTGTTAATTTATTCATCAGCACAAACTTATTGTTAATTTATTCATCAGGCACAAACTTATTGTTTATTTATTCATCAGGCACACACTTATTGTTAATTTATTCATCAGGCACAAACTTATTGTTTATTTATTCATCAGCACAAACGTATTGTTAATTTATTCATCAGGCACAAACTTATTGTTAATTTATTCATCAGGCACACACTTATTGTTAATTTATTCATCAGGCACAAACGTATTGTTAATTTATTCATCAGGCACAAACTTATTGTTAATTTATTCATCAGCACAAACGTATTGTTAATTTATTCATCAGCACAAACGTATTGTTAATTTATTTATCAGGCACAAACGTATTGTTAATTTATTCATCAGGCACAAACTTATTGTTAATTTATTCATCAGCACAAACGTATTGTTAATTTATTCATCAGCACAAACGTATTGTTAATTTATTTATCAGGCACAAACGTATTGTTAATTTATTCATCAGCACAAACTTATTGTTAATTTATTCATCAGGCACAAACTTATTGTTTATTTATTCATCAGCACAAACCTATTGTTAATTTATTCATCAGCACAAACTTATTGTTAATTTATTCATCAGGCACAAACTTATTGTTTATTTATTCATCAGGCACAAACTTATTGTTAATTTATTCATCAGCACAAACCTATTGTTAATTTATTCATCAGCACAAACCTATTCTTAATTTATTCATCAGCACAAACTTATTGTTAATTTATTCATTAGCACAAACTTATTGTTAATTTATTCATCAGGCACAAACTTATTGTTAATTTATTTATCAGCACAAACCTATTGTTAATTTATTCATCAGCACAAACCTATTGTTAATTTATTTATCAGCACAAACGTATTGTTAATTTATTTATCAGCACAAACTTATTGTTAATTTATTCATCAGGCACAAACCTATTGTTAATTTATTGATCAGGCACAAACTTATTGTTAATTTCTTCATCAGCACAAACTTATTGTTAATTTATTGATCAGGCACAAACCTATTGTTAATTTATTCATCAGGCACAAACTTATTGTTAATTTATTCATCAGGCACAAACCTATTGTTAATTTATTCATCAGGCACAAACTTATTGTTAATTTATTCATCAGGCACAAACCTATTGTTAATTTATTCATCAGGCACAAACCTATTGTTAATTTATTCATCAGGCACAAACTTATTGGTTATTTCTTAATCAGCACAAACTTATTTTAATTTATTCATCAGGCACAAACCTATTGTTAATTTATTCATCAGGCACAAACTTATTGTTAATTTCGTCATCAGGCACAAACTTATTGTTAATTTAATCATCAGGCACAAACTTATTGTTAATTTATTCATCAGGCACAAACCTATTGTTAATTTATTCATCAGGGACAAACTTATTGTTAATTTATTCATCAGGCACAAACTTATTGTTAATTTATTCATCAGGCACACACTTATTGTTAATTTATTCATCAGGCACAAACTTATTGTTAATTTCTTCATCAGCACAAACTTATTGTTAATTTCTTCATCAGGCACAAACCTATTGTTAATTTATTCATCAGGCACAAACTTATTGTTAATTTATTCATCAGGCACAAACCTATTGTTAATTTATTCATCAGGCACAAACTTATTGTTTATTTCTTCATCAGCACAAACTTATTGTTAATTTCTTCATCAGCACAAACTTATTGTTAATTTATTCATCAGGCACAAACCTATTGTTAATTTCTTCATCAGGCACAAACTTATGGTTAATTTATTCATCAGGCACAAACTTATTGTTAATTTATTAATAGGCACAAACCTATTGTTAATTTATTCATCAGGCACAAACTTATTGTTGATTTATTCATCAGCCCAAACTTATTGTTAATTTATTCATCAGGCACAAACCTATTGTTAATTTATTCATCAGGCACAAACTTATTGTTAATTTATTCATCAGCACAAACTTATTGTTAATTTATTCATCAGGCACAAACCTATTGTTAATTTATTCATCAGGCACAAACTTATTGTTAATTTATTCATCAGCACAAACTTATTGTTAATTTATTCATCAGGCACAAACTTATTGTTAATTTCTTCATCAGCACAAACTTATTGTTAATTTATTCATCAGGCACAAACCTATTGTTAATTTATTCATCAGGCACAAACTTATTGTTAATTTATTCATCAGGCACAAACCTATTGTTAATTTATTCATCATGCACAAACTTATTGTTAATTTCTTCATCAGCACAAACTTATTGTTAATTTATTTATCAGGCACAAACCTATTGTTAATTTCTTCATCAGGCACAAACTTATTGTTAATTTCTTCATCAGGCACAAACTTATTGTTAATTTATTCATAAGGCACAAACTTATTGTAAATTTATTTATCAGGCACAAACTTATTGTTAATTTCTTCATCAGCACAAACTTATTGTTAATTTATTCATCAGGCACAAACCTATTGTTAATTTATTCACCAGGCACAAACTTATTGTTAATTTCTTCATCAGGCACAAACTTATTGTTAATTTATTCATCAGGCACAAACTTATTGTTAATTTATTCATCAGGCACAAACTTATTGTTAATTTATTCATGAGCACAAACTTATTGTTAATTTATTAATAGGCACAAACTTATTGTTAATTTATTCATCAGGCACAAACTTATTGTTAATTTCTTCATCAGGCACAAACTTATTGTTAATTTATTAATAGGCACAAACTTATTGTTAATTTATTCATCAGGCACAAACTTATTGTTAATTTATTCATCAGGCACAAACTTATTGTTAATTTATTCATCAGGCACAAACCTATTGTTAATTTTTTCATCAGGCACAAACTTATTGTTAATTTATTCATCAGGCACAAACTTATTGTTAATTTATTCATCAGGCACAAACTTATTGTTAATTTATTCATTAGGCACAAACTTATTGTTAATTTATTCATCAGGCACAAACTTATTGTCCATTTATTTATCAGGCACAAACTTATTGTCCATTAATTTATCAGGCACGAACTTATTGTCCATTTATTTATCAGGCACACAAATATTAATTTAGTTATCAGGCACACACTTATTGTCAATTTATTTTTCAGGAACACACTTATTGTCAATTTATTTATCAGGCACAAACTTATTGTTAATTTATTTATCAGCCACACACTTATTGTTAATTTATTTATCAGGCACAAACTTATTGTTAATTTATTTATCAGGCACAAACTTATTGTTAATTTCTTCATCAGGCACAAACTTATTGTTAATTTGTTTATCAGGCACAAACTTATTGTTTATTTAGTTATCAGGCACAAACTTATTGTCCATTTATTTATCAGGCACAAACTTATTGTTCATTTATTTATCAGGCACACACTTATAAATTTATTTATTAGGCACACACTTGTTTAAGAATTCAACAAAATTGTATAAACCGAATGAAAATAACATAACTGAACTTTTGGACTTGCACCATTTAATTTCGAAAAAAAGAAAATGTCTGTAATGAACAAACTTGGAAACATTTTTAGACTTCATATAAATGGTCACTTTTGAAAGGACAGTAAGAAAAATCAATGAAAAAACGTGGTCATTCTCCTTAAATATCCCTTTAAAAATGCAAGAAATCAGGGCCCAAGATCTTTAATGTCACTAAATGTGTTCGACTATGGCGAAACCTATGTGAAAAAAATCTCTTGCACAAATAAAGTTGTTAGTTTCGAAAGATTTATTTTCATTTTTGAAAGCTTGCTTTAGAGAAGATTCCAATGTTTAAAAATAACAGCGTCCTAGAATCTATCAAATAGTATGTTCAAACAAGCAACCCTTAAGTCTACTCAAGATGTTTGCTAACATGAATATATGTACTATATTTAAAGGTATGATGCGTGACGTTGCTTTCATACTTATGTGTCACGAAGCAATTATGTTCGTTGAAACTAATAAGCTTCTAACTAGCCAGGATGCCACTTATAAAAATACAAACAGAGAAATCTGGACTTACTTTGTACCTTACGACAGTTGATTGAGTAGCATGTTCCAGCAGATTGGAATACAAGACACACATGGACAAAGAGATGTTACGGGGTTACACTGTTATTGCTTACTTTTACATTCGTTTCCTTCTATACATGACCACGGCCATGCTTGAGACCGACTGACCACATACTGATCACAAGCCATCCTCAAAAATGTAAAGCTTAAAAGGTGAACCTCTTTGAGCTGACCACGGCCATGCTTGAGACCGACTGATCACAAGCCATCCTCAAAAATGTAAAGCTTGAAAGGTGGACCTCCTTCAGCTGACCACGGCCATGCTTGAGACCGACTGATAACAAGCCATCCTTAAAAATGCCTATTATTTTTGTCTATGAATGGTCTGATTTGTATGAAATAAACCCGAATGGCTGAAAGCAACTTTTACTTTTACTTTTACTTCAACATTTGAATAATCAGGCGTTACATGTAAAACACTAATGTTAATAGCTGACTACAACGTGTCTAGTCATGATCGTGTCTGGAATAAATTAAACAATTTAGTATAAATAATCTTACGTATTTGTTTTTTAAAAAATTAATTTCAATCAAAACTGCATAAATTATTTCAAAATATTCAGTGTAATTTTTTATATAAAAATATTTAATAATGCGTGAACTCAAGTTCGTATACTTTTTTATGAATTTAAATGAATGTTAAATGTTTACAAATTAATTGGCGATTAAATATTATTTTTCTTTTTACTGATGATAATTCTGCTATTTTTCATTAAATGTAAAATATAACCTCAAACATTCCATCTTAATTGTTTTCCTAGTCGTTTTAATTTTTAAAAGGTTCTAAAAAACATATGTGTAAATAAGTATATGCAAATAAAGAACGAAATAAATTACGACGAAGAAAATCAAACGAAAATACATATATGCAAATAAAGAACGAAATAAATTACGACGAAGAAAATCAAACGAAAATACATATATGCAAATAAAGAACGAAATAAATTACGACGAAGAAAATCAAACGAAAATACATATATGCAAATAAAGAACGAAATAAATTACGACGAAGAAAATCAAACGAAAATACATATATACAAATAAAGAACGAAATAAATTACGACGAAGAAAATCAAACGAAAATACATATATGCAAATAAAGAACGAAATAAATTACGACGAAGAAAATCAAACGAAAATACATATATGCAAATAAAGAACGAAATAAATTACGACGAAGAAAATCAAACGAAAATACATATATGCAAATAAAGAACGAAATAAATTACGACGAGGAAAATCAAACGAAAATACATATATGCAAATAAAGAACGAAATAAATTACGACGAAGAAAATCAAACGAAAATACATATATGCAAATAAAGGACGAAATAAATTACGACGAAGAAAATCAAACGAAAATACATATATGCAAATAAAGAACGAAATAAATTACGACGAAGAAAATCAAACGAAAATACATATATGCAAATAAAGAATGAAATAAATTACGACGAAGAAATCAAACGAAAATACATATATGCAAATAAAGAACGAAATAAATTACGACGAGGAAAATCAAACGAAAATACATATATGCAAATAAAGGACGAAATAAATTACGACGAAGAAAATCAAACGAAAATACATATATGCAAATAAAGGACGAAATAAATTACGACGAAGAAAATCAAACGAAAATACATATATGCAAATAAAGAACGAAATAAATTACGACGAAGAAAATCAAACGAAAATACATATATGCAAATAAAGAATGAAATAAATTACGACGAAGAAATCAAACGAAAATACATATATGCAAATAAAGAACGAAATAAATTACGACGAAGAAAATCAAACGAAAATACATATATGCAAATAAAGGACGAAATAAATTACGACGAAGAAAATCAAACGAAAATACATATATGCAAATAAAGGACGAAATAAATTACGACGAAGAAAATCAAACGAAAATACATATATGCAAATAAAGAACGAAATAAATTACGACGAAGAAAATCAAACGAAAATACATATATGCAAATAAAGAATGAAATAAATTACGACGAAGAAATCAAACGAAAATACATATATGCAAATAAAGAACGAAATAAATTACGACGAAGAAAATCAAACGAAAATACATATATGCAAATAAAGAACGAAATAAATTACGACGAGGAAAATCAAACGAAAATACATATATGCAAATAAAGAACGAAATAAATTACGACGAAGAAAATCAAACGAAAATACATATATACAAATAAAGAACGAAATAAATTACGACGAAGAAAATCAAACGAAAATACATATATGCAAATAAAGAACGAAATAAATTACGACGAAGAAAATCAAACGAAAATACATATATGCAAATAAAGAATGAAATAAATTACGACGAAGAAATCAAACGAAAATACATATATGCAAATAAAGAACGAAATAAATTACGACGAAGAAAATCAAACGAAAATACATATATGCAAATAAAGAACGAAATAAATTACGACGAGGAAAATCAAACGAAAATACATATATGCAAATAAAGAACGAAATAAATTACGACGAAGAAAATCAAACGAAAATACATATATACAAATAAAGAACGAAATAAATTACGACGAAGAAAATCAAACGAAAATACATATATGCAAATAAAGAACGAAATAAATTACGACGAAGAAAATCAAACGAAAATACATATATGCAAATAAAGAATGAAATAAATTACGACGAAGAAATCAAACGAAAATACATATATGCAAATAAAGAACGAAATAAATTACGACGAAGAAAATCAAACGAAAATACATATATGCAAATAAAGAACGAAATAAATTACGACGAAGAAAATCAAACGAAAATACATATATGCAAATAAAGAACGAAATAAATTACGACGAGGAAAATCAAACGAAAATACATATATGCAAATAAAGGACGAAATAAATTACGACGAAGAAAATCAAACGAAAATACATATATGCAAATAAAGGACGAAATAAATTACGACGAAGAAAATCAAACGAAAATACATATATGCAAATAAAGAACGAAATAAATTACGACGAAGAAAATCAAACGAAAATACATATATGCAAATAAAGAATGAAATAAATTACGACGAAGAAATCAAACGAAAATACATATATGCAAATAAAGAACGAAATAAATTACGACGAAGAAAATCAAACGAAAATACATATATGCAAATAAAGAACGAAATAAATTACGACGAGGAAAATCAAACGAAAATACATATATGCAAATAAAGAACGAAATAAATTACGACGAAGAAAATCAAACGAAAATACATATATACAAATAAAGAACGAAATAAATTACGACGAAGAAAATCAAACGAAAATACATATATGCAAATAAAGAACGAAATAAATTACGACGAAGAAAATCAAACGAAAATACATATATGCAAATAAAGAACGAAATAAATTACGACGAAGAAAATCAAACGAAAATACATATATGCAAATAAAGAACGAAATAAATTACGACGAAGAAAATCAAACGAAAATACATATATGCAAATAAAGAACGAAATAAATTACGACGAGGAAAATCAAACGAAAATACATATATGCAAATAAAGGACGAAATAAATTACGACGAAGAAAATCAAACGAAAATACATATATGCAAATAAAGGACGAAATAAATTACGACGAAGAAAATCAAACGAAAATACATATATGCAAATAAAGAACGAAATAAATTACGACGAAGAAAATCAAACGAAAATACATATATGCAAATAAAGAATGAAATAAATTACGACGAAGAAATCAAACGAAAATACATATATGCAAATAAAGAACGAAATAAATTACGACGAAGAAAATCAAACGAAAATACATATATGCAAATAAAGAACGAAATAAATTACGACGAAGAAAATCAAACGAAAATACATATATGCAAATAAAGAACGAAATAAATTACGACGAGGAAAATCAAACGAAAATACATATATGCAAATAAAGGACGAAATAAATTACGACGAAGAAAATCAAACGAAAATACATATATGCAAATAAAGGACGAAATAAATTACGACGAAGAAAATCAAACGAAAATACATATATGCAAATAAAGAACGAAATAAATTACGACGAAGAAAATCAAACGAAAATACATATATGCAAATAAAGAATGAAATAAATTACGACGAAGAAATCAAACGAAAATACATATATGCAAATAAAGAACGAAATAAATTACGACGAAGAAAATCAAACGAAAATACATATATGCAAATAAAGAACGAAATAAATTACGACGAGGAAAATCAAACGAAAATACTTATATGCAAATAAAGAACGAAATAAATTACGACGAAGAAAATCAAACGAAAATACATATATACAAATAAAGAACGAAATAAATTACGACGAAGAAAATCAAACGAAAATACATATATGCAAATAAAGAACGAAATAAATTACGACGAGGAAAATCAAACGAAAATACATATATGCAAATAAAGGACGAAATAAATTACGACGAAGAAAATCAAACGAAAATACATATATGCAAATAAAGAACGAAATAAATTACGACGAAGAAAATCAAACGAAAATACATATATGCAAATAAAGAACGAAATAAATTACGACGAAGAAAATCAAACGAAAATACATATATGCAAATAAAGAACGAAATAAATTACGACGAAGAAAATCAAACGAAAATACATATATGCAAATAAAGAACGAAATAAATTACGACGAAGAAAATCAAACGAAAATACATATATGCAAATAAGGAACGAAATAAATTACGACGAAGAAAATCAAACGAAAATACATATATGCAAATAAAGAACGAAATAAATTACGACGAGGAAAAGCAAACGAAAATACATATATGCAAATAAAGGACGAAATAAATTACGACGAAGAAAATCAAACGAAAATACATATATGCAAATAAAGGACGAAATAAATTACGACGAAGAAAATCAAACGAAAATACATATATGCAAATAAAGAACGAAATAAATTACGACGAAGAAAATCAAACGAAAATACATATATGCAAATAAAGAACGAAATAAATTACGACGAAGAAAATCAAACAAAAATACATATATGCAAATAAAGAACGAAATAAATTACGACGAAGAAAATCAAACGAAAATACATATATGCAAATAAAGAACGAAATAAATTACGACGAAGCAAATCAAACGAAAATACATATATGCAAATAAAGAACGAAATAAATTACGACGAAGAAAATCAAACGAAAATACATATATGCAAATAAAGAACGAAATAAATTACGACGAAGAAAATCAAACGAAAATACATATATGCAAATAAAGAACGAAATAAATTACGACGAAGAAAATCAAACGAAAATACATATATGCAAATAAAGAACGAAATAAATTACGACGAAGAAAATCAAACGAAAATACATATATGCAAATAAAGAACGAAATAAATTACGACGAGGAAAATCAAACGAAAATACATATATGCAAATAAAGGACGAAATAAATTACGACGAAGAAAATCAAACGAAAATACATATATGCAAATAAAGAACGAAATAAATTACGACGAAGAAAATCAAACGAAAATACATATATTCAAATAAAGAATGAAATAAATTACGACGAAGAAATCAAACGAAAATACATATATGCAAATAAAGAACGAAATAAATTACGACGAGGAAAATCAAACGAAAATACATATATGCAAATAAAGGACGAAATAAATTACGACGAAGAAAATCCAACGAAAATACATATATGCAAATAAAGGACGAAATAAATTACGACGAAGAAAATCAAACGAAAATACATATATGCAAATAAAGAACGAAATAAATTACGACGAAGAAAATCAAACGAAAATACATATATGCAAATAAAGAATGAAATAAATTACGACGAAGAAATCAAACGAAAATACATATATGCAAATAAAGAACGAAATAAATTACGACGAAGAAAATCAAACGAAAATACATATATGCAAATAAAGAACGAAATAAATTACGACGAAGAAAATCAAACGAAAATACATATATGCAAATAAAGAACGAAATAAATTACGACGAGGAAAATCAAACGAAAATACATATATGCAAATAAAGGACGAAATAAATTACGACGAAGAAAATCAAACGAAAATACATATATGCAAATAAAGGACGAAATAAATTACGACGAAGAAAATCAAACGAAAATACATATATGCAAATAAAGAACGAAATAAATTACGACGAAGAAAATCAAACGAAAATACATATATGCAAATAAAGAACGAAATAAATTACGACGAGGAAAATCAAACGAAAATACATATATGCAAATAAAGAACGAAATAAATTACGACGAAGAAAATCAAACGAAAATACATATATACAAATAAAGAACGAAATAAATTACGACGAAGAAAATCAAACGAAAATACATATATGCAAATAAAGAACGAAATAAATTACGACGAGGAAAATCAAACGAAAATACATATATGCAAATAAAGGACGAAATAAATTACGACGAAGAAAATCAAACGAAAATACATATATGCAAATAAAGGACGAAATAAATTACGACGAAGAAAATCAAACGAAAATACATATATGCAAATAAAGAACGAAATAAATTACGACGAAGAAAATCAAACGAAAATACATATATGCAAATAAAGAACGAAATAAATTACGACGAAGAAAATCAAACGAAAATACATATATGCAAATAAAGAACGAAATAAATTACGACGAAGAAAATCAAACGAAAATACATATATGCAAATAAGGAACGAAATAAATTACGACGAAGAAAATCAAACGAAAATACATATATGCAAATAAAGAACGAAATAAATTACGACGAGGAAAAGCAAACGAAAATACATATATGCAAATAAAGGACGAAATAAATTACGACGAAGAAAATCAAACGAAAATACATATATGCAAATAAAGGACGAAATAAATTACGACGAAGAAAATCAAACGAAAATACATATATGCAAATAAAGAACGAAATAAATTACGACGAAGAAAATCAAACGAAAATACATATATGCAAATAAAGAACGAAATAAATTACGACGAAGAAAATCAAACGAAAATACATATATGCAAATAAAGAACGAAATAAATTACGACGAAGAAAATCAAACGAAAATACATATATGCAAATAAAGAACGAAATAAATTACGACGAAGAAAATCAAACGAAAATACATATATGCAAATAAAGAACGAAATAAATTACGACGAAGAAAATCAAACGAAAATACATATATGCAAATAAAGAACGAAATAAATTACGACGAAGAAAATCAAACGAAAATACATATATGCAAATAAAGAACGAAATAAATTACGACGAAGAAAATCAAACGAAAATACATATATGCAAATAAAGAACGAAATAAATTACGACGAAGAAAATCAAACGAAAATACATATATGCAAATAAAGAACGAAATAAATTACGACGAGGAAAATCAAACGAAAATACATATATGCAAATAAAGGACGAAATAAATTACGACGAAGAAAATCAAACGAAAATACATATATGCAAATAAAGAACGAAATAAATTACGACGAAGAAAATCAAACGAAAATACATATATACAAATAAAGAACGAAATAAATTACGACGAAGAAAATCAAACGAAAATACATATATGCAAATAAAGAACGAAATAAATTACGACGAGGAAAATCAAACGAAAATACATATATGCAAATAAAGAACGAAATAAATTACGACGAGGAAAATCAAACGAAAATACATATATGCAAATAAAGGACGAAATAAATTACGACGAAGAAAATCAAACGAAAATACATATATGCAAATAAAGAACGAAATAAATTACGACGAGGAAAATCAAACGAAAATACATATATGCAAATAAAGAACGAAATAAATTACGACGAGGAAAATCAAACGAAAATACATATATGGAAATAAAGAACGAAATAAATTACGACGAAGAAAATCAAACGAAAATACATATATGCAAATAAAGAACGAAATAAGTTACGACGAAGAAAATCAAACGAAAATACATATATGCAAATAAAGAACGAAATAAATTACGACGAGGAAAATCAAACGAAAATACATATATGGAAATAAAGAACGAAATAAATTACGACGAAGAAAATCAAACGAAAATACATATATGCAAATAAAGGACGAAATAAATTACGACGAAGAAAATCAAACGAAAATACATATATGCAAATAAAGAACGAAATAAATTACGACGAAGAAAATCAAACGAAAATACATATATGCAAATAAAGAATGAAATAAATTACGACGAAGAAATCAAACGAAAATACATATATGCAAATAAAGAACGAAATAAATTACGACGAAGAAAATCAAACGAAAATACATATATGCAAATAAAGAACGAAATAAATTACGACGAAGAAAATCAAACGAAAATACATATATGCAAATAAAGAACGAAATAAATTACGACGAAGAAAATCAAACGAAAATACATATATACAAATAAAGAACGAAATAAATTACGACGAAGAAAATCAAACGAAAATACATATATGCAAATAAAGAACGAAATAAATTACGACGAAGAAAATCAAACGAAAATACATATATGCAAATAAAGAACGAAATAAATTACGACGAAGAAAATCAAACGAAAATACATATATGCAAATAAAGAACGAAATAAATTACGACGAAGAAAATCAAACGAAAATACATATATGCAAATAAAGAACGAAATAAATTACGACGAAGAAAATCAAACGAAAGTACATATATGCAAATAAAGAACGAAATAAATTACGACGAAGAAAATCAAACGAAAATACATATATGCAAATAAAGAACGAAATAAATTACGACGAGGAAAATCAAACGAAAATACATATATGCAAATAAAGGACGAAATAAATTACGACGAAGAAAATCAAACGAAAATACATATATGCAAATAAAGGACGAAATAAATTACGACGAAGAAAATCAAACGAAAATACATATATGCAAATAAAGAACGAAATAAATTACGACGAAGAAAATCAAACGAAAATACATATATGCAAATAAAGAACGAAATAAATTACGACGAAGAAAATCAAACGAAAATACATATATGCAAATAAAGAACGAAATAAATTACGACGAAGAAAATCAAACGAAAATACATATATGCAAATAAAGAACGAAATAAATTACGACGAGGAAAATCAAACGAAAATACATATATGCAAATAAAGAACGAAATAAATTACGACGAAGAAAATCAAACGAAAATACATATATGCAAATAAAGGACGAAATAAATTACGACGAAGAAAATCAAACGAAAATACATATATGCAAATAAAGAACGAAATAAATTACGACGAAGAAAATCAAACGAAAATACATATATGCAAATAAAGAACGAAATAAATTACGACGAAGAAAATCAAACGAAAATACATATATACAAATAAAGAGCGAAAAAAACATAGCTGAACAACTGTTAGTAATTAGACGTTTATTTTTGTTCTTTTTTGTCAACGGAAGCATTGTTTATCAAATGGTTTTAAATAAAATGTTATTTGTTTGTGCACCAGAAAGTTTTAAATGATGATTTTGTTTGATTTGTGAAGCAAATGTTATTGTTTAAAAAAACTTTATAAAAGGTTTTCTTTTTACATTTTGTGTCAATTTTCTTCTCGTAAACATAAACACCGCAACAACTGTTTAAAGCAATTTTTGTTTCTTTGTTTTCATATTTTAACGAAAAGAAACTGTTTCTTCGTTAACTTCGTCGACTCTCGGGCCCTGCTGAGACCTGCCCGAAAGCTGACGACACGAAGTCACGGAAACATTGTGCGTCAGCTATAAGAGTACCGCACATGCTTTAAAAAATGTGTGTAATTTTTTTCTTATGTGTTTTGTTATGGTTTTATAACTTGCTTCCTCGGAAATGCTACTTATAGCAAACCCAGTATATAACACCTTGTATAATGGTTGTCTATTTTTGGACAAAACGGTCCGTAGAGATCTGGATATAAAAAAAAAAAATTTAAAAAACACACTCCAACGAGTGGTAGTATTTATTTTATTCTGAGGATGAGGGATACCCTCGAAAATTAAAAAAAATAATAATGGAAAGGACACACTCCAACCCAACACCACGGTCACGATACACTGGTAAATAAAATAAAAATAAAAAATTTGAAAATTATTGACTTTTCAATATTGTCACTTTGTTTTGTTTTTACGATTCCACGTGTCGTATGTGTCACTTTAACAACGCATTGTTATCGCCTTCAAAAAAATATTATTCTCTCTCTCTCTCTCTCTCTCTCTCTCTATATATATATATATATATATATATATATATATATATACACTAGCTGGACCCGTTCCCCGGCGTTGCCCGGGAGAAATATAAAAGAGCGAATTAAAATTTGTCAATGTCCAGTCGAGCGCAAATAGGTCACATTTCGGAATTTTTGCAGAGTGGAAACAGGAAGGAAGAAATGAAAGCAAAGAAAGAGACGCGGTTGTAGGAGTCTTCCTGCCCATCCAATGGTACCGGTATTTCCTCAGAATTGTTGCTTCGGATGAAACACCCGCTCTATCCAAAATTCAAGAGGCGTACAGTGCTCCATTAAATCCAATTCCCTCGTTATCTTTGTATAGTAATTCCATTTTTTGTGAGGAAAAGAAGAAGAAATAGTACAAAGAAGAAAACAGAAAAAAGGAAGAAGAAAATGGAAAAAAAGAAAGAAAAATGAGTATGCCTTCTGCGCACTACTGAACCACACACATATATTTAAGGTGGCCGCACAGCCCAAATAAATCATGAGTGTTCGAAGAGAAATGATGATGGTGTTAAAGTACTACATATTACATTGATTTCTTTTCTAATTACTACCTTGGATTTAAAAAATCCGGCCCATAGTCCTTCCTCCCCCTCCCTTGTAGCATTGAGTTGAACAATTACAAAAAACAACAATTAAAACAACAAATTGGTTGAGACGACTGCGATCGAACCACAACGCTGCTAACGTGTCAGTCTCGAACGCGAGTAGAACATCTAAGGAAAAATAGGACATATAAACGAATACAGGCGGTAGCTGGCATGCGTTTTATTTTCTGATCCGCCATAGGGCGATTATATCTAGGGTCCACCAGTCCCACGTTTTTGGTCATTTCTATACCAATAAATCGATGTCTTTTTGGGATATTATGCGTGTGAAAGGTGTAGTGTTCTGGAAATGTCACCTTTATGAAGAAATCGAGTCGCTGAAGAAATTGTAGCCGTCATGTTGAATGATGAAACACGGCAAGGCACTATGTTCGTTAATTGCATTTCCTGAAAACCGGAATGAGTATAAATGTATACGTAAGAGATAGAAGTAACCTAATCCTATATTCTCAAAAATCAACAAAATTAGCTGGAGTGTCCATTAAATGTGTGCGTAATGTTTTGTATTATGTAGTAAATTAATACCAGAAAAATAGTAAATACTAACGGACACATATTTGAAAAGAAGACGTTGTTTATTACTTCGCGGTGTGGATGAGGAGCGTGTCAGTACCGAAGTGTTAGGGGAAATAGATTTTGCAACCACCCATACGGAGTATGTCTTGAGGAGAGTCGTAAATGGTGGCCAATAGTAATATTCAGTGTAAGCTGGAGAAAAAATAATAACACATTTACTTAACACACATTCGAGTAAATAAGCGTAATAGTGTGGTCAGCTTAGTAGCCCGTGATGCATGTGGTTATTTTCATATTCTTCAAAAAGGTACAGAGGACAAATCGTCTTCACTTTATATATCCCTATATATATAATCATATATATATATATATATAATCATATATATATAATCATATATATATATATATATATATGATTATATATATATAGGGATATAAAAAGGGAGAGATAGAAAGGGGTAGATAAACTGAGTATACAAGTGATATGTATACTAAGCAGGTAACTGAGTCCCCAACTAATGTTTCTATCTATAATGACTGATTCTATAGCAGATTTGTTTGAAAAATGTAATACACTCGAAAGCTTATTTGCTCGACTGATAGATTTTGGAGATCCCATTCTGACAGATTTATACCTTCCGAAGTCATTTAGTATATGATAACCCTATCATCATCCAGTAGCGTATCCTCGATACCATCTGACGTAGTCTCGTTCTATCCTCCATCACAGCAAATAGATCATCATAGGTGCATTGCGTGTCATGTTCTAATTACTTGATGTGAGTTCTGTGCGCTCTCACGACTGAATGACATCCGTTTTGCCATAACAAAATAACATTGCTTACGATTCTGATTCTTCTCTTTGACTCCCATCTACAGGCTCCCCAGGTTGCGGATATAGCAACTTCTCTAGATATAGAGGTCAGCTGCGAATGCTAATAAAAGCAGTGATAGAAAAAAACGCGGGCTGGTAACTTGCAAGGCATAGCACCCAGAAGCCACCGTGACAAGGTTATGGTAAAACCATGGGATAAACTTGGTGGATATGTTCTACAAATGACAATGGCATATTACTAAATGGCGAAGCCCTCTATGTCCACCAAGAATCATTGCTATGGCTATCAGTATGGTGTTCGTAGTTAAAATACAGCTATAGAAGGAATGTATTGACTCATACAAGAACGACAACAAACGATATGATAAACGTTTCTGCGATAGTGTCAACGTGGATTTTTTTGAATTAGATAAACCAATTATTGATTTGTTTAGTCTTACTTCTACTGCTAATTTTCTAAATTTCATACAGGTAACATTCATATTTTTGCAAGAAAAACACGTAGAGTCAAAAGTAAGTTGTACTTCTTTTTAACTTCTTAGATACCGCAATTAGTGGTTGAGTGGGAAGTCTAGTAAGAAATAAAATCAATAATTTAATAACTAATCGAAATTGAGGCATGTATCGATCGGCGTGTTTGACAAACAGCCGACACACATGTAAACTAGATAATTCACTATCTCTTTTGACGCTTACTAAATTACTTTTAATGACATGTGAAGCGAAACGAATTTTAGTCATTTTTATCGATAGCGGATCGATATTTTCCCAGACTCTACTCAACAGCTGTCCTAATTCATGCGTCGTCTATTAATCAAGAAAAATCGATCAAGCTTGTCCTGTTCAAGAAGAAGCGTATGCATTCTAGTGTAAACGACTTTTAAAATGTCTTCAAGGCAGGATTTCAAATCTTGATTTTGTGGAGGTGTACGTGAGGCGTGATGATGATGAGAATATTTAATTATTTGTCATAAATATATCACTTTTCCACAAAAATATATAACATGTATATGTTGGAACTGCAAAATGGAGAAAGAAAACATGACATTGATTATAATATTTGCTGCCACACCTTCATACGTTGCTATATCACTTTTGGCAGTGATAACTGTCTTTAAATGTTGTTGTATGGTTCTCGTAGTTTTATGTTGATAGTTTCTCCGGTTCTTCCTTTTTGATATTTTCAACCTCTTAACGGTTTACAGGAACCAGCTTCCTAATCAGAGGAGGCAATTTCAATGGGACTACGATTAAGACATTGCTGGGCAATTTCTGTGATATGGTCAAAGCATACTTGCGTGTATTAAAAAGCAGGTCAAGTTGTATTGTTATTGTCTATGCTAGAGTTTTGCAGGAATATTGCAAGTGTCCAGAAACTGTGTTGCAAATTTGAGAAACTTTTTTATGGATTTTATATAGTAATCGTGATTTGCTATGTATTCGCCCACATACATTATGTATACTCTGGGTTTGTAGCAATATGTAAAGCTTTCTCCCAGCAATGAACTCTTTAAATTTTATGGAAGATGGTTGATAAAAAACGATAAATAGGATAGTTGTTTGTAAATATCCTTGGAGATAATTGAATAAATTATATCTAATGATACTAAGTTATTTATTGATTGATTTCAAATATCAATGGTGAAAATTGATTTAAAATAAAAGGTATTTTAATATATACGTAGGGTTTACGGCGCTTTTATTTGCCTTTTTCTTACGATTGTTAGCTGTGTTCCAAATTCATAATGATCGATTTATAAGTTTAGAACTTAGTTCTAGACATATAAATATATAAACATATACACATATCTAACTTTATATATATATATATATATATATATATATATATATATATATATATATACATATATATATATATATATATATACATATATATAATAAAGAGAATATTTTTATAAAATATTTAGAAAATCTTGCACAACGCAAATTATTTATTTACCTTAAAAACTTTTTCTTCTTTTTTCAATTTTTAATTTTTTTTATTTTTTTTTTTTATTTTTTTTACAAATTTTTAATTTTTAAGTTTTTTAATTTTTAAATTTTTTAAATTTGTATTTATTTTTTTTATATTTTTTTAATTCTTTTAATTTTTATTTTTTTATTTTTTTTATAAACTACATATATATATATACCTATATATATTATATTTAAATGTTGAATTAAATAACGATAATTGAATTATCGTTTAATAATAATAATCTATCTTGATAATATAAAGCTCAATATATTGAATAGAGCAATCAATTTTAGAGATGAAAGATACAATATTTATTAGAACATCAAAAGTTCAGAGCAAGGAGCCTTATATCCTTAATCCATGGATTTTCAAAAATAAACTCTTCTCATCAGAGGATAGGGAAAAGCCGACAATGTAATTGTAAATATTATCGGTAGCATTTAACTTTGAAAATTTTACATGAAATAAAACAAAATAAAAGCAAAAATAAGGGGCAAAATGTAAAGAGTCTTATGTTGAGATGAGGGCGTAAAGTCAGGGTGGACGATGTCCAAAGGCAAGAATAAAAACAGCTGTTGTTTTGGAAATGAATATGTATATATATATATATATATATATATATATATATATATATATATATATATATATATATATATATATATATATAATCAAATATAAACCAAAATATTTAGTAGATAGAACCTATAGTGAAAATGTTAAGCTCAATATACGAGATAGAGCAATTATAAAGTTAGAAGAAATAAGAGTGATACACATGTACGAATGTCCAAATTTATTTCAAATTTCGATTGTTCAATGCAAGGTGTATTCTGTAATAGATTAGTGTCTATTATTTCTTTTAGCCAAGGCTTTTCAAAGATCGAAATCTTATCATCAAAGGAGAAATGCAGATAGATAAGTTGGCTGTGGAAAAGCCAAAGTTCAAACATTTGAAAGATATTATTCAAAATGGAGTGAAAAAAAGTTCGTGTAAAAACAATATGTGGTTTGTCCAGATGGTAATTGTCCGTTGAAAAGGTGTCCAATGAAAAGGAGATCTTGAAGAAGACAACATTATTTTCGTTCCTCTTAAGCTTACCTCCTCGTCTACACATTCTTTCAAACATATATATGTGCACACATTCCTGATGTAGCAAGCTGGTCAGTCCCCCTCCACCTCCCTACCTTGGCCCTGAAAAATATATCACCCCCTTTCACCTCTCCCACTCTTAGTCCATTTCAATTATATTCTCACCCCTACTATTTTAAAAGTTGTCTTTACCTTTTTGAATCTCTTTCCCATCAACCATAATACTACCCATATTTTGAACACACAGTTTCCCCCTAACTCCTCCTCCCCATGCCTATCAAAATCCATGCCACACCCCACCACAACAAAAATCTCAGCCCTCCCTTTCACCTCTCCCACCCTTTGGCCATTTCAATTATATTTTCACCCCTCCCCATTTAATAGATGTCTCAATCTTGTCTACTTAAAATGTTTCAAATTCATTTGAATCTTCTCGACCATTGACTCTCACATTCTGGACTCTCTCAGTTTCATAGTAGCTACGGCTGCTATATCCCTTTATCTCACCACCATGTCAACCTCGTACTTGCATGACATTTTTCTTCAAACTATCATCCTGAAAAAGTCTTACAATAAAGACGAAACGTTGATTAATACATAAACAACTATCGTTTGGTATTTCTTTTTTCATTTCCCCTCCCCCCCACACACACATATATATATATGCTTATATATACATATGTATATATATCTGTATATATATGTATATATCTCTTTATATACATATGTATGTATATATAGAGAGAGAGAGAGTAAGAGAGATGAATTAACAAAATCTAATCTTTGTCGAAAAAGCCGTTAATGGTTATATTGTTTATTTTCGTCGTCACTGATGAATTAGGCAATCACCGAGAGAGAGGGAGAGAGAGAGAGAGAGAGAGAGAGAGAGAGAGAGAGAGAGAGAGAGAGAGGGACAGATTAAATTAGTTTATTTTCTTAAGTAAAACTTATCCAGCGTTTTTTTTGGTTTAAACTTTACTCGGTTATTTCCTCTTTTAGTAAAATGTATTTGTTTATTTTTTGTTGTTCTTGTTTTTTTTCTTGTTTTTTTTACAAGTTTCACTTCAATAAGTTGTTTTCGGTTTGTACAGTTCCCGAATTACCTGGCGTGTGACAACAGTAGGAAATCAATTGTTATTGATAAAAATAAATTACTATTTCCCCGGGCAGTACATTATAGTTTAAAGTACTAAACCTTTCACACACGAAACGTTAGATTTTGATAATTTCGATATATTTATATACCTTTTAAATCCGACATAAATAAAAGAAAAGATAAGAAACAATTTACAAAAATGGAGTCAGTCGCCTTTTCTTGAGAGCGACTGATGTTTTAAACATTTGAACGACGTTAGAAAACGTTTGACCGCAACTGCAAAATATGTGTCCAAAAATTAACACAATATTGCGAAACAGAACATTTGTTATATTAAAATTTTCAAAATTCTCGATTCAAAAACCAATACTCCATAATAGTAAATTAATAAAACAAACTCTTACAAAACCAACATGCAAATTAGTTAACCTTGCGAATTTGATATCATGTATATAAAAAAGATGGTGTATTTATAAAATAAGTTGAATTAATTCGAATTTGACCGTTGTAACTTTACCGTTTGTGCGAGAAATGGACCCAACTTTCGCATTCATTCATTTATATGATATAATTATTTATAAATATTAATTTAAAGTCAACCCATATACATATATGTTTCATGCCAGACCTACAATAATCAGTATGAGAGGAGACAATCGTTGTCAGTCACACATTTCATACTCGAATACGTACCATGTGCCCATCACGCATTGTTCGGAAACAGGGGAATGAATTAACGTGTAAATGGAAAATTCGGCGGCTATCTAGAAATTCGCAAACAGAACACAATAGCGGTGGTCCAGAGTATCGCATATATATATATATATATATATATATATATATATATATATATATATATATATGAATAAACATGAAGATAAGACAATCTGACATGATGGACAGGAAAAAGGAAAGCCGAAAACTATATTATTTATGTAGTCCTGAACGTTTCGTCTTTCTTGGAGACTTCCTGAGGATGTAGAAAAATGCAGTAAAATGATACAGTTATTAATTTTGATTTGCCTGAAAATGTTCGAGTTTAGGCATGGTTGGGGAAAGGAGATTGCAAAAATGACAACAGGCGATTTAGTTACTCACCAATGACCAAACGAAAAATTAATCAATTAGCATTTTATTTATTTATTTATTTCAGTTTATTTCTACATAAAAAAAATTTACAATGAAAATAAAAAATCAAATGAAAATTTTTTTTTAAGTAGGACAAAAGAAAAAATACAGGCATTCGTCGAAATCAGAAAATAAAGAAATTGAAAAAATAACTAACTTATTTAGTAAGTTATTTTTTCAATTTCTTTATTTTCTGATTTCGACGAATGCCTGTATTTTTTCTTTCGTCCTACTTAAAAAAAATTTTCATTTGATTTTTTATCAAATTATGTTTATGGATTGAGTTTTCCTTCGGTCATTGGAATGTAACAAAAATTATATATATATATATATATATATATATATATATATATATATATATATATATATGTATATATATATATGTATATATATATGTATATATATATGTATATATATATATATTAGGGGAGGTCGATTTTGAAACTGTAAATTATCGCACTCGAAGAAAGTTGCCAAATAATGTCAAAAGTTACCACAAGAAATATTTTTCTTCAAAACTTTGTATTTATTTGAGCATTGCAACTTTAAGATCAAATAAATCGAGATTTTTTCTCACAGCCTAGATTTCACCGGCAGATGTGTCGCCTTAAATTAAACCCGGGTTTTAACAAAAAAAGGTAATACATTACTTAATAATAAATATTTTAAAGTTTATTATTCCTTTTCTTAAGAAATTAAATGTACATATTCAAATTAAAAAGGAATAAAACTCTATAATATTTAATGTTATATATAAATAATTATTTATTTACATAGGCGTTTTATTTATTGGATATTTTTTATGGTATTCACCGGTTGAAAATTCAACGAGCGAATTGGAATTCACGTGTTGATTTTGTGTTTACAAATGTAATTATCACAAATATATATTGAATTGTCGAGCGCTGGCTTATATAATCCCACTTCCCCGACCTTTTGTCACACCTTACCTTGTGGGAGTTAGATAAATAAAAACTAGTTCAGCCAGGGTTTTTTAACCCACCAAATAAACCGGTATCGTCCGGGTCTTTGGGTCTGGATTCACGCCCGTCTGTCCGTCCTGTGCAGTTCTAGGAGGTGCACCTCCCAGGTTTTGCCTTCCCTCTTTGGGGAGGAGTAAGTTTATTGCTTACTGTCTGAGGCGGCCCTACCGGGGAATGCCGACGGAGCTGCCCAGGCAATTTTTAAATGGCCAGAGTGCTCACCTCTCGAGCACTGGCTTTCTCATCCCACTTTCCTGTGTCAATCTTACCTTGTTGGAGATAGATAAATAAAATCTAGTTCAGCCAGGGGATTTTACCCCACCAAATAAATCGGTATCGTCCGGGCCTTTGGGTCTGGATTTACGCCGGTCTATTGGGGCTTGTCCGTCCTGTGCAATTCTAGGAGTTGCACCCTCCCAGGCTTTGCCTTCCCTCTTTGGGGAGGAGTAAGTTTATTGCTAACTGTCTGAGACGCCCCTACAGGGGAATGCCGACGGGGCTGCCCAGTCAATTTTTTAATGGCCAGAGTGCTCACCTCTATAGCGCAGGCTTATCTAATCCCACTTTCATGACCTTGTTTCACATCTTACCTTGTTGGAGGTAGACAAATAAAACTATTTCAGCCAGGGGTTTTTATCCCACCTAAAATATTATATGTATTGGAGTTGATGGGAGAATGGATAAGGACACATTGATGTATAAGGAAATTGTGGATGAAAATAGACAGAGAATTATGAGAAAAACTAAGGGACCAGAACACCATTTAACTTTTACAAAAGAAACACCATGTGAAAGTAAATATCTGACACAGAGTTCTTCCTAATAGTGGTGCAACAGGTGCTGTTCATGCAGATCAAGTGGTGGATGTTTTGCATGAATTCCACAGTGAGAACAGTATCAAGGCTATACTTGTTGACAACACTAATACCAACACAGGTTGCGAAAGTGGAATGGTTGCAA
>OY744539.1:88485039-88487539 GCA_963556195.1 Sepiola atlantica | reverse complement strand
GCGGGCTTGTTGGGTATTGGGTTTTTTTGTTTTAATGGTATTATTTAGGGTGGGGGGTGTACAAATTACTGAGGAGGTGTGATCTGTTATGCCTACAGTTGATCGATGTTTCCTGTTTTTTGTTTAAAAGTTTTCATCTGTCAGTAAATTTAATTATTTCAAGTTTTTCGCCGAGGCATAAATAGCATGGTGAGTTTAATGAGCTACAGGTGCTAGTTTTTCTGATAATGTTCCAGATTACAGTTGGTGATTTATTTTTATTAGTGAGTTCCCAGTGGTAATTTGAGAGTGATGTTCTGTTTTGGTAGCTTGGGTTGTTGAATGAACATTTATGACCGGTGTATCTTTCTTTGAAAGTATTACCTGCCATACCTATGTAGTATTTTTTTATATCTGGAGTTTCCTTAGTTGAGATTGTTGCTTGGTAAATTGTTTTTGTTATTAAACAATTTTGTTGCAAGGGGCATTCATTTTTATTTATGCAGTTACAGGACTTTACTTTAGTTGTTTTATTGTTATCTGATTCAGGGTTTAGGTTGCTCTTTAGGATTTTGTTATTGTGTTTTTTAATTATCATTTCTAAATTTTCGCTGCAACTGTAACTTAGTTTAAGTGTATTTTTGTTGAATATTTTATGTAAGATATTGTTTGGGGGGAAATATGTGTTTATGAGGTTTAGAAATTTTTTACCAAGTTTGGTTTTAACTGCTTGATTGAAGGGAGGTGTAAACCATATTATCTTCCTGTTTCTTGCTTTATTGTTTTTATTATTAGTCGTTGCAGGTTTATTGAATTTAATTTGTGTATTCTTGTATCCGCTGTTTTTTAGTGCTTTATTATAGAATTCTTTATGTTTGTTAAAGATTGTTTCATTTGATGAGTTATGGCTTATCCTATGTTGGATAGATTTAGGGATGTGTTTAATGATAGTTTTGGGGTGGTTGGAGAGGGGGTGTACATAGATTGGGTTAAAGTTTTCTTTATTATATGGTTCGTATGTTTCTTTGGTTAAGTTGAGAGTTACATCTAGGAAATTTACTATTTTAATGTTGGAAGTTATTTCAACTTTAAGGCATATCCTCCTCATCTCCCTAATAATAATCTTTTTAATATTTTCACACTTTTGCCCATTAGAGTTTCTGACTACTAAGAGTCCATCATCCCTATATAGGCCAATGTCTTCAATATCTATATCATTAGTTAGGTTGTAGAGGATGTATAAACCAACTAGGTCGGTGATTTCTGCAGAGTCGAAAGAGCCCATCGAAACATCAAAAGAGCCAGATTGGTTGCTCTTTGTCCATTGATCTTTTTTACTAATTAACACTGTTTTCCTACATTTTCTTACAATGTTAATCTCTTCTTCAGAAATATCCGAGAGAAGAGTAGCAAACTCCATGACGCTTTCGAAGAGTTCATTACTCAACAAGCCCGCTAAAATTAACACTTATTAACACTTCCAAATCAAGTAACTTTAACCCTCAACTACAAACACAGTACAACCACCCCAATTTTTGAATAAATACTATAACATGTAAAAGTAAAATTTTTAGATATATATATATATATAGGTGATTTTTGTGGACATATGAGTGGGCATATGTATGAAGATATAAAATTTATAACTATTTATGTGTGTATGTGTACGCCTGTATGCGCGTATGTATACGTATACATATGTACACATACATGTGTATCTGTGTGTTCATGTGTATGTGTATGGGTTTGGGTGCATATATGAATGTTTGTGTATACATGTGCATATATGTATTTATATGTGTGCACGAGTGCGTGTATGCGCTCAACATCCAGCTTACAAAACTACTTATTACCAAAACCAATTTTTAAATATTTAAATAATTATATACTGATCACTTTAATCAAAATTACTGGCCCCCACCATTTCTAATCCCCCCCTTCATAGACCATAACTTGCGTTAACAATTTTAACTAGAACACCTTACCACTAATACTATAACAGGTGTTAACCCCACCATTAATAATAGGATCACAACAAATAATAAAATTTATTTATCTATACCACTGAAATTAATCGATATATAAATTCCATTAAAAATAAAAGCAATTACCAGTATGTTTTATTAATCCATCACTAACTATTATTTATAATCGAAATACATTTATTCATACTCCAAAATAATTAAAACTAAATATAATAGTATAATCCATCAATATCAATGTCATAAACTTATATACGATCCTTACCAAGAATAATTCCCAATATATTTTAACTCATTAGTACCTAGAACTAACCTACTAATATTACTGCCAATAATCCATATATGAATCTTACTAAAAATAAAGACAATTACCATTATGTTTTATTAATTAACTGATAAATATTATTTAAAATACATTTAACTATCCATCAAAATAATCAAAATTAAATGCCAATTGATCAAAATATAACAACATAATTTATTAACAATAAGGCCATAAATCCATCAATGAGTTTAAACTAAAATATCCCCGTAAGCTG